>CM030359.1:259804917-260139148 GCA_017893485.1 Hemerocallis citrina
ATACTTCCATGGTATCCTTCAGATCATTGAGAGAAAAGTGGTTATTCACCTTACAAGTAAGAAAGCGCTTGACACTAATCCGTAGCACCATAGCATTAACAGATCATTGAGAGAAAAGTGGTTATTCACCTTACAAGTAATCAAGATATATAAAATTTGGAATGTCTTCTTCAATCAAGCGATTTATTGGAAATATTAAATCAAAGCGTTTGTCGGAGTCCGCATCATCACAGTCCGCACCGTCACAAAACAGAAACGAAGAAGAAATAACTGTGCCTATCAATGCCAGCGATCCATCACAATGGGTAAAAGTTTTCGATGATGGACGGCACATTTGCAAACTGATTACAGATGAACCTATAGGTGGATTTGTTAATTTCAGAGGCAATTGGAAGGGACCGATTAAAGCTTACAAGGTACTTTGCAATGTTCCTATAATAAAGCAGCTCATCGACAATGCGGGTTGGTCCCTTTTTTTACTATTGATACAGAGAAGTCGTCTACGCGTCTTGTTGAGGCTTTGGTTGAGAGATGGTGGGACACGACCCACACTTTTCACCTTCCTGACGGTGAGTTGGGATTTATCCCGTTAGACTGGGCAATGCTAACGGGTTTATCTATTGGAATCGGTCCGTTGCCGCCATGTAACGACGATGCATATCCTTTTGAGGTTGTCCAGTCTAGTTTCTTTCCAGAAATTACACCGGAAGATTGGAAATCTCACGGTATACGTATCTCTTTTCTAAAGAAGTATTTTGTGAAAGATTGGATAGATGCAGCTATAGCCGATCCTGTAGTGGCAATGAAAGTTGGCAGAGCTTTCTTCATGTATTTTGTGGGTGAGTTTCTTCTGCCCAATGCGTCCGGTGTAGTGAGATGTGGTTTCCTTACTGCATTTGACAATTTGAATGTTGTTGGTACGTATGATTGGGGTAGTCCCGTGACGGGGTATCATATCCCGGACGGGGTATGTTTCCCCGTCCGACCATTTTTTTTTTTTAAAAATAATTAAAATTATTTAGACGGTATATCTTCTTCCGTCTCACTCGATTAAATAATCATAAAATCGGAGCGACGGGATATGATATTCCTTCCTTTATAATTTGAGAAATGGTATTTCGTTTCTCATATTTGAGAAACAAGAATAGAAACTTTGCTATAAAATGGCAAAATGAGAAACCATTGCAGCCATTCGTTTGCTAAAAAATGACAAATTGGCATTTATAAAAAACCACTGTGGATGCTCTAAAGGATAAGTAAAGGGTGAGGTCGGGTCTAGATGGGTTAAAAACAACAAAAACTCATTTTGTGTTTTTATTTATTAATAAAAACGTTGCTTAAGCTATTTTACAACTCTTTTGGTGCATTCATCCGCTTTTTTTTTAACGCTTTTTACTCGTTTCTGTTTTTCTAACGCTTTTGACCAATAAAAGCAGTAACTCACCGGTAAAGCAGTAACTCACCGGTTAACGCTTAGCGCTTTTTGAAATCTTACTTCCTCAAAGGATGGAGTTCATGAGCAGTGTTCATGCATCCAAGAATTTGGAATCCCATCCCGGTATATGCCTCATGGCTAAGAACCAACATAGCACCTTGGTAATGCGTCAACAATGCTAGAACAAGCCGGGTTAGAAATTATCTAGCCACCTTTTAATATTTTTTTTATTAATGTAAATGCCATCAGCAGAATCAGCAGATGAAGCAGCAAAGGTTTCCTCATGCATCCAAGTATTTGGAATCCCATCCCGGACCCAACATTAATGGATCAACAATGTTAGAACAAGCCCGGTTAGAAATTATCGAGCCACCTTTTCAATTTTTTTTATATTAATGTAAATGCCATCAGCAGAATCAGCAGATCAAGCAGCAAAGGTTTTCAAACTGAACTTGGATAAGCAATTAGTGCGACGAAATTTAATTTTCCAACCAAGAATAGGAGAACTAGGACCAAAGGCAGGGGCATGAATCGCATGATCTAGTTGATTCAAAGGTGATATGCTCCAATCTATCCCCCAAAAAATTGTACCAGTTATGATACCGGCCTCTTACTACGAATTACAATGAAAACTTGTTTGCTACATAGTTGCATTATTGACAACATAAAATCATAAAGCTATTTACAAGGCTTTCGGGCAATTTGAGAAGGATTGACACAATAAAATCATAAAGCTATTTACAAATTACAAGGCCTTCGGGCACAATTTGAAAAGGATAAAAATGAACAGGGAAATAGACAACATATTGATATCAACCACTTCAAAATGCTCTTCAAAGAGAACTCTTTCCAAATTGCAAAGAAAATAATTGGGTACAGAAGCTCGTGTTCACTCCATCGCTGCTTTACAGTTACAAACATTCAAACAAAAATATTGTAAACACAATTTATTTGTCAAAAAGAAAAAAGAGAATACACTCTGACGGTGCAAAAGGAAAATAAAGAAAATCAACAGGAAATGTCTTCCCTGTGCTTATCTTTATAGAAAGTACAATTACATTCGAAAGAGTCTAATATAGATAGTTGATCGGGTCAGGTTGGAGGGCCTTTTTCACAAGCTCGGCCTGCTCCTGCACGTGCACGGAGTAGAAGCCCGTGGCAGTGGCGGCTGATGGTGCCCTCCCAACATATTTGATATCCTCGATTGATCCTCTATTCAGTGGCTTCATGGCAGTGTGCAACCTTTGGTTCACGTAACTGTAAGCACCCATGTTCATCGGTTCTTCTTGGCACCAAACAATCTCCGCATCTGCGTAACAGGCAAAACGAGAGTAAAATGCTCAGTCCAAGTTTGATCTATTGTTTGCAAATTTCTAATTCTTGTATTTGACTAAATGGAATTCTAATGAGTTATACTTGTAAGAACAACAATATGAAAGCTTTGTTTTTCCAATCCCACGCAGACTTGACTCAAATTTATACATCAATCAGGTAGTTCAACTGTAGAATTTCTTTATTTCAGTATTTTCCGAATTATGACTGTTTAATTCTTCTAAAAAAATTGCTAATACTTGTTAGCATTGATCCTATAATAATACAGTAATAATTAATAGGATTGCAACATAACTTCATAATATGATAAACAAGACAATAACCACCTGATCATATAGAATAAACGGCAAATGGAAGAAAATGCAAATTGAGCTGGCTGTTGAACAAGGAGAAAACTGACCAACATTTTAAAGAATTTAACCCAACCAATATTAGCTAAGTTTGTAAATGCAGCTTGCATCAGGTTACGAGACCTATTCTCAGAGGGGGAGAAAATAAATGAATAAATTATAAGAGTTGAGAGACGGCCAAGCCTACAATGAGACATTGGGTCAGCTCCTGTTTAGATTTTTGCTCACAAGGAGCCGGGGCAAGCCTTAAAATAGGTCACGTAAACAAGTTCAGTCAAGATGCTGAGATCAACTAAAAGAAGGCTGCATGTCCGATATGGCATGACAAAAGTACATCAAGTTCAGCCAAGATGCTGAGATCAACTAAAAGAAGGCTGCATGTCTGAGATGGCATGACAAAGGTACATGGTTTGCTTTGAAAGAATAAATGAAGCGTCCATTGCTTTAAGAAATAAACATGTGCATTGCACTTGCTTAACAACCAAGTCCTAAAAATAAATCATGGTGCATTGTTTCTGCAGAACTTGTATTTATATGTATAAATATATAATGGATAAGTCAATTATAAAGTAATATAACTCGGTAGCTACACGAACAATCACTAACTTATAATAACCGAGTTGTGATCCCAAATCATGCATTTGTTTACGAACTTCTTCCTTCTCTACCCTACCTTGTTGTGCCACAGATACATCTAGAATATGTTATGATCTCGAGGAATAATGACAGGTAGATAACGATTGTCATGAGAAAATTGAAAAGGAGAGAGAAACCTATGCAGCAGTTACACTAAGAGGAAACAAATAAAGAAACTGTAATTTGCAGTTAGTTTTGTTGCAAGAAGATTTCCATCTAAGGCCAACCACATTACAATTGTATTTGTAGTCAACCTAATTGTAGTCAGCCAAGAAAGTCCTGATGAAGATCAACTATGTAACTCAGCATAAGTTATTGGTGAACATACGCAAATGAGCTAAATCGTATATTTAAAAACTAAAAATGTATTTATTGCATCGGTCCTATAAGCTAACAATATTGCATGAGAATTACAAGGTTAAAGACCACCTCAGAGTTATAATGCAGAAAAGGAGGACTGTGGTATCACAATTGTCATAGACGCAGAGATAATGCAAACAATAAAATACTAATACTATTTTTTAAAAATTTATGCATTTTAACATGAGTTTTAGGCAACTAGAATATCTGTATGTGCTTTTTCTTACCAATTTTGGGCATGCAGATATTCCAAGGGAATTGTAATCATAATTAAGTGACCTTTCCCAATTTCTGCTTTTAAAAGTGATAACTTTGGATTCTATCCTCGTTATCAAAAAAAAAAAAATGATAACTTGTGTGCTCAAGAAAGAGTCAGGAATTAGGAGATTGTCATCAGTATTAAGTTCATGATTCCCAAGTGCTTAAAAGATAGATGAATTGTCACATAAAAAGAGAAGAATGTCTGATGATGGATCCGCTATGAAGAGGTCGGCTTCACACATGAATTTTGTTTTTAAATATAAGAATTAGTAGAGTAATTTGTGAGGGTGGATGTGTGCAAAATAACTAATTATTCAGTATTATCGTACTTGGATATCGCTTCAACTCTCTCTGGATAAGATCGTAAGGGAATGGGCAAAGTTGTTCAACTCTGCATATTGCGACATCCGAACGGCCACTGTTCTTCCGTTCTTCATCTAGTTCATAATACACCTGCACATCACAAAATTGACCAAAACAAACTTATACAGTGTAAAGGACAGCTACTAAATATATTTTAACCTAAGATAAATCAAAATTACATTAAAACAAATTCAAGAAGTGATAGAAGCCTCTCTTACCTTTCCAGAGCACAAAACCAACCGGTTAATCCCCTCCTCAACCTCTTTGTGATCGTTCTGGTCTTTAATAAGGCGTTTGAAGCGAGTTCCTTGCTTATCAAACCCTGGATGGCCTACAAGATCATCGAACTCCGACAAATTGGATTTGCACTCCTTATGGCGAAGGAGATTCTTCGGAGCCATAACTATCAGAGGCTTCCTGAACTCTCTGTGTATCTTTTGATGACAAACAAAAAAGAGAGAACAGAACAAGTATTCAGAAAAAGACATTAACTTCGCCAATTGCCTTGAACTTGTCAGAATAATTTTTCCTAAACACTAACCTGACGCCGGAGAACATGGAAATAATTGGCAGGAGTCGTGACATTCACAACTTGCCAATTGCACTCCTGAATCTGTTTCCTAAGTGTTGGATCCATCTCAGGAATAACGTAAGGGTTGTCATCACTCATCTGCATGAAATTTGTACCGGTTAGCAGGGAAATATTAGCAGATTGTGTAGAACAATGGAACCGTAATAGAACAAGAAGGAGAATTCAGTTCTAAACTGCAACACCTCATGTCCGTATGTCGGTCCATGTTGCACAGGTATCAAACACAGATACAGTGACACGAGAGTTATAAAAAAAGTTCAGCTGCAAGACACGGTTTTCTGTACAAGTTCTTTAACAAGGAAAATTGGTGCTATATGAATTTCTAGTTGTAGGGTTCAATGCTAGCAGTCATCTCTAACATTTGAGTAATCTTTACCCCTCTCTCTCACATATGCCTTTATCATGCCTCCCTCTCCCAATTTCAATAGGACTAGGACAACGGTTATCAAATATCAAGGCACGTGCCACTCAAGTAATTTTTTGTTTTTTCTCTAGACAATATTTGACATCCTGACGACATGTTGGGCAAGCATCGCTCTCGAATTCTTGTCCAGCACGGACATGAAACTCGTTTTCCACAAGTTAAATGTAAATTCTAGGCAAACAGATTCATTCTTAAACTCAGAAGAAAAAAATTAAAAAAAGGGAAACATTTGAATAGCTTTAAACAGTAAAGTTCTTCTTTTAAGGTAACAAAGAAGAAACATGAATACTCGATAATGTTTGGTATCACAATGATAACTAGAGGAGAAAGAAACTGGAAACAATTATGCTCAAACTTATGCATCAGTATTTTTTTTAATTCCCTAATAAAATGTTTTGATGTAGTTTTTTATGTGGAACATCATAAGAGAGTACAATCTCATGTACACAGGTGCTCAAACTTTTGCACGAAGATTAGTAAGGTTCCACTGGGGCATGGTGATTGTTGGAAATGATGAAAACGCAGAAAGAGATAAAAGCAGAGCATGTGTTTCTCATACCAAAACCTACTGGAGCAGTGGCGTAGCCAGGATTTCCATCTAGGGGGCGCGACACTTACTATTAAAAAAAATTATAATAAACACATTTGCAAGCCTCAAAATATCATATATTACAATCAAATGTCACAAATTATTAAAATCACTAAATATCATTTTTCTTTAGCAATAAAACCCTTCGAGATTTCATATTCTGAAAATATTGAATGATATCTTCATTTTCAATGGCATCCAATACATCTCTTTCAATATATACAACCAAACAATCATTCATCATCTCATCTCCCAATCGGTTTCATAATGAAGTTTTGATGATTTTCATTGCAGAAAATACTCTCTCTACTGTTGCGGTTGCAACGGATAATAGCAACGCCATTAAAATAAACTAGTAGTTAAACCTTCTCTATTTCCAACTTCAATCATCAGTCTACCTCAAAGTAATTAAGTGCATCAAGCATTAGATGTTCATCTCATAAGTACATGCATAGAAAGAGTAAAAACTAATGGTTAGAATTAGTTACCCACTTTGTGTTTGTTGTTTGATCTATTTCTTACTCCTCTCGAACTCCTCTCATGTCTCTTTTGAATTTGCGATGAGATTTGTAAGTTGAATTCAAAAGAGGAAAAGAGAGAGTGAAGGTGAATCATAATAGTATATGTTTGTACAAATAACCTGATTGGGCAGTGAACAATGTGAAGTACAAATTTAATGTAGCGCCTTGAACCTGGGTTTTCTCCAAATATCATGAAAATTTGTGGAAATGTTGCTCACATATATAAGATACGCATATAAAAAATTTAACTCTAAACTCCATGTGTTTAAATATAAAAAATTTCAAAAATTAGCTCAAAATTGGGACAGAAATTAACACTATAATCTGTACCCATTTGGTTTCTAATTTGATTACATATCATACTAATTCAGTCCATTCTCAAACAAATCAGTAACACTGAAACAGAAATTAGCAATCTAATTATCCTATTATATATGAATTCACGAAATTTCAGATATGAACCCTAATTATCAAAATGTAAAATTTTTTTACTTACAATAGGGTTTGGAATCGATCGACTCCTCGCGCTCTCTCTCTTCTGACCTCCTCTACAAACCCAACTAATCACTTGTAGATTTTAATCCCTCTTACAAATTCATTATGAAGTAGGTTTGGGTTCAGTAGAGTGGAAGAAGAGTAAAGTAAATCAGTTAAAGACTAAATGGGTTGGAAATTTTACACAAACCCTTATTAAATTTCTGTTTACTAAATATTTTTTTTTTTGAATTTTTTTTAAAATCCCAGGGGGCGCAGCTGCACCCCCTGGGCATAGGGCAACTACGCCCCTGTACTGGAGTCAAGATTTTGATAACCAAAGTGATGTCTAAGAGGCTAAATAATAATATCATATACCTGAAATGAGAAGGAAAGAACCAAAAAAGAAAAAAAATAAACATAATGAAAGCTATACACGAGGAAATTGGATAGCAAAGATTGCAATCTTCACACGAAAATACTCGTTCATTCAACAATTTATTCCAGAGTTCCACCTTTAGACAGGATATTAAAGCTAAAAGGTAAGGTAATCAAGGAAACCAACAAGCCAACAAGGAGACACCATAAATAAGTTCACGGAGTTACGAAGAAAACTTCATGGGTTGATCTAGTTGGTTCTTTGCAGAACTGTCGAAGCAAGTACATGAGGTTTTCTTCTTGTGTACCTCAAATATAACGAGGGATTGGTCAGATCTCTTTTCACGTGAGAAAATATTTAAGTTCTGTTAAGTTGTTAATCCAATTTCTTGCTTTTGCTAGATGAGGGATATTTGGCTATTTGCTCCTTAATTTTCTCTTTCTTATTCTTAATGAGAGATTCCCATAATTAATAACATAGATCTACTTTCTTTCTACTAAAAATATTTGTTTTTATTTTTTAAGTTCAACAATTTTTTCATACTTGAGTAACTATAAAATTTTTAGACAAGAATTGCACACATCCGATTGAACTATTTATGATATAACAATTAGTTTGATGAAAATGGGAATAGTAAACAGTGAGTATTTTAATGAAATAAAAGCACTACCCGAAATAACATTATAGCTAACAAATATCATACAGCATCTAAAACGTTAAACTTAGGGAGATCATGATAGTAATGTAGACAAAAAATTTGCTGGTCATGCCCTGAACAAGTTTTTGATGAATAATTTTCCTGATCTAAAATTTATGATTAGAAAATACAGGTATAAATACCCAAAAAAAGACAATACCTGGAGGAAACGCTCTAGACGTGCACTTGAATGCTCTGGACCTTGACCATCATAACCATGAGGAAGCAATACAACAAGTCCAGTTTGGCGGAGCCACTTCGACTCTCCACTACTCAAGAACTGGTCAAACATTACTTGAGCACCATTTGAAAAATCACCAAATTGAGCTTCCCAAAGTACTAAAGAATTGGGATTCTCCATCGAATAGCCCGATTCAAACCCAAGTACAGCAAACTCAGAAAGTGAACTGTAAAGAGAAAATTGATCAATAGTTTAGCACATCCATGATATAATGACAGTAATGCATGCAGTTACATATTTTTTGACAGTAGTCCAGTGAGCACCTATGTAGATGCATGGAAATAAACAATAAAACTACCCTAGAGAATCAAAGCAAGCTATAGCTAGCTCATTCTAAATGAATGTGAAACATTTAGTGTGGACGTGTCATGATTGAGACACAATTATCCATAGAAATTAATAATACAAAAAGGGAACGGGGGAAACAGTGGCATAGGAGGAAAATTCTCCTAGGCACCCAAAAAAGCCTACTCCTCCGAAATGCATGATCCACACTGTTCAAATTGTTCAACATGTCATAAAACACAAGGGAATAAAATATTATCAACCTCGAAAATGTTTCTTCCAAAAAAAGAAAAAAGAACCTCAAAAGTGTTTATGCAGTGCATTAAGTGGTTGCAATTGTTCTATTGCTGAAAAACCGTTCATTTTACAACCTCGTTATGAATGGGCAAAACATGTCTAAATTTAGTGATTTTATTCCACTCTATTTTATGGTATGCAGATCAATTTAAACGGTGTGGATCATGAATTTTGGTTGCGGATATTGGAATTTTAGTGTGCCATAGGAGGAAATTGGCTCCTATGCCATAGGACACCTCACAAAAATTTCATATTGCAGTTAGCTCAACTTATTTGATCCAGTTTGCATGCAAAACTGGATAAAAAATTTACAATACGCAGTTAAGAGTGAGAGGCTTCTGCAATAGATAAACATGCAATACAGCAGCAGCAAGAAATGATTTCAGCAAGGCTGCAGTATGCTGTAATGAAGAATTGCATCAAGAACCATGAATTAGCAAGTTAAGCAGATTGATAACAATCCTCGTTTGGGAAATATGAACCCAGATGGGTGTACAATGCACAGTCAAATTCTATGATGACAATCCTAATTAAGAAAAAGAGACATGTGACTGATGTGACTGTTGATCGCTTCACCCTACTCTGTCCACATGCAGTCGCGTGACATAATACATAATTGACCTTTTTTCTCCCTCATTTACCCCTTTATTTAATCAAATGAGTTTTAAGACTTTAATTGGGTTTATTTGCGGTCGGGGTTTGGGATCGGGTCCGGATTCAAGTTTGAGAGAAGGAGAGGGAGAGACGAGGAGAAAAGGGGTGGGCTAGATTTGGGGTCGGATCCAGTCTGAGTAGGAGACGAAGGCAGGCGGAGGCGGCCTTGGGTTTAATATGAGAGGAGATGGAGAAGACGGAGAGAGGAGGACGATGAGGGGCGGGTTTGGAGTAGGGGTCAAATAAGGGTCTGAGTGGGAGAGGAGACCCGAAGGAGGGTGATGCGAGTTTTGATAAGGGTTAGGCAGGTTTGGGTTTTCTATACACTTTACAAGTTTGATGGTAGAGAAGAAAGAGGAAAAAGATGGGGAAATTTTGCAGTGAAGTCCTCCAATAATAGGACTTATCAGCAAAAGGATTTCGTTTAGATAGGTAGGAAACAAGAGAGGAACGTTCTCAGGTAAGTCCACAATAATGACTTATCTGCAAAACTTTGTTGATAAAAATAGACAAGTCCAGATTTTGGCAGAAACAGAACCCTACTAAGTTTCAAAGGGCAAAAAAGTCATTTCATGCAAAACTTAACACGAAATTGCACAAGAATAAAACTTTCAAAAGAGCGAAGAGATCAAAAGAGAAACCGAGTTAAGTTAGCTGCAAAAGTCGCAAAACCAAGTAGCTTTATGTGAAATTTATCCTTTTAAAACCAGCATGCATCTACATTCTACAGTTTTCAAACTAAGTGAATATAAGAGGCTAAATTTTTAATAGGGTACTGAACTGATTTTTCTCGCTAAGATTTCTCTCATCATGTTTCAAAAAGAACATATAACTAAAATTTCTAAAAACATATTCCCAACTTAATGTGGGAAAATTAGTAGTTACTGACTATTAAATTCATCATGCATGCATCATAATTCATAAGAGAAAGATTATTGAAAGTATAATTTACTCAGAGTCGATACCTGTTGCTAACTGTGAACAACTCCTCATCTTGATTTGCAATAATATGATCCAAAGGGCAATACTGCTCTCCTGTCTCCTGGTCATGAATGACAGCATGTCTATGACTGAATGTGCCTCTTTCGACATCCTGACCACTCAACCTCACATGGTTGCCTTCCGCAATAAGTGTACCGAAAGCAAGTGCCTCCCCTACTGCCCAGTCAATTCCTTCTCCGCTTTCAATCATCTGCGCTCGTTGTTCAAAAATCTTTTTAACTGCTCTGTGAGGCTTGAAATTTTCAGGAATGGTTGAGATACCCTTCCCAACACTCTTCAATATTTCAGGTTTGACTCTATAAAAAAAGAATTAAGTTTATCACGTAAACATTGCAAAAATATGTCCTATAAGTGGAACTTTTTTTAAGGGAATTCACTATACCCAGTGTTCCGAATACGTGAAATTTGTTCAGGAGACTTGAATCCAGTCCAATATGCTGAAAGCCAGTCCCTTTTCTGCGGAACGTAATCCTTGCTGTTATTGAACTCCTCATTCAGGATAGAATTGACTTTAGTGTTTATCCTCTCAATGTCTTCTTTGGAGATCTGGCCTGACTGTAGAAGTTTGTCTTGGTAGATATCCAATGATCTTGGATGATTGCGAATAACCTATACAAGCACAACAACAAATAAACATTTGAAAACATGTTATTACAAAAATAATTTATTCATTAGGTAATTTATTAGAGCAATAAAATCATATTGTAGGTCACTTCATGGGACACTTCATGGACAGTTCATGGACAGTTCACTTCATGTTCTACGTAAGAAAAATTAGAAGGCCCAGACACCACCTACTCATTCATAATGTCCAGCCCAATGAACTCAATTATTTATAACTATTCATAATTCTATTATGTGAAAATAGGTTTTTCCCTTTCCGTTTCCAATTCATTAGACTCCATTACCGCTTATCAGTTAACTGACAACCTCCAATGTCTCAAGTTAATACTTGACACAATATTAAGGAAAATGTACAAATTACAAAGAAAAAAGAGTGAAATTACTGATGCCCATAATCACGTTTAATGACTATATGCATTCTAAACATTAACATATAATGAATAGTGTTGCTCGTTTTGAGGATCACTTTCAGAGTGGCTCTCCACTTGACTGTTTATGTAAGGATGATCGAAGTACCCATATTTGTTGTTTCACTAAAATGAACACTTCCATGAAATGTTTATGTAAGGATGATCATCGTACCCATATTCGTTGTTTCACAATAATTAACACTTTGATGAAACCAGTGCATATAACACGCCACTTTTAGTCAGGGAAAAACATACGACAAATAAATTAACGGCCTAAAATCAAGATAGATGAAGATATTTAAACAAATATACCTGATACATCTTAGGTTGAGTGAATGATGGCTCATCAATCTCATTATGACCAAACCGCCGGTAACAAACAATATCCAACACTACATCCGAATGAAACGTCTGGCGCCACTCTGCGGCAAGCTCACAAGCGTGGACCACAGCTTCCATATCATCACCATTCACATGGAAAATCGGACATTCCAAAGCTTTCGCGACATCAGTACAGTACTGTGACGACCTCCCAGACCTCGGATCAGTAGTGAATGCAACCTGATTATTAATCACAATATGAATCGTCCCACCCGTTGTATAATTTGGAAGAGCACTCAAATGAAGAGTCTCATAAACCACTCCTTGCCCCGCAAAACTCCCATCTCCATGAATCAAAATACCCAAATTCTTCACTCTGCCCTCATCACCAGAATAAAACTGCTTCGCCCTCGTCTTCCCAAGCACAAGTGGATTCACCGCCTCCAAATGACTCGGATTTGCCATCAACGACAAATGAATCCTATTCCCACCCCTCGTCGGCCTATCATAACTAGTCCCCAAATGATACTTCACATCCCCCGTCCCCGTATACAACCCAACCTCATCCACCGGCTTCGTGCCCCCACTAAACTCGCTAAATATCTGCCTCAATGGCTTCCTCACCACATTCCCCAACACATTCAACCTCCCTCTGTGCGACATCCCAATCACAATACTCTCCACCCCCAAATCCGCCGACTTATCAAACATCTCCTTCATCCCCGGAATCAATGATTCCCCGCCCTCCAAGCCAAACCTCTTCGCCGCAGTCCACTTGGTTGCCAAGAAATTCTCGAACTGCGTGCTCCAAACAAGCCTATCCAAAATCACCAACTGTCTATCCGGACTGTACCCCCACGGCTTCACCGTCTCAATCCGATCCCTCAACCAGTTGCACTTCTCCCGGTCGGCAATATGCATGTACTCATACCCAATCGTCCCACAATAAGCTCTCTCTAACCTATTTAGAATTTCTCGTAATGTCTGAACGGGGCGATTCTCGGATAAGAACCCGGCCATGCGCCAGACGCCAAGGAAGAACTCGCGATCGAGATCGGCCTCCGAAAAGCCGTGGAATGCAGGATCCAAGTCGTCGGGGATGTCGCGCTGTTCGAGGCCCAGGGGATCGAGTTTGGCCTTCATGTGACCGTTGACCTGGTAGGCGCGAACCAGGAGCAACATTCGCATGGATTCTTGGATGGTTTGACCGGAGATGCCGGGAGAGGAGGCGGCCTGGCCGACGAAGTTGCGGAAGAAGTTGTCCCATGTGGGGTCCACGGAGGAGGGGTCGGACTCCCACGTGCGCTGGAGCTCTTCGAGGTAGACGGAGGAGGTGCCGTCGAGAAAGGAGTCGGTGAGGCGGGAGAGGGGGACGGCGGTGGGGGCGGGGTTGGAGAGGGAGGGGGAGGAGTGGAAGAAGCGGGGGGCGAGGCGGTGTTTGGTGAGGTGGTGGGGGGACTGGGAGAGGTTGCGGCGGAGGGCGTGGCGGGCGATGGTGGTGGTTGCTCTGAACCACGCCATTTTTTTGTAGATTTTCGAGATCTAGGGTTTGGGAGAAGGTGAGAGGATGAATGGAAACCCTAACCCTAGTTGAGGAAGACGAAGGCTGGGGAGAGCCAGTTCTTTTTTACCGGGGCCTTGTGTTCTGGTCCTTCTGATTCTGAATTGGCTTGTTGTTCAAGGTTTTCGGGCACGTGTCGGTTGGTCAGTCTGAGACTGAGAGGGACCGGACCGGGTCTACGTAGAATATAAGGGGGAAATGGAAGGATTTTTTGCATTACTAGGCTACTTTTGGAAACTTTTCGCGATTTTAGGCAAGTTGACAAACTATTAGCACTTTTGGCTAGCAAGTACCACGTCAGCAGCGGCCACTATTGAAAATAGCGGTCTCTTCATAGCGACCAATATATCGGATTTTCACACTTGGCAAATTTGTATAATTGCAAACCACTTGGAGTAACTGAGGTTGCTATTGTCAATAGCTGTAACCCCTGTTTCCGATTGTACGGATTGATGTCCTTTATATTTTTATTTGTATCTTTTTCCTCCTAATTTATTGTATTTGGGCCTTTATCATGTTGTGGGCTCACTAATTCCAATTATTTATTGTATTATTGCATTTTAGCCCATTCATATGAAAACCCAACCCATATCCCTTATTGGATATTGAATCCAAAAAACTTAGTCTACCCAAACCCACTTTCCCTAACTAAAATCCCAGACTCCTTCTCCCCACAATCTCACGTATCTCTAACTCCCCATGATCTTCTCTTTATTTTATTATATTAAAACTTCCCCACTCTCCCACAAATCAGAACTATCACAACTATTCAACCTACACGCTCTCTCTCACTCCCATTCTCTCTCCCTCTCCTGTTTCCCAAACCAAATCCAAACAAATTCCCCCGCTCACTCCCTCTCTTCTCGCCTACACCCAAAACGAACCCAATACCCATCAAACTTCGCCTCGCATCGCCAACTCCACCACCTTCGTTGCCATCCCCACCGCCAACTCCATCACCATCCCCTGACCTCGTCGCCCCGTCGTCCAGCCACCCACATCCCCAATTTACCCATTTCCGGAGAACCACTCCGTTAAACCCAATCGAAGCACCAACAGAACCCAACTTCGCCATTAACCCAAGCTTCGTCGCCATCATCACTGTGGTCCCTCACCGCTCACCCTAGCAACCTCCGAAGACCCCCACATTGCCTCGCCGTCACCGTCCAAGCCCCGTCGAAGCCGTCGTCGTCCTCCCCTGTTCTCGAGCGCAAGAATAGAGCCTCGTCGGAGTTGTGTCGCCGTCGTCGCTTCCCGACCGTGGTCACGACGCCGCTCCGCTGCCGCATTGCGTCGCAGTCTTCGCGCCAGCCTCGCGTCGTTTCCCCTATGCCGTTCTCTCTCTTCGATCGAAGGAAGAAGACGAGAGACAATTCGTTGGGCTCGCTGTCCCGTGTTCGGCCCCCTCTTGATCCGCTGCTTCGCTGTTCCCTGTTCTTCTGGATCCGATGCGAGGTCGTTTCCGATTGGTTGCTTCTTGCTGTTTGCTGTTCGGCCACACCAGATCCCGCTCGCTGTTTCGTGTTCAGATCGGATCCGGTGTGGGGGAATACTCCACTGTTTGCTATTGTAGCTGTTTGAGTTTCTCGCGCACATTTCGCACGTGCTCTTGGGATTGCTCCCCGGGATTCTGATCCCGTTATTCTTATTAAATTATTGAATCGTCTACAAGGAAAAAGGCAAGTCCACTTGAACTCCGTTATTTACTCTAGTTTAAGATTTTTGATCTCTCAACAAATAGTTTCATCTCAATTATTCTAATTTGCCTTGTGTCCCTTCCGTTAGGAGTATCGATGATTTACACGAGCTAACCCGACGTACTCTTGACTTCTTATTATTATCCATTGACTCAAACCCAAGTCTAAATACATACTTGGCATAAATAAAATAAATAGAACTTGTACATGAGAAAATACATCGTGATTAAATACATGTTGTTACTTGAGATCTTGTGACTTGAACTTGACATGATAAACTTAACTTGTATACTGGAAAAATTCACATTACTTGCTGTACATTAGTCTTGATACATGCATGATACAATAACTCGTTAATTACCCGCTTTGGTGAATACATGTGTAATAGCTTTTATGAACTTTGCTGCATGTACTGTTTGACACAGAGGTTTCGATCCTGTTAACTTGAGAATTAGCACACCGGATACAAAAGAGAGTTTTAGCATACTGAGTCTAGTTTCCAACCCAAGTGACAGATCCTGATTCGGAGTCCGGAGCTGCGAGATATCATCTTTTTAGTTCCCGCTGGTCTGCATTTTCCAGACTGCAGAATTATTGTAACATCGACATATTTGATAGTGAAAGACCATGTAAACAGTATTAGAATACTATGAAATTTTTCAGGAACCTTATAGACATGCTGAGGGTTCACCTCAAATTTTTGTAGATTTTTATAGTGTATTTATACCATGTTTCCACCCCTTAGGAATTGATATCTAGTTGCTGCCAGAACAGCTAATTTACAAAGAATGGAGTTTTTAACCTAGATACAGTCAGAATTAGCAGAAAGTTAATGAGTATAACTTGTAGCCCTTTTTGTCTAGATGTCCATAGCATACTGGAAGTTCGAATTTGGAGTTGTAATCTAGGAGATATCCCTGTTTTAGTGTAACTGTGTCAGCTGTTCCATATTTGCCATTTCATGTTTATTTTGTGCAATGCATCATGTTGTTGCATTATTATAATTCCCTTGACATTCTAATAACTACTTGCATGTAGATATATGAATTAGTAATAAAATACTAAATAAGTCGAGGTTTCTAAGGGTTGACCTAGTAGTGGACGGTCTCGGAAAATGTACTCGGTAGGGCCCTCTTGTTACATGAACTTGACATGGAAGGTGGAGAATTACTTGTGGAGACGTGAACTTGTTATCTTGTTATCTTGTTACATGAACTTGACATGGGAGGTGGAGAATTACTTGTGGAGACGTGAACTTGTTATCATGTTATCTTGTTACATGAACTTGACATGGAAGGTGGAGAATTACTTGTGGAGACGTGAACTTGTTATCTTGTTATCTTGTTACATGAACTTGGCATGGAAGGTGGAGAATTACTTGTGGAGACATGAACTTGTTATCTTGTTATTTTGTTGTCATGATACACCGAGTACACGCTCTGTAGACCCCACCACGAAGTCTAAAACGAAAAATGTTATGCGTGCACCGAACCTGTGGTATGGGATGCAGTAGTACGTGCACTAGATAGGAAGAACAACTTGATAATAGACATACTTGACATGTATATATACTTGATTAAGACCATTGCTATTAGAACCATTATTGTCCTTGCAATTTGATCTTAATTCACATTCCTACATGCACCTTACTCCTTTACTCTCTATTTTTCACTACTTGCTGTCCGTACTTGCTCTATGGACATTTCTTTTTCTTCTTTAGTTAACCCAGCTACAGGTGAGCCTGAGGAATTGCCAGAAGGTATTGGCGAGCAGTATTTATAGTCTGGAGCAGGAGACGCATTAGAATAAACTATTTCTCTCTATGTTTCCTTCATTTAATTGTAATTCATTTGTTTAGACTTGTATCCCGGGCTTTTAACCCGTAACTGCTACTTGCTTTCTCAGTATTGATTATCATGTTGGATTATTAAATTCTTGAATTCAGATATTGTTCTTTGATGTTATTATTTGCGTGGTTATGATTTAATTTTCTGAGTATTGTTGAGTTGAGACTGGTACAGCTTATGAATGATATTAAAATCATTCGCTGGGCCTTCGTCACGGGCTCGTATTCCCGTACTTTGGAAAGCGGGGCGTGACAATAGCGACCTTGTATAACTAAGGTCGTTATTCCCAATAGCGACCACAGGTTGACCCAATCGCTTTTAGGCCCACTTGAGGTCGCTATTGGGAATAGCGACCTTAGTTATACAAGGTCGCTATTGACAATAGCGACCTCAGTTACTCCAAGTGGTTTGCAGTTATACAAATCTGCTAAGTGTGGGAGTCCAACGTGGTGGTCGCTATGAAGAGGCCGCTATTCCCAATAGCGGCCGCTACTGACGTGGCACTTGCTAGCCAAAATTGCTAATAGTTTGGGATGTGGCCTAAAATCGCAAAAAGTTTCAAAAAGTAGCCTAGTACTGCAAAACCGCAACTTTTGGTTTGAATAGTTGCAACTAAACTAGTATAACCATGTGCGATATATTGCACTATTTTTTGAAAAAAATTCTAATAACATCTAAATATATAATATTGTACATTTTTTTAAGGTTTTCTTAAGGGATATAATTGTACTTAAAATTTTGAATGGAGAAAAAGTGGAAAGTTGTCTTCTATATTTGCTCTACTTTTTTTGATTTTAAAAAAGAAAAAATTAGAAAAATCCTTGAACAAAAAGTGGTTTACCATAATATAGTGTATATTAATCTTGCTTCAGGTGGAGGCAAATACAAAATTCTTCCACAAAGTCGCCAACGGAAGAAAGAGGCAGAACCACATTACAGGGATTGAGGTGGAATCCAGGTGGACTGAAAACGAGGAGGAGATTAGAGGACATCTAGATGGAAAGTACAAAGAATTGCTAGATCAGACTAATATACATAGATGCTCGCTCAACAGCAATTTCTGGGAGGATACAAGAATAGATGGGAGCGAGGGGATTGAAGGCACTTTTTCAGAGGAGGAAGTGCTCCAAGCTATCAGAAATTTGGGACAAGAAAAAGCCCCGGGACTAGATGGTTTCCCGATCTTCTTCTACAGCCTATATTGGAACATTGTCGGATGTGATCTAATGAATATCTTCCAAGATTTTCACAACCTGTCAACGGACTTAGACAGATTCAACTGCGCAAATGTCGTGTTGATTCCAAAGAAGAAGGAGCCTAGGACTTATGGAGACTACAGACCGATTAGCCTTATCAACGGTTCATTTAAGATTATCACCAAGGTTTTGGCCTCAAGACTAGCTCCGCACTTAAACGACGCTGTGGGCACGTCACAGAGTGGGTTTATTAAAGGAAGAGACATAATGGACAGCGTCGCATCTGCACATGAGATAGTCTGCGAAGGCAACAAGAAAAACAGAGACAGTTTTCTGCTAAAATTGGATTTTGAAAAGGCTTACGACACGGTAGAGTAGGATTGCGTGGATGAGGTCCTGAAACTTAAAGGCTTTGAAGATAGATGGAGAGAGTGGGTAAGGAAATGTGTAAGGGGTGGAAAATCGTTCGTTCAATTCAACGGGAAGACGGGAAAGAAAATTAGATGTCGAAGAGGGTTGCATCAGGGAGATCCAATGTCAGCATTAATCTTCGCATTGGTAGCCGATGGCATTGCTGAAATGATAAAAGAGGGATTACAGGAAAGGGTTATTTCAGGAATTCGAGTGAAAGGGATTACGGAGGTAGTCTCGATCGTTCAATACGCGGATGATACACTTATTCTAGGGGAGGCAAAGGGGGAAGAGATCATGGCAATAAAAGTGGTGTTGGAATGTGTACGAGCCTGGGCAGGTCTAAAGGTTAATCTTGCTAAGACCTGCGTTACTCTATTAAGCGATAACCTCAGCACCGACATTAATACTATCAAATTGTTGCTCGGTTGCAAGGTAGCTACCTACCCATTAACATATCTAGGCACGCCAATTAGACCGGGAACGCTTCGGAAAGATGATTGGGTGCCCTTAATAGAGAAAGTGGAAAGGAAATTGTCAGGATGGAGGAGACGTTTTCTTTCCTTAGGTGGGAGGATAACTTTGATCAATTCAGTGCTGAGTAGTATGCCGACGTATATTATGTCAATTTATGAATTGCCGAAGTGGGTGATCAATAGGATCGATAAATGTATAAGAAAATCCCTCTGGAAAGGAGCGGGCGATACAAGCAAGGGATTACACTTGGTTAATTGGGGTAGGGTTTGCAAAAGAAAAGAGTATGGAGGTTTGGATATTTTCAATCTTAGGGATATGAATCAAGTTCTCATGTGCAAATGGTGGTGGAAGCTGAACAGAAAAAAGAAACGGCTGGTGGATCAAATCATTTCGAACATATAGGAAGAGGAAGAAGGTCAGATTTGGGGGAAGATCCAAATTCGGAAGAACGTCGTTTCTCTGGAAAGGAATAGCTAAGGTGGGAGACATTTTTCATGCTAACACCTCTTGCAAAATTGGGAATGGAAAAAATACCCACTTTTGGAAGGACAAATGGTGTGGTAACAATTCTTTAATAAGTATGTTTCCAGAGGCAGCCAGGAGTATGGTTACCACAGATTCGACAGTCACTGATGTCTGGTGGAACGGTAGACTACAACTACAGACGAGAGAAGAGGTTTCACAGGACAGCTTCGCACAAATACACAATATCAATAGTTTCATTCGTGATGAAGGAAGGATTTCCGAAGGACCTAATGACGTCAGGATATGGAACTTGGGACCCAACGATAACTTCTCAGTAGCATCCATTTACGGCAGGCTGAATGATGGAGGGGCGAGAAGCAGATACATGTCCATGATTTGGGGGACGCAAGCGCCATTGAATGTTAAGGCATTCCTATGGTTAGTTACGAACGATGCGAATTCATCAAGAGTTAACCTTCACAGGAAAGGTATTCAGATCGACACACATTGCTCTAGATGCAACAACGGAGATGAGGATGTGGAGCATATATTTTTCAAATGTTATAGGGCTATTTCAACCGGGGAGGTGATCAGTCGCGGTTTCGGGTCTGTTCGGTGCCCAGCCTCAATATATGAGGCTTGGGAAATGGGTAGGGGGGATAGTATAAAATATAAGGATAGAAAGGCATGGGATTTAACTTTAGCTGCGGGTATCTGGGGACTGTGGCTAGATCGAAATAACTTTTGTTTTCGTAACTGCAACATTAGATTTTCCGTCTTTATGCATCAAATTTATGGTTTAATTTATGCATGGGCAGGTCAAGCGGCTACCAGGAAGAAGCTTCGGTTGTAGATGGAGGAGGACTGAAGAGGTTGAGTCGGATGTTTTCAATTCCATGTATTTAGCATTTTGGTATTTTGCTTCAGTGGGTGTTGTGCTGAAGTGAAAGAGATATGATGTATTATGCTTGTAGCCTTTGATTGTCAACGCATTATACTGATGAGATGCTAGACGTCAATTGATGTATTTTCCTTTTTATTTTGTCGTAATGTTGGTTTCGTTAATTTATCGTTAATGAAACGATGACGATGTCATCTTTATTCTCAAAAAAAATAATATAGTGTATAAATAGTATGACGAGGAAGGTACATTTATATATTACTAGTAATATGTATGTGCGATGCATGTCCTAATAATTCTTTTTTTTAGTAAAGACAACTACATAGTCTTACCTCGAACCTAAGACCAATCACGGACCTGCTATGAGTCAAGCGAGGCGGTCGCCTCGAGCCCCCGATTTTTTTGCCATTTTTTGGGGTACAAAACACTTAAAACTTATATAAACTAGTATTTTTTCACGTGCGATACACGTTTTGATAAGAGTTGGAGGATTTTCACATGCGATTTATGTGTTAAGAAATAGTTTTGGAGTTAGACGTACGTTGTACGTAATTGGAAAAAATATTTTGAAGGAAAATCTACAATTTGTACGTGCAATGCACGTGTTTATCAGTAGAATTTGAGTTGTACGTGCAACATATATGTATGTTTAGTGTTAAAAAAATATTATAAAATTGTTTTGTACGTGCGTTGCATGTTTTAAATAGGTAGATTCTTTTTATTTGTTTGTTTTTGTTGTAATTAATGGGAGAGTTGGAGCTGCAAATGCAACACACGGGTTTGTATGTTGACAAATGACAACCCCAACTCTCCCATTATAATATTAGAGATTAGCAATGATAGTACCCCTATGGATAGTTTACCCAAATGGTTGGATTAGTTAGAGTGTGCATTTATTAAACATTGCTAGGTTGAACTAGTTTGAGCCTTTATGGAGATTATTTTTTTTGGTGGCATACTCCGATGTTAAGGTTTTCCTTTTTTAAAATCGAAACAAAATTATTACAGGCCTTTCTGCCAAACCTGTGGTCATGTGCTTTGGGCCCGTGTAAAGCCCACTTCACTTAGAGCATCTGTAGTCGTTGACTATTTAGCCAAAATTTCCAAAATTTGGCTCGAAACGTTCTGCAGTCATTGGCTATTTTGCCAAAATTTCCATTTTGGTGAACAGCCGTCAGCTATATTTGGAAATCGAATTGGCTAAATTGAAAAAATAGTTCGACGAAACATAATTTTTCGTTTGAAGATCGGACGGTAAATAATTTACCGTCCCAAAAAAAATTTATTACTAAAATAATCGGACGGGAGATTATACACCGTCCCAAAAAAAATTTAATTAATAAAATAATAGGATGAGAAATTATACACCGTCCCAATTTTTTTTAATTAATAAAATAATCGGACGGGAGATAATTTTTCGTCCGAAAATATTTTTTAAAATTTTTTTCGGTCGGTAGATGATCTACCGTCCAATAATCAAAAAGTAAAAAAAAAGAGAGAACAGAAATTATGTACCGTCCTAGGCTTTTGGGGGTATTTTTTTTGGATTTTCTATACTTTTTATATTTTTTAAATGTCACTATCGGACGTCCAAAGTTTTTTTTTAAAAATTTTGATTTGGGGAAAAATAATCTACCGTCCTGGGTTTTTCGCTCCATTTTTTTGTTAGCAATTTTTTAAAAACGTGGGACGGGAAATAATCTAATGTCCATCCAATTAAGATTTCCAAATGCCAATTTTTAGCTAACAATGACTACAGCAAAAGCTATTTTTGCTATTTGCTATAAGCCAAATAGCCAAAATTTGGCTTTAACGACTACAGATGCTCTTAAGTCAGTAACCATCATCCCCCTCTCGGCATTTTTTTTATTTTTGTAGCCTCCTTTTAGGGGGTTTATAATTTTTGCAACAGTTTGCTGATTTTTCTGAAACCCTAGTAGCAATAGAAGGTTAACTTCTCATCTTTTCCTTATTCCTAGTTTTAATTTCAAATCACTGTATATCATTTAAACTTGGTTATCACTCTGGCTCTTTATAGATTAACGCAATATTCAAAGAAAGAGACAATTTGATGAGATCAATAGTGAAGAGGTAACACAATCAACTAAAGAATCTTCCAGAGTTAATTACTTCCTCTTTATAATTGATCAAGCTCTTTCTTCACTTCAAACTCAGTTTCAACAATTTCAACTGTATGAAGAAACCTTTGGGTTTTTGTTTAGTTTGGAGAGGTTTAAAGTGTACTAATGATGATGGTACTTGAGCTCTCTTCAAAATTCTCTAATATTGATCGATCTTATTTGTTTTTAGAACTGAAGTTGTTAAGACACTCGTTACTGGGAGAAGCAAAAAGTGCAATTGATGTGCTGAATTAATTGAAGAAAATTGATGGCTTTTATCCAAATATCTATGTTTTTTACCGAATTTTGCCAACTATACCAGTTACAATTGCATCTGTAGAAAGATATTTTTCCAAGTTGCAATTGATCAAAATTTATCTTCGGTCAACTATGTCACAAGAGAGACTGAATGGCTTAGATATGTTATCCATCAACAAAAAAGTGGTTGAGAAAGTTGATTTTGCAAACTTAATCAATACTTTTGCCTCCAAAACTGCGGGATGAGTAATATTTAAGTGACTATGTGATGCCTTAATTTGAAGAAGCATTTAGTGGCCTAGAGATTTTTTTTTCTTTTATATTATTATCATTATGAATTACCTCAAACATTATTAGCTTTTTATATATATTTGTCTAAAACATCGAGTTTATTTTTTTGGTTTGAAACATTTTTAGTTTTGTTAGTATTTAATTATGGCATATATTATTTTGGATAGTATATTTTGTGTATTGTTTTATTTCTTGAATTTTGTTTTGATAATAATATTGTATCATTGTTGATAAAAGAAAAAAAATTTATATGAACATTAAGTTTTGAGGGCATCATTTTTGGAGTTCACCTCAGGTTTCAAAATCTCAGGTCTGGCACTGCTTGAGGCCTCCATTTACTCATCACAAACGATTACCACATTCTTTACCTAGTGGTACCAGTTTTTATTATATATGAGTGACACTTTTGCAACTGATAACAGTTGAATAAATATGTGGTTAATATAACTCTCACTTAAAAATGACTGATGAAGATTATATGGTTGTTTGTCTACAAATTACAGATTATTTATATATTACACAGCTCCAACTCTCTCATTATAGTACTAATATATCCCCTGTGCAAATTGCACAGACTTTACCAAAAGATAAATTTTATAAAAAAAATATTTAATAAAAAATTCAGCAGAACCTCCCCATATTTACAACTTTTTCTCTGTATAATTATAATCCAACATATTAACATTTAACCATTATGTAGTAAAGTTTTGCACAGAAAACACAATATTCAAACTTAAATATTCGACGACAATAAGACACCTCCAAACTCAATCACAACAATGTTTCATACTTAAATCACAATTATATATACAACAGATGGCTTAAATAAATTGTTCACGATAATAAAAGAGTGCAATCCAAATAGTTAAAATACAAAATTAATTTTCTAAACAACTATTGTTTATAGCTACGTAAATACAACCCCCCCCCCCCCCCCCCCCCCCCCCCCCCCACAAAAAAAAAAAATGTTACCTAATTTCAACATTGTAGTATCAAAATATTTTAGTAATTTTAACATGGAATCACATTATCAAGTGACAGAATTTTTCACACAAGAATATCATATGTTGGCCTACATAAAAAGAAAACACAAAATGAAAATATAGTTAACATTAAAAAATAATCATTTATACAGCGGCATGAACCAATTTGAATTGATATAAAACGATACATAAAAGAAAAAATAATAAATAAGGCTTTGATAAACTCTACTAAGATGACATTTACCTTTCAATTGATTATCATAGAGTTACGTACTTCTTGAAGAACTTCTTGATATAGCACATTACATGTACGATCATTAGTCTTTTAGGAATCATTTGAGTTATCTGTCGGCAACATCTTCAAGCCAAACGGGAAGTGCAACGCGATAATGCTACATACAAATGACCGTGAGTAAACACAGTTTTTTAAAGATAAACCCCAACACTATGGAGAGTTTTTGTCTTAACTTTAGAATTCGTATCGTACGTGCAATTTTGTGTGGATCTGAAGTCAGCAGTGCCCTCATAGGACGATGCCTTTTCCGCCGCAATATTTTAAATCTCTGACGTCGTGCATATGTAGAAATTGCCTTATTAAGTTGGAAAGACAAAATATTATTTTTGTTTTGCATCATACATTAATAAGTGTAGTTTTGGACAATTATTTAAATATCAATAATAAATATGTAATCAAACACAATGTAGAAATATATAATGAAACATTACATATTGAGATAAATAACAATAAGGATTAACTCGAAAGAAAGTATAATAGGAGATAAGAATACATATAACATACCTGATGTAAAGAAAGAATCTAACTTACATCAATATGATTGAAAATCTCCTACTATCTTTGAATCTTCACACCTACTGTTAAAAACAAAATCAACTGCTTTATACTCAATAAAACACTATATTTCACTGATCTTTAAATTTAATTCTCCTAGGGAAAAAAATGTTTACTTCATTTATTAAATTTCTCAGTGTTTATACTTATCACCAACATTCACTATTCACATGCATTCTAAAATTCATATTAGTTCATGCAACCACAACCTAACAATAGTTACCGTAGTAATGTGAGTGAGGAATATAATCAAACAATTAGCATGCATCTGAGTAAATTAATGGTGAACCATTCTATAAATCAGTTGGTGTGCATATCACATATCGCGCATGTCCTTTTTGAAATGATTCCAGTTGGTGTGCATATAACATATTGCACTCCACATATAGGTATAAAATAATAGACTAAAGGGTATTGTATGAAGTTTACCTCCATTGAAAAACCTTATCGTTGATGGAGACCAAATTGGTTGGTTGGTTCTCCACATATAGGTACTATTTCTCTGTGCATATTGCACTCCACATATAGGTACTATTTTTCTATACATGTTACCCGTAAAGGTAGTGATTTCTGTACTGTTTGATTTGTGATTACCTGTGTATGGGGGAAATGATGTTATTGGTTTGAAATGTTCGGTCACAGTCAGGAGATGTGGTGAAGTAGTTATGTGTGTACATGTGATTTTTTTTCCTATGCACTTGGGCAAGATGTCATACATTGACCTTGGGCAACACATTGTACGGGAAGTGAAGACACCACCCATGAAAGCTATAGGCTCCTGTAGGGGGTAATTATGTCAATTTCTAAATACCTGAAAAGAGAAACACAATAAATAAATTGATGGGCATTTTGTCAAACACCTTGAGTGCATATTTAATAATGGGTTGGTCTTCGAAGGGACTGAAGAAGGATCGAATTCTTGCAGTGACTGCTCTCTTCTTCTTGGTATTGTTAGAAAAAGAGGGGGAGAGAAAGGAAAGGGTGAAACTCTTTCTTAGCTAAGTTTAAGGAGAAGAGAAATAACCACTAGTATCGAGGTAAGTGAATTCATTATTAAATGATGAGCAAGATAGAGATTCTGATTTTCAAGTGTTTAGATTTTGAAGTGCTTACCAACAATTGGGATGATGAGCAGAGAAGAGTCATGCATGCCTTCAGCTCCCCTTGATATGTTGAAGCCCCAAAATTTTATTTTCACGAAAATGAAAGAGTGGAGAAGGTGGAGGAATTTATTTATTCAATTGTTTATACTACTATTCTCTACTACTATATATCTTGAGAGTTAGACATGTTTACCTCAATCTGCGGGCCGGCGTTGGCGAGGAGTTCGATGGGTGACGATGGCGAGGAGATCGACGGGCGGCAGAGGAGATTTGGGTGGGTTTTGGAGTAGGGAGGGTTAGAGTTAGTAGGTTTGGGGGAGATGTGGTAGAAGAAATGTTTTTTTTTTGTGTTTTTTTAATTTTGCAATTGATGTGGGTTGCACGTGTTAATTCCTACTTTTGCTCTCCTTTCTCTGTTTCAAATAGAGAAAGGAGAGATGAAGTAGGCCTATTAGCTTAAGATATATAATAATTAGAGATTTACACACAAAAAAAATATCTTTTAACATCAAAAGTCATTATTTTGCAAGAAGAAATTGTTTGCTGGAAAGACATTTTTTTAATTATAGTTTTGCATGAAGAAACATGTATATATCATCAAATAAATAAATAAAAAGCAATAAAAAAGAGAAAAATGAGGGATCTGCCACGTGCAGTGAACGTGCCTGGTCATCTTCTTCCCCTCAATCAAGTGCAAACAGAACCCATCAATAGATCATACTTAAAAACCTTCTTTCCATCCATATCAACTCTTTAATTCAAAACATAAACTCAAAACAGAAGTATTATACATAATTAAGCAAATATATATTAACAATCAAGAGTTACTTTCAAATATTCATCAACAAATAACCATCCAAATCCAAACAGATAATGTTTCTCATCAAATACTCGTGAAGGAGAAGAAGTGGGAGAGATTGGATACCGAAAGGTTAAGTGGATTCGGGCTCGGGTTGAGGAAACAAGCAACGACATCACTAATGGAGACAGCGGTGGCAGTGGGCTTGGAGGCGCGGAGCACTGATCGAGGGAGAATAGGGAGTTGGCGACTGTGGGCTACTATCTTATCACTCTCAAATTCTCTCCTTTTCTTTTTAGGTTGGATGCCAGGATGTGGTTAGGGTTTTGGGGTTTGAAGGAGAAAGTATATATAAGTGTAGGATTATGGTTAGTTTGAACGTGCATTGGACGAGTTTGTTTGGTTATAATGCACGGATTTATTTGGTTACACAACTCCAACTCCATTATAATATTAGAGATTTCTTATAAATATAGGTTTTAAATGCTAATTTTCTTAAATTATTTTTTGTAGTGGTGATATATATAGGATAATTTTTCTTGGCCTTGCACAGTTTTCACCAAGTTGTAGATAATCCTATATTTTTTTTCCTTCTTAATGATGACCTTACTCCATCCATAATCTGTTAGCGGGTAGTCGTGCTCCATCCAAAAACTATATAAATTAGTCTTTTGGGTAATTTATGTTATTTCTCTTTTTTTTTTTTGCCAAAAATACCTTTGATTGGTTAATTAGGTAGGAAAGAAACTTAAATGTACAGTATTAAAAAAAGATGGTAAAAAGATTTTTAAAAAATTTGTAATAAATCCACTAATTTTTAAATGCAAAAATTTCAAAAAATAGGTATATATATATTACAAGGGATTGGTTATGTAAAATTAATGGAGTAAGTCAGTCAGTTATAGGTGAACTGTTAGAAAATGAGTGTTTTAGACACCATTTACGAACCGAATTTTGAGCAATTTTTTGAGTAAGATCCTCAATGAATTATTGAGAGATCTTGATTGATTTGTGTTCTCCTTCGTGAATAGATCAAAATCATATATTGGTTTGCTAAAATCGGTTAAAGGGTGAATGAGAAATTGTCTCTCAAAGTGAGACGTTTTCATTCTTGAAAAATGGGTTAAGGGAACATAGTCCCACATCGGAAATAACAAAGAAAATAGAAAAGGATATATAGTAATCTCCTTCTAAGCATTGTAAGATAGCTAGAAGAGAGGCTCTCTCTCGTGCGCGCAGGGGAGTGCAAATCACGGACCGGATTACATGCGACTTGTGTGTGCGCCCGCACGACCTGCGGACACGAATGCCGGACCGACTTGACCCCACCCCGTGCAGAGCCACTTTTTGCTACAGTTTTCCTTCTCTAAGTTCTTCGGTTTCGGTTTTGTTGGTAAGTCTGGTGATAGGATTCAAACGTTCATACTCAGTTCGGAAGCGATACGTAGTGCCTACGTGATCGCTCCGAGTCGTTGTATCCTAGGAGACAAACGCCTTCGTTCATTCCAGTAACCGGAAGAGGCGAAATCTGTTTTAAGGACACTGTGTGATACACAGGCCTCGGCTTCTCAAGTTGTTCATTTCAGTTTTCCTTTTCTTTTACTTTCGGTTTACCTTCTCTGCTGTTCCCTTCTTGGTTTTTTCGTGCCTCTCTATCTTTTCTTTGTAAAAAGGAATATGTAACAAACTTAAGACAGATCTTGGATTTCTTTGATTTCCAATTTTGAGGCACGGTTTTTCTTTTTATTTCTTTTATCTGGAAAACTTATGCTAGTGTTGTGTAAATTTCAGAATCACAATGACTACTGCATTGGACAATGCTGCTGTGTCTGAAACGGTCTACGTGCCGGTTGCTGATACGACGCACCCTTCTTGGTTTTTTCGTGCCTCTCTATCTTTTCTTTGTAAAAAGGAATATGTAACAAACTTAAGACAGATCTTGGATTTCTTTGATTTCCAATTTTGAGGCACGGTTTTTCTTTTTATTTCTTTTATCTGGAAAACTTATGCTAGTGTTGTGTAAATTTCAGAATCACAATGACTACTGCATTGGACAATGCTGCTGTGTCTGAAACGGTCTACGTGCCGGTTGCTGATACGACGCAAGAACCAAATGCTGCTGTAGCACGAGTGCCAATGCCCACCGTTGTACCTGTCTCAGTCTCCCATGGGGAGAAACCTGAGAAGTTCGACGGGCAGAACTTTAAGAGGTGGCAACAGAAGATGATGTTCTATCTGACCACACTGAATCTTGCAAGATTCTGGAACGAAGATGCTCCAGATCTTAAGAAAGATGAGCAAGATAACCAAGTCATTGCCGCTGTGGATGCTTGGAAAAATGCTGATTACTTGTGTAGAAATTACATAATGAACGGATTAGCCGATTCTTTGTATAATGTATACATTGACAAAAGAACAGCTAAAGAACTTTGGGAATCACTAGAACATAAATATAAAACTGAGGATGTCGGCGCCAAGAAATTCATTGTGGGCCGCTTCCTAGACTATAAAATGGTAGATTCTAAAACAGTAATCAGTCAAGTTCAAGAACTACAATTGATCTTGCACGAGATTCATGCTGAAGGTATGAACTTAAGTGAAAGTTTCCAAGTGGCATGTATAATTGAAAAATTACCACAAGGTTGGAAAGACTTTAAGAATTACCTAAAGCATAAGCGAAAAGAAATGGGCATTGAAGATCTCATTGTCAGGCTTCGCATTGAAGAAGACAATAGAGGATCTGAAAAAGTTGGACTCTTCAGTCATGCAGCTAAGGCAAATGTAATGGAACATAAACAACATTCCAATAAGCACAACAACAAGGGTCCCAAGTTGGGGCCTAAGGGAGGAATCTCCAAGAAGCCGAAGTTTCAAGGCAAGTGCTTCAATTGTGACAAAATGGGTCACAAGTCCACTGAATGCAGACTTCCCAAGAGGAACAGGAACAGAGAAGCAAACTTGGTTCAAGGAATTGTTCAAGATGTTTCCGATATCAACCTCTCTGCTGTGATATCAGAGGTGAATATGTTAGGTTCAAACCCGAAGGAATGGTGGATTGACACTGGAGCTACTCGACATGTGTGCTCCAATAGAAGTATGTTCTCCACTTTCGAACCATTAGAGAATGAGGAGAAAATGTTCATGGGGAACTCGGCTACTTCAGAAATAAAGGGCCAAGGCAAGGTGATCTTGAAGATGACTTCTGGAAAGGAACTGACTCTGAACAATGTTGTATATGTTCCTGAAATCCGTAAGAACCTGGTATCTGGTTCGTTGCTTAATAACCACGGTTTTCGTTTAGTGTTCGAGTCGAACAAATTTGTTTTGTCAAAAGTGGAATGTATGTTGGTAGAGGATATATGAGTGATGGAATGTTCAAACTCAATGTAATGACCATGGTCAAGAATATGAATAAAGCTAGCTCTTCTACTTATTTGCTTGAGTCTTCCAATTTATGGCATGGTAGACTAGGACATGTTAATTATGATACTTTGCGAAGACTAATTAACTTGAATCACATACCAACATTCCAAATTGATTCCAAACACAAATGTGAAACTTGTGTAGAGGCAAAACTAACAAGATCGTCGTTTAAAAGTGTTGAAAGAAACACCGAACCACTTGATCTAATTCACACTGATATTTGTGATTTGAAAATGATACAAACAAGAGGTGGAAATAAATATTTTATTACCTTCATAGATGATAGCACAAAATATTGCTTTGTATACTTGCTTAAAAGCAAGGATGAAGCTATAGAGAAATTTGTTCTCTATAAAAATGAGGTTGAAAATCAACTCAATAAGAAAATTAAGGCGCTAAGAAGCGACCGAGGTGGAGAGTATGAATCGCCATTTGCTGAGACATGTGCTAAGCATGGGATTATACATGAAACCACAGTGCCTTATTCTCCTCAGTCCAACGGTGTTGCTGAGAGAAAGAATCGTACATTGAAAGAAATGATGAATGCGATGTTAATAAGTTCTGGTTTGCCACCAAACTTGTGGAGAGAAGCTATTCTTTCAGCTAACTACCTTTTGAATAAGGTGCCCAAAAGGAAAGGAGAGAAAACTCCATATGAATTATGGAAAGGAAGAAAGCCATCCTACAATTACTTGCGAATGTGGGGATGTCTTGCCAAGGTGGTAGTACCTCCACCTAAGAAAACGAAAATAGGACCAAAAAAAGTTGATTGTATTTTCATTGGTTATGCACTTAACAGTAGTTCCTATCGGTTCTTGGTGTACAAATCTGATATCACTGAGATATCAAAGAACACGATAATGGAATCTAAAAATGCATCGTTCTTTGAAGATGTATTTCCATGTAAGTCAAAGGAGGAATCAAGTTCCTCCAAACGAACACATGAGACTATTAGTGAAGATAGTGAAGACCAAGATGAAGAAGTTGAGGAGGAACCTCGATGCAGTAAAAGAACAAGAACGAAAAAATCTTTTGGTCCGGATTTCTTGACTTTTATGCTTGAAGGAGAACCCCAAACCTTCAAGGAAGCGGTGAACTCTAGTGATGGTCCTCAATGGAAAGAAGCCATCAAGAGTGAAATTGATTCTATCTTGCAAAATCATACTTGGGAACTAGTAGATCTTCCACCGGGTAGTAAACCTTTAGGTTCTAAGTGGATCTTCAAGAGAAAAATAAAACCTGATGGATCAATTAATAAATACAAGGCAAGACTTGTAATTAAAGGTTATAAACAAAAGGAAGGTCTTGATTGCTTTGATACATATTCTCCTGTGACGAGAATAAATTCCATTAGGATGGTACTTGCCGTAGCAGCTCTACGCAATCTTGAAGTACATCAAATGGATGTAAAAACAGCTTTTCTTAATAGAGATTTAGATGAAGAAATCTACATGGAACAACCTGAGGGTTTTCCAGCTCCAGGACATGAAAAGAAAGTGTGTAAACTGGTGAAGTCATTATATGGCTTGAAACAAGTTCCAAAGCAGTGGCATGAAAAATTTGACAATGTCATGATGATAAATGGCTTCAAGATCAATGAATGTGACAAATGTGTATATGTCAAAGACACAGAAGATGGATATGTCATTATATGTTTATATGTAGATGACATGCTTATTATTGGAAGCAATGATCAGATAATTAAATCTTTTAAAAACATGTTAAACTCGAGGTTTGACATGAAAAACATGGGACTAGCTGATGTTATATTGGGTATTAAAATCACAAGAACATCAGACGAGCTTATTTTAAGCCAGTCACATTATATTGACAATATTCTTGGAAAATTTGATAAAGATAATTCTGGAATTGCCAGAACTCCAATAGATCTAACTTTACATTTATCCAAGAATAAAGGGAAGAGTATTTCTCAAGTAGAATACTCTAGAATCATAGGCAGTCTAATGTACTTAATGAGTTGTACAAGACTAGACATAGCCTATGCAGTAAGTAAACTAAGTAGATACACGAGTAATCCTGGAAGCGAGCATTGGCAAGCAATTATAAGAGTACTGAAGTACTTGCGTTTTACTCGTAACTACGGGCTGCACTATACGAGATACCCCGGCTGTACTTGAAGGATACGGTGATGCGAACTGGATATCGAGTGATAATTCAAAATCCACTAGTGGCTATGTGTTTACACTAGGTGGTGCAGCAGTTTCTTGGAAATCCTCGAAACAAACAGTGATCGCTAAATCTACGATGGAATCAGAATTTATCGCATTAGATAAATGTGGGGAAGAGGGTGAATGGTTACGCCACTTCCTTGAGGATATTCCAAGGTGGACGAAGCCTGTGCCTCCAATCTGCATACATTCAGATAGTCAATCTGCAATTTGTAGAGTACAGAGCAATATGTATAATGGTAAATCTAGACATATTCGTCGAAGACATAATACCATTAGACAACTACTCTCTACTGGGGTTATCTCTGTGGACTATGTAAAGTCAAAAGATAACATTGCGGATCCACTAACCAAAGGGTTAAACAGATAGTTAGTTGATAAATCATCAAGGGGAATGGGACTAAAGCCCATGAAAGAATAAGTCGATACAATGGAAACCCAACCTAGCTGACTGGAGATCCCAAGATCTAGGTTCAAAGGGACAACTAAATTGTAAAGACCAAGTTGGATCAATGTGGGGATTTTCCCATGTCCATTCCCATGATGAAACAGTGATGCCCGCAAGGTAACAGGTTAAGCTAAGCTTTTAATGATTCTTATGCGTCGGATATCTGAGCAGAGTAATGAGGGTTACTCTTAGGTAAGAAATCACCTATGTAAGAGGGAAGAAGGGCCGCTTCCAAAGGAACAATATAGGGCAATATTTCTATTAAACTCTTGCAGAACCAGGCGTATGTTCATGGCCAAAACGAACATAACAGTGAGAACTGAAAAAGCATTAGAAAGATTTCTGTGTGAGATATGTCATCGTTTACACAAATGACAGAACAGTTCAAAGACATCGCATCTACTGTTTAGTTAGTAAAGTAAACATATTTTCATAAGGGAAGGTTCAAAGGGTAACACCTACCTATCCTATGCAGGAATCAATCGTTGAATTCTATCACCAAGTCTGTCGGGTCAGTCTGTCGTGTCAGTCTGTCGTGTCAATCTGTCCTGTCTGTGGTCGTCAATTTTCATTCATGTGGGGATCGTTAGAAAATGAGTGTTTTAGATACCATTTACGAACCAATTTTTGAGCAATTTTTTGAGTAAGATCCTCAATGAATTATTGAGAGATCTTGATTGATTTGTGTTCTCCTTCGTGAGTAGATCAAAATCATATATTGGTTTGCTAAAATCGGTTAAGGGGTGAATGAGAAATTGTCTCTCAAAGTGAGACGTTTTCATTCTTGAAAAATGGGTTAAGGGAACATAGTCCCACATCGGAAATAACAAAGAAAATAGAAGAGGATATATAGTAATCTCCTTCTAAGCATTGTAAGATAGCTAGAAGAGAGGCTCTCTCTCGCGCGCGCAGGGGGGGTGCAAATCACGGACCGGATTACGTGCGACTTGTGTGCGCCCGCACGACCTGTGGACACGAATGCCGGACCGACTTGACCCCACCCCGTGCAGAGCCACTTTTTGCTACAGTTTTCCTTTTGTAACGGCTGAAATGAATGCAGAAACGGTTCTGTCTGCCATTTCAGTGCTGTATTAAACGTTTTGTCTGCCGTTACACTGAACGCAGTAAATGATGTCTACCGTTATAGTGTCGGCATTCAATTCGTTGTCTGCCGTTACAGTGAAGGCATTAATAGCCTTGTCTTCCGTTACGGTTTTAACCCAGGCTCTATAAATAGAGGCCCCCCCCTCTACCTTCTTCCCTGCACAAAACCAGGTCTTCTTTCTCTCCTTCTCTAAGTTCTTCTGTGCTGTTCTTCGATTCCGGTTTTGTTGGTAAGTCTGGTGATAGGATTTAAGCGTTCATACTCAGTTCGGGAGCGGTACGTGGTGCCTACGTGATCGCTCCGAGTCGTTGCATCCTGGGAGACAGACGCCTTCGTTCATTCCAGCAACCGGAAAAGGCGAAATCTGTTTTAAGGACACTGTGTGATACACAGGCCTCGGCTTCTCAAGTTGTAATTTTCATTTCTTCTTGTAAGTTGTTCATTTCATTTTTCCTTTTCTTTTACTTTCGGTTTACCTTCTCTGCTGTTCCCTTCTCGGTTTTTTCGTGCCTCTCTATCTTTTCTTTGTAAAAAGGAATTTAATAAACAATATATGTAACATGAACTGCAACAACTTTTGGCTTATAATAGGATCATCCACAAATAAGATTATCTGCAAATTTGTAAAAACTTGGTGGATCTAGTAAAATTTCTTTTAACATATTAGTCCTTATAAATATAAGGTTTTTGGATGCTGATTTTTGTAAATTATTATTTGCATTCTCCAGCAAAAAGGGGATTTGGTTTTTCAGTAGAGATATATCTGGAGTCATTTGAATAGCTTAAAATTTAGGGTTTTTACCATATGGATTGCAAACAAACATTTTAATTCCATATACCTCACTTACAAATATTTAATTCCATATAAGTACTTTTGAGTGAGTTATATGGAATTAAATTTTGGTTACAAAAGTAATTATTTGGGATTAATTTTATATTATAAGTGAGTTATATGGAATGAGATATTTGTGAGTGGGGTATATGGAATTGAAACATTTGTTAGTAACCGAAAAACCCTAAAATTTATAAGGAGTCACTTGAAGATCATAGTTTATTTTAGTTTATTCTTGTAACACCCCGGATCCCCGTTACCGGACATCCGTGACGCAACCAGAATCTTTGCCTTCAAATGCATCTCAACACAGTAATAACACGAAAATTTAAAATCTTTTTATTTCAAAATAAGGTCATTACATCATCGATTATAATCAATATCTTGTTCTTGAGCAACAATACAAATTACATTAACTCATTATATCTTATTACAAAATATTTACCAACTCCTCTTGTAAAGCTATCAGCTGTCTCCCGGAATGGCAGTCGACTGATCACCGGCGAAACTCCGCTATGTGGTCAATCTGCTTTCCTGGGACTTGCCCCTCGGCTTGAGTTTACCTAAAAGGTGGGAAACATCAATAATTCTACTGACACAATGCTGATAAGAAACAGTGATCTCCAAACTGACAACCACAAACTATCTTGAATGGAAAAAGAAACGTGCATCCTAATTCCCTACTGTTCGTGTATGCCATGATCTAACAACTAAATGCACCAGTCACATGCCTTATTCTAATGCAAGCAAGACTTTGGGACTCTGGATCCGCATGCATCCCATACTACATACGTTCCAGATCAATGCATGACATGACCTAATCTAATGCACAAAACAAAGAATGCACACGATGCACCTACTCTAATGCAATTCATTTAGGAACACATGTATCACATGCTACATACTTTCCCAAAATCAACTTCAATAGATTCGTATGCATCCCATACTACATACTTTCCAAAGAGTTCGTCTCTCTTGATTGTAAGGTTCAATCCCTCACCATGCATCCTACTCTTGTACTCATCCTGTTCCTGATAGATACAACGTGGCTGGTAAATCCTACAGTTATTACTGCTAAACACAGTGGTGTCTCCATTTGCCACTAGTGCCCAATCCGGTCTGGATTACACCCAATGTCGTGACGAACCTTATGGTACAAACCCTTGTACCCATGACGTCAAAATATAAATATAAACAAATCCATGTGCATAAGAACATGATGGCCTCGAGGGTCAAATCCCCCTATCCGACAGGAATTTCTCTTCCGTTCTTTACCTCAGCTCTTCAGGAATTAACAGATCGAGATACGAGACTCGCGATCTCAAAACCTGAGAACACAATCCGTATCCCTACAACAGGAAAAGTACAACACCCGACTAAGGTCTTCTAGCACTAATGCAAATTTTTTCATATATCTAACAAATCACTCTAATCCAAGACTCACTCTAATCATTCAGGTAATAAGGGTTGGTTCCAAAACTCTGCCTATCGACCAATGGCCCCGGCGACACAATGTCCTGCTCGTCACTTTCCCTAGCTTGGATTTCTTCCATCACCACTGCCCGTGTTCACCATTCACTGGCATGAATTCAATTCGACGGCACCAATCGGACGTCCAACGCCTCAGCGGAAGTTTTAATCTTAAGGTCGATAGTCGTAGGGCATTACCCTACCCTAGTGACTAACTCGAATCACAAACATCCTCATCAGGAGTCAAACACCATTAAGACCAATAATAATCACCAATCATCCCCAATGGCAAGTCCATTAACTCTTATTCACAAGTGGGGAAAAGTACTAACCCAACTATGTAATTTCTGCCTGAAACTTAGAAAAGTCATAACTCCTACAATACGACTCAGTTTTGGGTGTCTGAGCCCATTATAGAAAGCTAAGAATCTAGGCTACAACTCTCTAGCTGACCATAACATCAGATTCATCCGTCTAGTTACCCTAAAAGGCCTCATTATCATTAGCCTGTGTACTTCTTGTACACTGGCTGCATCTTACCGATGTCATAAAAACCTACTCGCTCATCGGAATAACACAAATTCAGGTTCTATGGAAAACTGAGAATGTCCTCTACAACTTGTAGGTTGATCACAAATCCAAATTATTCTATTTGAATACTGTAAAACAGTCATCTCTCTCAGGTATACAGAACCATATATAATGCACTACTCAAACAGAGCCTATAGCTCAAAATCTAGTTTCTGTTCCAACTTGCAAAAGTCATTTCTATTACTCTACTCACAGGAATTTCTTGACACAAGGATTTTTGGAAAGCTTACAACTTTCTAGTTGTAAATTTCCTCAAATTCTGCTCATACAGAGCCATAAAGTTACAATCTTATCATGGTGTCAATTCTGACTAAGTTCTGCACAGTACTCACTTAAAAATTCACGATAAATCACATGCATAACCAATGGCTATCAAATTTGTACTTTCAGAAATTAGACATCATCATGTATAGCATGCAAAAAAAATCTCATCCTGATTCCAAGTATTCAATGAGTTCTACCTATTTCAATCATGTATGAAAGTTCTACCATTCATCAGTCACAGTCATGAATACTCTTACTTAAACAATTTTGAACATGCATCAAATGTCATCAAAATAATCCCAATATTTTTATGTAGGATCTAGATTCATGCATGTTACTACATTAAAAATTTCAGAGATAGATCATGCATTAATTAATTCTAAAAATTCCTTCAAGTTCAGGTTCTACAAGAGACAGAACCAGTCTCTGCCTTACGACCCAGTCGACAAAAGTGATTTTATTAAAATACCAAATAATGTCAGACAAATCCGAAATAATTCATGTAGACTCTAGACATGCATAAGATCATTCTGTAAAACTTTCAAGATCAAATTTTATCAATACTGCTCTCTGAAAATTCGGGAACATAGCATGCAGTTTATATTTTTCTGTTCAAATTTCAGATTCTAAACAACTACCACTAACAATCATCCTCATAGCTACTACTACTTGTTTCATGCAAGAAATTAAACAAGAAAGCAAGAACAAAAGTTTAGAGAGCTCCCCACCCTTTGGTGTAGTTGAGAAGATGAGAGTAGCTTGGCCTCCTCTTCCAATTACTCCTCCAAAGTGCTCTTGATCACCTCCTTATCTTATCTCCTTTCACTCTCTCCTTCTCTTTTTCTCTAAAAAATTTCAGAAATCTGAAATGAGAGTAAAGAGAAGGGGTTAAATGAATTGAGGAGAGAGAGAGGGGGGGAGGGGGGGGGGTGCAAGGGAGGTGGCCGGCCAAGGTGGAGTACGGGGGGTGAGGTGGAGTCCATGTGGTGTAATATCCCGGACAGATATTATATTTGTATAATTATTATTTTTGAAATTAAAATATTTTAATTGGGAATTACTTGGTTTTCACATTAAAAGCTATCTGGATATGTATACTAGTAAGTATATATATGTATTATATCAGTTTTGGTGCACTTGTGCAAAATTTTGAAAAACACGTTTTTTAGAAAAAACGTCTGGAAAATCCCGGGCTGGTATTAAAAATAATTATTTTATTATTATTTTATTTATATCTCCAGAATTGAAATATTTTTGGTGAATATCACTCGGTTTTGCTAATAAGCATTATATATATACAGATACTAGTCTGTATATATCTGTTTTGTACCAAAATTGATACTGGAATCTTCCGAGCCAGTAATAAAATTATTTTATTTTATTTCTCACAATTAAATCATTTTTGTACTGTATAATCATTTTCTCGAACGAAAATTATCTGTATAATCAGATATACGTACGAGATCGAACTATGTCGATTTCGGGTGTTTGAACAAATCGTGTAGTATGTGATTTTGGAAAATTTTATTTTATTTTAGATCCATCATGATGTGATGGAGGGTTTGGATTGGATTAGGACTTGATTGTAAGGATTATTTGCAAATAAATCATCATTTGTTTTGAGCCATAAGTGTATATGACACTCATTTTCCACCACAAAAACCCTTCATTTTCTTATAAAACACCCCCAACCCTTCCCCTTCCATTTTGGCCGGCCCCAACTCACTCTAGGGTTAGAAACCCTCATTTGTGTGTTCCAATCTCCATTTCATCTCATCCCAATCTCATTTCACCTCTTCTACTTCTTCTACTTCTTCTACTTTGATTGTTTTAGAAAAAAAATGAAAAGAAAGAAAAGAAAGAGGGATCAATCAAGGAAAAGAGAGTTAGGGTTTCATGGGTTTCATGGAATTCTTGAGTTCTTGAAGGAGAGCAAGAACAAGGAGCAAACAAGGAAGGAGAAGGAAGAACAAGTCCTTCCTACTAGTCTTCAAAGGTGGGGGTTTCTCATCTCATTTGTTTTTAGGTATTAGGGTTATTATTCTTGTTGTATATTGTTGTATGGAGTTAATTTATTGTGCATGGGGATTATATTAAAGAGCATGTAAAATTTGAAGTGGTAGAACACAAATTAGAGGCATAAAGAATCGGTTTTTAGGGTTGTAGGGTTGATTTTAATAACCTATGTAAACGGAGGAATCTTGACCTAAATTTTATGTGGGAGGTTCTCCTAGGTGTTAGTAGCATGCTGTAATTTTTATAGATTTTTTGGAGTCATTTTGATGGGTGAAACGAGCCGTTTCCCCAAAATAGCGAGATTTGAGCCAAAACAGTGGACTCACTGTTTTGGGATTGTGTTGTAGTGTGTTCGGGAAGCTGGGAAGTGGTCTTCCTTATGGAATTTGATGTTCAGGCCAACTAGGAAGTTGTAGTAGACATCTTTCCCTTTCCGAATTGACCTCTCGGGTTAAATTTCGATAAGAGACGCAAAAGTTATGGCCATTGCAAATCAGGACAACGAGTTCGGCTGAGAAGCTCATTGTTCTGTTTGGTTGTCATTTTTGAGCCTCTTACTAGATGAATCTAAGGTTCGGCCAACTAGGGAGTTGTAGTATACATCTTCCCCTTTCCGAATTGACCTCTCAGGTTAAATTCCGATAAGCAGAATAAGAGTTATGGTCATTGCAAAATACAGCAAATAGCTGTCTGACTGAATGCTTACTATTTCACTTCTTTGTCATTTTTTAGAGTTTTACTTGATGAATCTGAGGTTCGGACCAACTAGGGAGTTGTAGTAGAGACTCTCCCCTTTCTGAATTGACCTCTCGGGTTAAATTTCGATAAACAGAGTAAGAGTTATGTCGTTTGCAAAGTACAACAACTGACTATCTTTACCGGACTCTTGCTATTTTGCTTTTTTGAGATTTTAGAGTGTCTTAGTGGTTGAATCTGAGGTTCGGACCAACTAGAGAGTTATAGTAGACTTTCTCCCCTTTCCGAATTGACCTCTCGGGTTAAATTCCGATAAGCGGAGTAGAAGTTATGGGCTCCTAAAGTTTTAGCTTTTCTGGGTTAAGTCTGGTGTTTTTGGTTACTGTTTGTCTATGTTCGACGAGTAGGAATTTGGATTTCCTTGCGGAATCAGAGCAACTGGTCAACTGGGAAGTTTTAGTATGTGTTCTCACCTTTTCAAATTGTCCAGTTTTGTTAGATTCCGATAAGTGGAGCAAAAATTACAAACTACGGAAGTTTCGACTTTTTGTTGAAAATCGGTAGTTTGGTAACTGTTTGCGTATGTTCGACGGGTAGGAATTTGGATTTCCTTGCAGAATCTGAGCAACTGGTCAACTGGAAAGTTTTAGTAGATGTTCTCACCTTTTCAAATTGTCCAGTTTTGTTAGATTTCGATAAGTGGAGCAAAAGTTACAAACTACGGAAGTTTCAATTTTTTGTTGAAAATCGGTAGTTTAGTAACTATTTGCGTATGTTCGACGGGTAGAAATTTGGATTTCCTTGCGGAATCTGAACAACTGGTCAACTTGGAAGTTTTAGTAGATGTTCCCACCTTTTCAGATTGTCCAGTTTTGTTAGATTCCGATAAGTGGAGCAAAAGTTACAAACTACGGAAGTTTCGTCTTTTTGTTGAAAATCGGTAGTTTGGTAACTATTTGCGTATATTCGACGGGTAGGAATTTGGGTTTCCTTGCGGAATATGAGTAACTGGTCATCTGGGAAGTTTTAGTAGATGTTCCCACCTTTTCAAAATATTCAGTTTCGTTAGATTCTGACAAGTAGAGCAAAAGTTACTAGCTTGCGAAGTTTCAACTTTTTGTCGAAAATTTGCAGTTTGGGTAAACTATTTGCGCGTGTTCAATGGACCGGATTTTGGATTCCTTATAGAATCTGAAAAAGTGTTCCATTAGAGAGTTATGGTAGATATTCTTACCTTTATAAAAAGTATATTTCTGTCGAATTCCGATAAGCGTAGCATTGGTTGCTTCTAGGCTGTCGGGAGGTTTTTATGTCGCTTTCGGGCTTTTTATTGGTAGTATGTTTGTATTATACTGTTAATAGATTCTTCTGTTGCTTCTAATTATAGAAGATCAAGTTTTTCTAGAAGCACGTTTGGTTGCTTCTAGGTTGATTACCTTTATGGTTGTTTTTATATGTGGTTTTGCTCATACGCGGCTCGACTGGCCCGTATATAGTTGTTGGTCTCATACGTAGCTTATTTGGCTCGTATGTATGTTTTTGTCTCATACGCGGCTCGACTGGCCCATACGTAGCTGTTGGTCTCATACGTAGCTTATTTGGTGCGTATGTATATTGTTGTCTCATACGCAGCTCGCCTGGTCCGTGTGTAGCTGTTGGTCCCATACGTAGCTGTTTAGCTCGTACGTGTTTTCAGTTACTCGTATGTAGCTTCTTAGCTAATACGTATTTTGTAGTGCTCATCTAGGGTGATATCATTGCCCTAGGGCCATCGACCATCAAGACATGAGTTCACCTTACTCCTAAGGGACTGTGGACGAGTCACTCCTTGTGTATCGTCGGATCTTAACCGGTGTTGGTTAATCGCAGACCGGAGTATGACGAAATCCAAGTTCAGGGTAGTAGCATACGAATACGTTCGTATTGCCGAGGTCTTGGATCGATAGGCCATGAACCAGATCCTTAGGGATTCTGGTAAGTCTAGGTTGAGCAGCCTAATAGAGTTATCTTGCGAAGTCTAACTTAAGACCTAGCATATTGTGTTTATACTGTTGTTATCCCTAGGACTGTTCAGGGTTAGTGACATCTTTAGGGTAGTAACTTATGGCTATTACTACTTAACCATCACCTATTATTATTTTTCACCTAAGGGAAAGAGTTGGTGTTAAGGGTGATACCTTATGATTTGACCTGTCCTATACGTCGGCACTAGGCGGTATTATTGGGTTGTACCCTTCTTGTCAAAGGGATACGGTATGTGCGATCTCATGAGTTGGGAGCACGGGATCTGTATCTCATCTGTTAATTTCTGAAGTGCCATGATAAGGTGGGAGCGATTCCTGTCGGAGCTAGGGGGGATGGAACCCCCGGAACTCCGTCTTGTCTTATATCTAAGGGCATGAAGCCATAGACTATGGTCTGGCTAGGGGTGCCACAGGGGATGCTTCGAGCTAACCTGCCGCAGAGACCCCAAGGATTCGTCAAAGATATTTGAGTGGGGTCGGGCAATAATAACAAACTTGGACACCACTATATGACTGCAGTAATGGGACTAGACCGTACCTGAAACCTCATCAGCCACGTTGTATCTTCAGAAATAAGTTGTGTACAAAAGTAGAATTCATGACGTGGGTTCAAATCCCTATATATGGAGAAATAGCTTGAGATGGGGCGTATGTAGTATGGGTTGCATACTGTTCTGGAGACTCACTTGCATTAGAATAAGTGCATCATTGCATTAGTAATCTTGCATTAGAGTCTAATTCATAACATTCACTGACACATTAAATATATGTACACGTTTCTCTTTTCATCAATCTGTTTGCTATAGTTGAGATCCACTGCTAGTTATCAGCTTTAAAGCGTCAGTGAATACTGACGTCCTACTTCAATAGGTACTGGATTGCAGAAGTACAAGTATTGGATTGCAGAGGTACATGTATTGGATTGCAAAAGTACAGGTACAGGTACCGGATTCAGGAGGACTCAAGGCGAGATAGCAAGGAGTCAATTTCATTAAAGTTTTTCGCTGTAAATATGTTGTAATTTCATTTGTAATAATTGTTGTAAATTATTTATTTATATGAAAGCATCCAAGTGGAATACCAAGTGTTGTTCTTTATTCATTGTACTCTGATGTAATATGTTGAAAGTTGTAACACTTGGAATTGTAAAGGTATTATTGTAACACTGTTGTGATGTATTGCAATTTTGTATCATTCGGATTTGTAATACATTTGTGTTGAATAAAAAGTTTTAAATTTTATTGTTTTTCTGTGTATTGTGGCTAATTGAAGAAAATATTCTGGCTTATGTCACGATTTTCCAGTTACCGAAAATCGGGGCGTTACATGTGGCATGAAGGTTTTTCACAAAACAAAGTCCTCATGCCCAAGGTTTTGAGATATTTTGCCATGCTCATTTCTAGCAGATCCTTGATGAGATGGGATGAATGGCTAGATGTGAGTGCATGCAAAGAGAGAAAATATATTTATAGTGTAGTATCATACAATTTGACAATTGCATATGTACCGCACGTATATACTAGTATACGTACTAGTGTCGATTCTCTCATTCTCGTGCACCACCATAAACGCAACCATTCACATTCATATATAAATCAATTACTACTAGAAAAAAATACATAATCGCGTGCAAATCTAAACTGTACACGGATTATAATGCAAAATAGTTATATGCTATTTTGCGGGGTGTTACAATTCTGTTCTATGAAATGATTAATGTTATAGTTATTCATAGTATTTTGCATGTTTCTAGATTAGTTGAATATCAATTTAGAGGCTGCGATTAATTATTTACTTTGCATGTTGGTCTCTAATTATATCTTCTTTGTATCTATATATTAAGCTAATAGGAGAGATAATGTACCCCTTCTCTTTTTTCTCTATTTTGAAATAGAGAAAGGAGAGCAAAAGTAGGAATTCACACATACCTTAACATGTGCACACACACCTAGACACAACCTCCGCTCAATATTCGACCATCCAATGGTCTAGATCTTCGAATACGTGCGTAATCGAGGCTCCTGATCGTGCCACATCACCACTTAATCACGCATGTCCAATTCACTCAGCCGGCGAGCCCATTACGTGATCAACGTCCTAGTTCGTGCCACGTCACCACATCATCCTGGCACCTTATTCCACTCAGTGGGCAAGCACAGGCTCGATGAGCGATCCAGATCGCTCCAAAAATCGCGCCAGCTCGACAAATCAATAAAAAATCACATAAAATAATTTAAAATTAGGAAATTAAATTAAAATTCCAAAAAACATTATTAAATATGGAAATTTAATTAGAAATTCTAAAAATAATTAATAATTTGGAATCTATATAATAAATTATGCTAAACCAATTTTGTCTAGAATTTTTCTCATTTTTTCTTTTTAAAATAAAAAAAAGAAGGGCAAATGTAGAAGATAACTCCCCACTTTTACTCCATCCAAATTGGAATTGAAATTTTCATTATTATATAGATGTTATTAAATGAATTTTTCAAAATAAGTTTTATTATTTTATTATTTTTTAAAAAAATTATGTACAATATTGTATGTGTTAGACTACATATTATATTATATTATAGTAGTAGTTTTCACGTGCGATGCACGTTTTGATAAAGAGATGGAGTTAAACGTGCGATACACGGAAGACAACAGTAATTAGCATGTGCGATGAATGTCTTAATTTTTTAAAGATGAGCTGAACGGGCAATACACGTTTTTTTAAATTAAGAAGAAAAAACTCTGATGTGTACGTGCGATGCACGTGTTGAAAAATAGATTTAAAGTTGCACGTGCAATGCACATGTTTGTTTGGTGACAAAAGTGGTGTTTATTTTGTAACAAAAAATATTAAAATTTGTTTATTTGGGACAAACTCTTCCATTAAATAGTAAGTAAATATAATATATTATAGATAGATAGATGCATAGTAATTTACACATGTGATGCATGTTTAATATATAAAAAATTAAAGTAAAAAATCAGACATAGTGAGGGCTTGAACCTGATACCTCCTTCATATTAGTTATGCACGTGCGATGCACGTGTTGGTAGATTGACAAATGATACTAAGGCCTTCTCCCATTATAATAGTACTAGTAATTTACATGTGCGATACACGTCTTAATAAAATACATATTTTTTAAAGTAAAAATTTCGACGAAGTCTGGCCTCGAACCTGAGACCTTTTTTATATTAGTTATGCATGGACAATGCACGTCTTAATAATTTTTTTAGTAATATAAAAACTCTGCCGTAGTGAGGACTCGAACCTGAAACTTCCTTTATATTAGTTATGTACGTGCGTCACATGGGTTGGTAGATTGACAAATGACACTAAGGCCTTTTCCGATTATAATATTAGATAGATTATATATATATAGGGTAGCGATCCAGTGAGAACCGTTCTCACGATAAGCTTCGTGAGAACTTCACGCCTATCCATCCTATGGATAATCCAAACCGTTCACATTGTTTAACACAACTAAATTAGTCTAGAAATATAAAATGAAGTCATTTGATATTCATTTGTCCATGCATCATGTCACTATAAAAAAAACGATTTTTCAGCCACACAATTTGTAACACTTCAATGCATGGGCAAACGAATCTTAAATGACTTGATTTCTCATATATAGACTAATTAAGTCGTGGAGATCAAAATTAACGGTTCAGATCTTTCAACAAATGTCCCAAACAAAAGTTCTCACGTGGTTCTCATCAAAAGAGTTCTCACTCGATCATTTCCCTATATATATATATATATATATATATATATATAGAGAGAGAGAGAGAGAGAGAGAGAGAGAGAGAGAGAGAGAGAGAATGGTTCGGGTGAGAACCATGTCCTGGGGTGAGAACTTAAGGGCCTATCCCAGCCATTCATCTGCGTAATCTTAACGGTCAAGATTTTTTAAAATTAAACAATAAGATTAATTAATATTTGCATTAAGATGTCAATCCCTTAAATTAAGCGCTGGGGACCGCGTAATAATAAGAATGAAAGATCACAGTTTTTTACGGCAAAATATATTGCCGTTTTTATTTTTTTTTCAACCGATCCACAATCTTCATCAGGATGAACAACACTTGTGACGACGACGACGGTAACCCTACCGCCAAAACTTCCGGTGTTAACAATCCGATTAATATTCAAACACCGTTCCCGTCTCCTCCAATGAGTCCGAAGATCATGGTTACACCAGGTTTTCATTCTCCTATGTTTTCATGTTTCTGAATACCGAATTTCTTGTTATATAGAACGTCGATCAGGTCATTAATTACCTCCTTTTTTTCCAGTTGTTTGCAGATTTAAATTTCATAAATGGAAAACATAATCTATACTACTGTATAATAATCATCAATTATAAGATAATAAACAAAGCATTGAGTTATACTTTTTTTATATAAATTTACGACAGCGTTTATATTAATTTTGTAGTTGGAAAAAGGTTAGACATGATGCTAGAACTTGTCCTGACCGAATAGTTCTCGTTGAAGAAGACATCGGAGTCGAATGATTTTATGGAATTGCTATTTTGAACTCAATTTATGTTCCTCATTTACTGTTAATTAGTTGCTATTTTAATAACCTACAATTGCTATTTTGTTTGTATGGAATTGCTATTTTAATATCAAATTTTTAATGTTAATTATATATTTACATTGAGTTTAAAATAAATAATATAAATTGTAAGGCCGAAATTGCTTTTTAGTACATAAATAACATAATCTATACTACTGTATAATAATCATCAATTATAAGATAATAAACAAAGCATTGAGTTATACTTATTTTATATAAATTTTCATGACAGCGTTTATATTAATTTTGTAGTTGGAAATAAAAGTAGTCCAGTCCACGGTTGTACCTTGTCGATACCGCCCGGATTAACTGAACGCCATATACCTCATTGCGACAGTGACTTGGAGCCTTTTGTCGGCAAGCAATTTGCTGATATGAATGATGGGATAAAGTTTTATACAGAATACGCCGCAGCTTGTGGTTTTGATGTTCGGCGGGGTGGCGACAAGAGAAAACATGGTTTAATTACACACAAGTGGCTTTACTGTAATAGGCAAGGAAATAAGAATACCGTTAAGTCTGATGTCTCAAACAACCCTCCCGATAATGATATTGTCGAGGAGAATATTGCGGTCGATAAGCCAAAAAAGAAGAGGCGTCGGGTGTCGAAACGGCTAGACTTCAAGGCTCTTATGGTTTTAAAACACGAAACACCTTCGCAATATATTGTCTCTAAATTCGTCGAGCATCATTTGCACCCGTTAGTTCCATTGATTCACAGACAATTCCTCGACGCGAATAACAAATTAAACCCTGGTCATCAGAATTTCATTCTTAATTGCGCTAAAGCAAATATAGGTCCGATGAAGTCTTACAGGTTGTTCAAAGAGGTTGTTGGATCTTACTCCAATATCGGATGCACAAGTGTTGAGTTCAAAAATTTCTCGCGCGACCTCAAGGCATATGCGCTTGGTGTTGATGCTCAAATGGCTTTGGACAGGCTTTACAGGAAAAAAGAAATAAGTCCAGCCTTTGTTTTGGAGTACGATGTCAATGAGAAAGACCAGCTGACACGTGTCTTTTGGGCTGACTCAGTATGCGGCAGAAATTATGCCGTTTTTGGTGATGTTATGAGCTTTGATGCTACTTATTCAACTAATAGGTACGAGCATACTTTTGTTTTCTGATTTTAAGTAGCCACAAATATTACATATCTTAGCTGGAAATAATATAAATATTGTTTGTTTTTTATTTCGCAAATTTATGCAGTACATGCTGTGAATTCACTATATAGCAACTGAATGTATTGTAAGTAGATACAACTAGTGCATATTTAGCAGGAATATATATATATATATATATATATATATATATATATATATATATATATATATATATATATATATATATATATATATATATATTGTTTGTTTATCAATTTGCAAACATATGATGTACATGCTGTCAGTTTCCATATAGCAACTGAATGTTTTTTGAATAGCAACTAACTGCATTGTACGTGGCAACAAATATTTCATGTACAGCAACAATAAAAACTGATTGTCATATCAATAATATTAAATGTATTTTTCATTCTGTCAAACAAAACAGGATACTTTTAGATATTATTTTTAATAAATATGTCTACAATCAAGGTTATGCTAATTTTTATTTATCCATAGGTACAACATGATCTTTACTCCGTTCACGGGAAAAGACAACCACGGCGGATGTATAACTTTTGCTGCTGCGTTGCTCACTAATGAAGATGCCGATTCTTACACTTGGGTGCTTGAGAAATTTAAAGAATGCATGGGTCATTGCCCTTCAATGATTATTACAGACCAAGACCCTACATTGAAGATTGCACTTGAACGCGTTTTCCCTGGTGTCAGGCGACGCCTGTGCATGTGGCACATCATGCAGAAGTTGTCGTTGAGGCTACCAAATAAAGTGAAAGATGACGATATTTTCAAATCGATTTTGAGGTCGATTGTTTGGACAAGCCACATTGAGCCACCAGAATTTGAAGATAAGTGGGTTACATTGATGACCGAGTACGGAGTTCAAGACGACAACTGGTTGAAGTCAATGTTTCAGATACGTCGGTTTTGGATCCCAGCATATTTTAGGGACTGCCCTATGAGTGGCTTGCTACGAACTACGTCAATGTCTGAGAGCGAAAACAACTTCTTCAAAATACACTTCAACCCTCGATCAAACTTGATTGAGTTTTTCATGTTTTTTGAAGGCGCTTTAGAGAAACAGCGGAATGAATACGACAAGTTGAACAACAAGAACATTTTATCTGTCTCCATTCCCATCACCCAACTGTTGATCGAGAGGCATGCTAGCAAGGTATACACATCAACAATTTTCAAAGAAATGCAAAAGGAGATCGTCTCTGCATGTTATCACTGTAGCATTGTCAGCATCACAAAAGGCTCATTAAGTTCCACATATGAAATAACTAGTGGCAGTAGCGATATAGCAACCGTCACACACGACAACACTGCTGAGGATGTTACATGCACCTGCAAGAAGTTCACGATGATGGGCTTACTATGTCGGCATATTTTTTGGGTGTTCAAAGAACGAAAACTTGAAGCTATACCTGATAAGTATGTTCTCGGCCGATGGACTAAAACAGCTGAATCGAAGCCAATACACCAACTTGACGATAATGTGCTTAACGACTGCGCAATCATCGATGAGCGAAAGTCTATCAAGAATAATTTGATTTCAGATTTTTACTCGTGTGTTGGTCTTCTTGATGGAAATATCGTGAAGATTTCCATTTTCCACCGATGCATCAAAGAACAAATGGCCCTGCTTAATTCCAACGAAGACCCACAAGCTGGTCCCTCTACCAAGAATAGGTTGTTCGAAACGCATTTCGGAGCTCCTGCTCCTGAACAAATCTCGGTGCATCCACCAACCAAGGTCAGCACCAAAGGAAGTGGTAGTAGGCTTGTTTCTCGTCAAGAAGCTGCGATTGAGCGTAACAAGAAGCCATTGCGTACGTGCAGCATATGCACGAAAAAGGTTAGACACGATGCTAGAAATTGTCCTGACCGAATAGTTCGCGTTGAAGAAGACATCGGAGTCGAATGATTTTATGGAATTGCTATTTTGAACTCAATTTATGTTCCTTATTTACTGTTAATTATTTGCTATTTTAATAAATTTTAATTGCTATTTTGTTTTTATGGAATTGCTATTTTAATATCAAATTTTTAATGTTAATTATATATATACATTGAGTTCAAAATAAATAACATAAATTGTAAGGCCGAAGTTGCTATTTAGTACATTCAATATTGCTATTTATTACAAAATCAATTGCTATTTACCTGTTTGAATATTGACTGTCATATCAATAAAGTAAATAGCAATTCGCCCACCAAGGTCAGCAACGCCGCAATTGTAAACTTCAATAGCAACAATCGAATAGGTTGTTCGAAACGCATTTCGGAGCTCCTGCTCCTGAACAAATCTCGGTGCATCCACCCACCAAGGTCAGCACCAAAGGAAGTGGTAGTAGGCTTGTTTCTCGTCAAGAAGCTGCGATTGAGCGTAACAAAAAGCCATTGCGTACGTGCAGCATATGCACGAAAAAGGTTAGACATGATGCTAGAAATTGTCCTGACCGAATAGTTCGCGTTGAAGAAGACATCGGAGTCGAATGATTTTATGGAATTGCTATTTTGAACTCAATTTATGTTCCTCATTTACTGTTAATTATTTGCTATTTTAATAAATTTCAATTGCTATTTTGTTTTTATGGAATTGCTATTTTAATATCAAATTTTTAATGTTAATTATTTATTTACATTTAGTTCTAAATAAATAACATAAATTGTAAGGCCGAAGTTGCTATTTAGTACATTTAATATTGCTATTTAATACAAAATCAATTGCTATTTACCTGTTTGAATATTGACTGTCATATCAATAAAGTAAATACAATGTTGCAAATTAGTACATAATCAATTACTATTTACCTGTGCGTGATTACCTGATACATTAAAAAATAATAATTAACCATCTTGTTAAATAAACACAAAATTTGCAGTCTTAATAATCTAATGACATGAAAATAAATAAACCAATCACAAATGTGTCCAAAATGAGTCTCACGGGCTAAGATGCCTTAAATATGTTCAAAATGAGTCTCAATCGACCAAAACAACATCATTCATTAGTAAACAGAAGAACCCATACTGTTTTGCAAATTCAAACTCTAACACACGTTCCCAACGTCTGGCTACTAAAACCTAAGGACACTCAGACCACTTTAGTCTTTGTTCAATTTAGCCGACGGCCTGTAATTAAGCAGAATGGGCCCCAAATCTATTGGCCCATCCACGCATTGCTGCTGATAGTGGAGGTTCGATGCTGCATCAACTTGATCCTTTAAGGCATTAACATCAGATTTCAAGATGGCAGCACAGTACTTTACCCTCAATACATTAAGTTGTCTCTTATTGTTCTTCTTCAAGCCACTCTTCCAATTCTTTGCACCCCCGCCATGATATGTCTCCATGTGGCGCATCAGAAACACTCCACAATCCTCCTTGTTCGTGTCGTCTCTCCAAGGCATACTCAGCCTCCGGATATTCACACTGCGCAGTTCTATTGATTCCTTAATTTTTCCTTTTGACTCCAAAAAAAGATTAAACAATTGGTCCTGCAAGAATGTTTAAAATAATTTTTACTAAATGTAGGCTGCACTGACAACGTTATAAATTTAGGTTTGCAATTATCATAATGTTCGTACCAGTGCTCCTGGAACATCGCCATATGTCTCCTCCAACGAACTAGTATCCATCGCCGATGAGTTATCAATAAGATCAATGCACATATTCATCAAGTCATATACCATCATGTAAAAATGACTTGCATGTATTATTGGAAACACAAACTGCATGCGCAAAACGAAATATGCATAGTCGTCAGGTCAACAATAATATTATATACATGAGGGTAGCAATTTTTAAATTTCTAAATAGCAATTTCTAAATTACTAAATAGAAACTTCACATTAACTAACTAGTAACTAACTGAATAGCAATTTCTAAATAACTAGATAGCAATTTCAAATTAACTAAATAGCAACAAATTCTTTCACGTCACAAATTGTAATATATGCCCAATATTAAAAAAAAAAAAATAACCATCAAACTTACAATGTCAATGCTGCCCAATTTCATCCACTTCGTAGCAAGGATTTCCTCATCAAGCCGCTCGAAGAACTTCTCTCCTCGTCTCTTCATAGTCCATTCTTTAATAGGGTTCACAGCAGTGAATGCCTAACCGAGAGTTATGTTAGGCCGAAAAAGTGGTAAAACAAACAAAAGAATGCAAAAAAAAAAAAAGAAAAAAAAACTAAATTTATAAATAAATTCAGTCAGACTCACAGTTAGGTATGTAGATGCGAAGAATCTACATGGCGAACCTTTCGACCGAGACTTCTCCTTGTGATTGAGTATCATACTCCAAATATCAACAACTGATGCGGCCACAAAAACAGATGGCAAAAGTGACATCATTTGTTCCCTCCTGAGCTGAAACTGTCCGGTGTAGAATAAGATCTCCATCCTACATCAATAAATAATAATTTAGCTATAAAAATCCTCGGAATTTCACAATAACTTGCAAAATATTGCATACGATAAAGAAAATCTTACATATCAGCACCAGCATTGTGCATCACCCAGAACCCAATCTTCTTTTCAGCATCAGTCCATCCGTCAGTCAACGCCACTGCCCTACGGACGTATGGGGAAATTAATTTTTCAGTCTTCTTCATTTCTGTTTGTTTCCGGCGAACCATGTGGTGTTCAGTCTCAACAGGGTTTTTGGATTACAAAATAGCAGCATTCTTCTTCACCTTATTAATCTCCACGCCCAGGCTGTCCATGTTCTTCTTCCTATTTTCACCCTCATCCGGACTTTTCTCAATCAACTTTTCTCCTCCATCAGTCGGAATATGCGTCTCGGTTTCCTACGAAGTGTTGGTAACAAATATTCTAGTTAACCTCATTCAAAAAATAGCACAACAATTGAAGATATTATTAAAAACAACAATCACAATACCTTGCCACTTCGCAGGTTTATCTGACGCTTTTTATTACCTAGATCTGCATCCCGAACAACCTTCAAACATAAATACTACTCTCATAAGCAACTGCAGCATGGTTATACAGCAACTGTAATAATTATAAATAGCAACTGAAATACCAATACCTGACTACTAAAACGACGTTTTCTAACAGGATTTCGAGGTTTTCTAACAGGATTTTGCGCATCTTCAACATTCTGTGGATAGTCATTTGAGATCCCCTCCACCATTTCCTAAACACAAAAAAATAAAAATAAAAATAAAAATAAAAAAAATAAAAATTTTATTCCACCATAAGAATATTTTTAATATTCACAAACATACATCATCATGACTTTAATTTATGACATTTTAATATAATTAGCAATTGCATAAGAGGTAGACTGCAACTGAATAATCACAAATTATAAACTCAATTTTCATAATTATTCAATAAAAATAGCAACTTCATAGCAATTAATTAGCAAGTTTATACATTAAACGTAACAAGAGAGATAACATATTCTAATGTATGACCTGTGCCTTTTTTCCTTCCGCCTGCTTAGTGTTCTTCTTGTGTGCCTACAAAATACAAAAGTCTTTCAATTAAAATAACTTTTCGTATATGGAAAGTGGAAAAGGAAAAAACATATAATTCATTATTTATAAACCTTCAACACTTGATCTTGAACCTTCTCAGCTCCCGTATCATCGTCAACTGTCGGTTGTGTTAATCCAAGGCTGAAACTTGGAGCAGCACAGCCCAACACACTCACGTCTGACCGTTCTGTTTTAGCGGCCACTTCTTTATTAAATGCAAAATGCTTAACAGCTGCTTCCTCAAGCACTTTTAACTGATCGAATATATCATCCTGGGCCCAGAAGGAATCGTACATATTCTGCGTGCTACTATCTTGCTGATCCTCCAAATTGTCATTTTCTACTGCTACATTGGCTGTACAACCCAATAGTACTTGAGCCTTATCAACCATATTCTTGACATTCGGATCGGACATGATCTCTGCCGGCGCATCGCGGACCATTGACATTATATCAACCATCGTATCAGCCATCATCTTCGCCTTTATAAGGAATTTATCCGCAAACAAACGAACAGCGCCTCCGGCTTCACTACTTTCACCATCTGTTGTCATGCCCGTACGCTTCTCAGATCCTATTTCAATAACTTCAGCTTCCTTATCTTCTTCAAATTCCTCCCCCGACCATTCGAATCTATCGCAAAGATGTCCTGTCCCGAAACCTCCGTGTTTCTTTTCATCCCTCTCCCGCTTAAACATCTCACTAAACGTCCAGACCTTTATTAACGGAAAACATCGTGGAACGGTTCTTCTCAAGAACACGACTCGATCGAGGTAAAGAGCCTACAAAAGATATGAAAAAATAATACAATTAAAAATAATATCAAAAACACGAATCGATCGAGGTAACGAGCTGCAAATCAATTAACCCAATATTTTATTAGTTGCAAATTATAACTATTCAGATTGCTAATTACAGTACACAAAATATCTATTTATGAAGTACGAAAACTCACCACAATGAACAGTGTCGGGCCTATGAAGTTTTTTGTTTTTTTCTCCTCCCACTTCAGCTTCCATTCTATGAGGCATCTCACCATGTAATCACCCCAATCGTACTCCCTTAGCGTCGATAAACATTCCAGGTTGCTCAATATCTGTGGATTCACATACCCATTACCCAGATTTTCAAATAGACAAGCTCCTAATAAAACCATAAAATGACGCTTGAACCATACGCCACCGTCAACCTCGCCAAGCATTTTGTCCTTCAGAGTATTGATTAATACATTCTCTTCCCCAATCTTCTGTTTCCACTCCATAACCTTCGGACATACTTCCCTTTTCCGCTTTCTATCTACCTGGCGCTTACCTCTCGGCAGTCCGAAAATTAGTGCAGCGTCATCGGATTCCACATGAATTGACCGTCCATTATCCAACTTCACTTCGCAGCTCCTGGGATCAAACTGATCAAGAACCCAATACGCCAAAGAAGCCGGCACCTTCGTCGTTTTCAAATGCAGGATGTTACCAAATCCCATCTCAATAACAGCACGTCGTTGTGCATCCTTCAAGTCTCTCATAGCATTCACCAGAATACGGGAGCATGTCCTACTAAGTACAATTGGGTCATCGGCCACGTTCTCAGCCTGCTGCCCATTACCCCCTCTATTTCCAGCTGATACTTCGTCAAAGTCCTCTTTGACATTCTTTGAACAACTATCAACATTTGCTTTCCTCCGAACGCCACGTGTGCGACTTGAACTTGGTTTCGAAACACATCCACCTTCGAAAGAAATGACACAAAGACATGAAACATATACATCATTATATACCATCAATAAAATTACCATTTAGCTGTTATATTATCATCAACACATAAACAACAACTAATTAAACTAAAACAGCAACAAGTTTACAATTCAATAGCAACTATTTAACGCAATAACCATCAATAACATAATACATAAACAGCAACTATATATTATAGAAGCAACAGCTACAGTATACTAAATAGCAAATCTTTTTTTGCAAACAAAAAAATTACTGGAATTGAAAATATCAAATACTAAATAGCAAGATCCATAGATATAAACAACAACAACAGTATATTTAAATAGCAACTTTTTTTTAGCAAACAAAAAAATTACTGGAATGAAAATTCTAAAATACTGAGTAGCAAGATCTATACACATAAACAGTAACAACAGTATAATTAAATAGCAATTCACTCAAAAAATTAACATTATTTTCTAGGGGATTTTAAATCAAAACAACAAATTGTTAAATAAAACAACAAATTGGGGACAAATTGTTAAATAGAACGAACTGTTCGGGACAAATTGTTAAAACAACAAATTGTTAATTCACCATTCAGAAATTTCTAAATAAAACAATAAATTGTTCGGTACTTCAATTAAGTAGAACGAATTGCAAGAAAAAAAAAATAAAAGGCAGCCGCGGAACAATATTAAAAAAAAAAAAAACTCACCGGCGCCGGCGCCGTCGCAACTGAGGATCTTCTTGTTCTTTTTCGGTGGCATCTCTATCGAAAATGACATCGACTAAACAACAATCTTCTTGTTCTTGTCCCGTGAGTTTGCAATTTTTTGCGCAGAAGGAACGAATTGATGAGAACAAAAACCCTAGACTCCTTTGCTGTATAATTATTGGGCTGAATGAACGAATTAGTGAATGATTCTGCATTTGCTATTAATTTGGGATACAAAATCTTCTCTAATATTTACGGGATTGAATTATTTATCTCTGACCAAAATTGCCTTAACCGTCACATACAAAAAAATTTCTGTACAGTATGATCTATTACCTTATTATGTAGTTGCATAATCTTAGCCATACAAAATGATTTGATGAGTGGTTGTGAGAGGCCCTTAGGTTCTCACCCCAGGGTTGGTTCTCACCCGAACCGACCCATATATATATATATATATATATATATATATATATATATGAGTAAAAGGGGTATTAGTAACTTACTCATTTAATAAATGAGCAATTGATGAGGTGGCATGCATGTGATATATTGAGTATCTAACCACTTTTAGGATTTTTCATTCACATGCATGCCACCTCATTACTTGCTCATTTACTAAATGAGCAAATTGCTCATACCCTGATCCACACAGTGAAATTTCAATGTTATCAATCATTTTTACTATCATAACAACGATTAGTTGTCATATGGATAGGAGCTGATAAACGTAGACATCAAATGTGGTTAGTACGTGTGAAAGAAACTTCAAACTTCATAATTTCGATTTGGATTAATTTTCCAACATATACTCACTTTTTGATTTAGTCTGTGTTTATCCTAAATTTGGTATGTACACAACATCTCTAATCTCTAATATTTTAATGGGAGAGTTGAAGTTGTGTAACCAAACAAATACATTTATTGTAATCAAACAAGCAAGTGCAATATATGTGCATAACCAATATAAAGGATGTCTTAGGTTCGATACCAGACAACGTCATAATTTTTACTTAAAAATATATATTTATAAAGACGTGCATCGCATGTATAAATTACTAGTACTTTTATAACTAATAATTTCAGTTATGATATGTAAAGGATAATAGGGATTCGAAATTCAAATGAAGTTTCAAAATATATACAGAATCAATTTAAAAAGGAAAGTATCGAAAAATTGCCAAGTATTAAAAAGATTTATGCATAAGAAACATGTGCTCAAATACTCAAAAAGGCACTAAGTTCAAGATTTTTACTTCAGTAATTGTGATGAATAATTGTGTAAAGAATCGTTGATTGAATATTGAGTTAAGGAAAGAATATAAAGTGGATTCATCAAATAACCGTTTTCCAGTAAGTAGTGGTCGACTGTCCCTAACAGTCGACCACACTTTACGTGTATTTTTGATTCAGTTGACTGTAAAATCTCTTTGACTTCGGGTAGAGAATGGCGGTTGACTGCTCATAATTGCAGTCGACCGTCTCAAGCATATCTCATACCAGAGAGTCTGCAGTCGACTGTGCAGTCGACCGCTACACTACTTCATACCCATGCTTTCTATTACCTTTCTATGATATATAAGGCCCACACTTCTAATATATATATGCCCATCTACATCTTTTTCTTCTCCAGCTATAACCCTACCTTCCTCTTTCTTGAAACCCAACTCAAAATTCTCCAATCTTTTTAAATCTCTCAAAATTTCTTTCGGTTTTTTTTTGCAAGCTCTTTCGAATTCCATACCGATGGCTTCCAACCCAAGGCCCCCACTTTGCAACACGACTTGGTCCTCCTCTGCCGCTAGATCCTCCAAATCAAAGGGTAAGACACCTGCAACTTTTGATTTCACCTTTAAAGCCTTTAAAACAAACCATCTGCCGATTTGTACTTCAAATATTGCATTAATAAAATTGTTGTTCCTAATCGACATATTTCTTTTCCACAGTTAGGGGGTCAATTTGCCAGGATGGTTAGGATCCTTCAAGATCTAGATTGGGAAGACTATCTTTGTATCCCTAGTATTCATTCCGATTTAGTCATCCACCAATTCTATCTCAATCTTCAATTTGATTGGGAAAACCTTACCATCTCTTCTTTTGTTCTTGGTCATCCCGTAGAATTCTCCCCCGCCTACATATGAACACGATATTCTCTTCCTAAGGGTGATTTTGATGCATACTCTCTTGATTTTAGCAACCTTGCTTATAAACCTGGTCATGACGTCACTGCCGTCCATCAAATGATTTTAAAATCATATGCCATATTTCTTAAGAGGCCTAAACCTACCGATTTCACTGACGTCTCTCATGTCTTGAACAAAATAGTCAATGCAAACATTTGGCTTATAAGGGCAATGACAAATCCGAAATTCGTCTCGATCGATCCTTTATCATCTTTCTTATTCTCTGCGGTTATAATTTTGATCACCCCTTATTTATTATTCAAACCATGAATTCTACCCCGACTAGGCCTTGTGCCCTCCCGTTTAGTACTCTTGTTTATTACCAGGCTCTTGACTCCCACATCCCTATCAGAAAAAGCCTCATAAGCAAACCCAACAAATCTATCCTTCCATCTCAAATGAGGATTGGTGTTTCTAGGATGGGCCAACATCGTCGAAAGAATGCAACCCCGCTTCTCTACCCCAACCTCCCGTCCCGTCTGGATATATGCCAAGTGAACAATTCGCTGCCCATCAAATGTAAGTCTATAGTTACTACGTCAATACTATATAATTCATGCAAGACAAGAGGACTGAACACTTCTTCCTCCACCTAGTGGTGCCACTGGTACGGAGGATGATGCCATCGACGATGACGGTGATGAGCATGAAGAAGATGACGATAAAGAGGATGAAGAAGATGAAGAATGACATCCGTTGGTGTGCTCCAGAAAGGGGGGGAAAGTTTAGGATTAGAATTTTAAATCTTGTTGCTTTATCTTTTAATTATGAGTTATATATTTTGTAACAAGTGAATCTCAAATATATGATATCATGTAGAGCTCTCAATGTATATTAAAGAGTATAGTTATCAACAGTAAGAAGATCTCGAATATGAATTCATTTTGTAATGGTTGAATATCTTTATCTTGACTGTACAAATTCTATTTCCGGTTTTAAAATGATATATCTCCTTCAATTGCATTTTTTTAAAATCCGTGATTCCATATATGTATGTACATGTTTTTTGTTTTTGCATATAAGATTCATCATGATCTCACATATTGCTATTATTTCTTATGTTCATGGATTTAGGGGGAGTATCGGATTGAGGGGGAGTATCTATCTTTAAATTCTAAATGTATGTTTTGTCCACACCAAAAGAGGGTGATTGTTGATCCTAAATTTGGTGTGTACAAAACAGACTCTTGTGACTAATATTTTCAGTGAAGATATGTATAGGAAAATAATGATTCGAAATTCAAATGAAGTTTCAAAAGATATTTGGAATCAACTTAAAAAGGAAAGTATCGAAAAGATTGCAAAGTATAAAAAAGATTTGTGCATAAGAAATATGTTCTCAAATACTCAAGAAGCTAGCAACTTCAAGATATTTACTTCTGTAATTGTGAGGAATAATTATGTAAAGAATTGTTGATCGAATAAACTGTATATTTTTCTGAAGGAGGCACATTTTTGTGTTTTTTTAATGAACAATGCCGCATAATGTGTGTGGATTTAGTATCAGTATCCGAAAGCCTTCGCTTGATGTCTCTAGCGATTGAAAAGAAGACCTGCTCAACATTCGCACTCTGCACAGAAGAAAGACGATCATATTCTATGATTAACATTTAAGGGTTTATTATGTATCATTTCTAAATAACTTCCCTCCTTTCATATTATTCCCCAAAAAAAATCCATTATAACTTAATATAACCATCATGAAACTTCACACTATTTAATATATATACCTGAAAAAGGACAAAAAATACCCTCTGTGGATAGTTTTTTTTGGTTATCATTTTGGTGTGTTTTTTATAAGACTTCTGTGGAAGTTATATCAGAATATAAAGTTTTTTTTAGATTATATCCAAAAAGGGAAGTTATTTAAAGTACCCAAAAAAAGCAGCAGCAGAAAATGAGATATCAATGCTTACTGTTTCAAAGAACTTAGAAGATTTTGCCGTACTACCCCACTTTTTGAAAATATTTAGCGCTCTGTCCCACTTCTCAAAACAATTAGCGATATGCCCTTGTTTAGGACGCCTCAGCAAGAAATATTATTGGGAAAAACGGCATAGGTTATTTCCATGCCGTTCTTCCCAATAACGGCATCTGTTTGGAAAAAAAATTGCATGCCGTTATTTGGAATAACGGCATAAGTTATTTTGTTTTTCGAGAACTTGTAGTCGTTGATAGTGACATTTTAAAAATTATAAAAAAAAAATTCAAAAAATACTCAGAATGCTCAACGGAACATGATTTCTCTTTTGAGATTTTTTTTTAAGGGAAACTTAATGGGACCGTAGATAAAAAGATTTTTTTGATTTTTTTTTCGATGTGTGACGGGACATTGTTTACTGTCCAGTTCTTTTATTTTTAATTAATCAGTGGGACGGGAAACTATTTTCCGTCCATCTATGTGTCAGGCAAAATTGTGTAGGGACAACGTATTATTTTCAATCCGAGCTCTCCGACGAAAGATATTTTTCTGTCCGATCAATCAGACAATAAATCATCTGTCGTTAGCTATGTTTTGGCAATTGCCATTTCGTCTCTCAAATATAGCCAACGACTGTTCATTCGAAACCCAAATTTTGGATAAATGATTAATGACTACAGTCCAACTTTTTTCAAATTTTAGAAAAATTTAGCAAAATGGCCAAAGACTACAGATGCTCTTATGTCTGAAAATTTTCAGACACCAGGAAAATGAGAAGCAGAGGATAAGATATGCTAAATAATTTACATAAAGTAATAATTTAGGAAAGCAAGAGGATATTACTGTTGAAAGATGACTCGTCAGTGACATCATAAACTAGGAAGATGCCCATGGCCCCTCGATAATAAGCTGCAGAGTTAGAAAAGGCATTTGAGAAAAGCTAATTCCGAAACGATTCCAGTCAGAAGTCTTGAAAAAAGATCAATTGTGGTATTGGGAGGATAACCTCAAATCCCGTCGAGATGAATATATATCTTTGTTACTATATAATTCAAGAAGAAGGTATGTCGCTCCCCATTTTCATCACTGTTCAATGTCTTTACTAATAATATAGATAGCCTGCACATGCCCTCATCTTTCCAAGTATATAGAGATAATTAGTACATAAAAAGTTACATGATCAATTGGTAAATTGGTAATGTTCGTGATATTTTTGAAGGAAATACATGCAGTGCATGTACAAATATATCTAGTTTACTATTATTCCTAGACACCTGGGATGTGAGTCATGTGACTGTCGTTAGGGATGGTTGATGGAAAAGAGGAAAAACTAAAACTTACACATGGAGTATACATGATGTTAAGCAATCTAAATTTAGTAGTCTGTAGTTAAAACAAAAGGAGATGCTTTCCAGCTTCTTTTCCTCATTTTCAGCACAGTAATCACGATTGGTAAAAATATATAAGCCTCGTTGCATCTTTAGGTGCAATGCACATATATGAAGTAATATATATATATGTACTAATGGTATCTGAGGTTTGTGATGATTTAAAACTTAAAGACATAGCCAAAGATTAAATACTTTAAAGGTTTGAATCCTATGCATAAAATGTTGGTAGATTACAATAACTTGAATGAGGCATTGAGTCCATGCAAAAAAAAAAAAAAACTATGAAGCAAGAGTCAGACACATATATCCAATGGGACATTACTTATATATCAGCGCAGTATTTAAGAATAATCCACAAGTTTGTATTACATTTTTGCATCGAGTCTCAGTACTTCATAGAACATAACTGATCTATTAAACATCCCATACACATGGACCAGAAGTCTAGAATTTGATGGATACAACAAGAAATTTCACTAAATTTTCTTTTACTACTCAAATGCTCAATTTGAAAATCATCAAGTATAAATCATAAACATACATATCTCCTGAAAAGTAACTGCATTATAATCTTGATGCGAATGACTTGGTTAAAACGACTCCCCATGTATTGTTAATTGATTGAATTTATAATCAAATGCCCAGACAGCAGTGTATTCATGCCAAAAGTAAATTTTAGTACAGAAAGGTAACGGTGCCGACACAAATTAAAAGCTACCTGTTGTAATAGTACGAAATCGGTCCTGGCCAGCTGTATCCCAAATTTGCAATTTGATTCGTATGCCATCCAATTCAACTGTTCGTATCTTAAAATCAATACTGCAAAGAACTTATGCGATCAGAATTATCAATACAACTGCACACACAAAATAGCGTATAAAATGAAATCTGTAATTTATGAAATGATTAGTCTAACAGGAAAATCTAACCCTACAATCTTGAAAAGGAACTAACCCAATTGTAGTAATGAAACTGGTAGTGAAGGAGCCATCAGAGAAACGAAGAAGAAGACAACTGTTTCCAACACCTGGAAATGTGAATCACTTGTTAAGACGTACACCTCAAAAAACTCTAGCCTTGCCAAAACTCTTCAAATCATTAAGATAGCTCATGGTTGATCTAGTATCATCTGTTCAAATCATTATGCATACTTTTGGATCTAGTAAACAAGAAGCTAATAATGAATGATAGTTACCCGATAATAATGATAATAGTAACGACATGGGTGTCATAAAGGAGACAAGCTCCAGATTGACCATGACAAATAACACAGCTTATTCTCAAAAGCTGAATTAAAAAATTATATATATATGGGAAATCTTTCATTGCAAACGCACTGTAGCATGCAAACCACTGATGCCGCTATCCAGGAATAGCGGCATAAGGTATATTAAGTATGAAGCCGTTGTTGGATTTTGTGGATCCAATACACGATAATGGGGTTGGAGAAGTCAATTGAGAAGGAGAGTCGAAGTGGGAGCAAGAGGTCAGAAGTGGTTTGAAGCAAGGCAGAGTTGCGGTCGACCGCACCCCCCCGACCGCACTCCAGCCAAGTGTACGGTCGACCGTGCAATCGATCGTCTCGCTCTCTGATTTAATCCTGTAACTTGAAGAGGCGACCGGTCGACCGCGTAGTCGGCCGTCCTACTCTCTGTTGGATCTTATACAGTCGAAGGAGAGAACCGGTCGACCGTCATGATGTTGCGGTCGACCGTCCCGACCCTGATTGATGAGCGGCTGAGATTAAAGTTGTGGAATCCTATATATATTGTATTGTGTACGATTTTAGGGTTAAGTGAAAAGAAAATAGAGATCTACTAGCCGTCATTAAGAGAGAGGGAGATAAAGAGAAACCCTACATCTTAGTGGTGAGTTCTTGAGAAATTTGTAAACCTAATCTTCATATTTCGAGTAGAAATCGTAGGAGTGCCTCTGCGCGGGAAAGTAGCCATTGTTTTGGGTGAACATCAAAAAAATCTCGCGTGTTCTTTGGTGTTGCTTTTGATTGTTCTTTCTTCTCTTGTTTTGATTCTATAGTTCTTGCATCTCGTCGTCGTCATTGTTGAGTTTATTCCGCATTTTGAATTCAACATGTTGGATCCTGTAGGCAAGGCAAGAAACACTGGGGGGGGGGGTGAATAGTGTTTTATAAAAATTAATTGCGGAATTTAAAAATTATATTCTGTTCAGTAGACTGTCAAAGAAAGTTCAGTCGACTGAGGCGTCAGAGTAGAACAATATTTTAATACTAGTCTGCTAAGTCCACTTAATACAGAAAGACAGTCGACTTGCCAGAAGAGTTTCTGAGAAGATTGTAATACCATTTTGATCAGTCGACTTAAGATGGGAATACAGTTGACTTACCAGAACGGTTTTGAGAGAATTGAAATGCAAGTAATAAAAGGTTCAAGAGATACAACCACAGAAATTCCAACCACAGAGTACACACGATATATCTTGGTTCGGTCCTTCCGACCTACATCCAATCCCCAAGCAACCCACTTGAGATTTTTCACTATTCTTAAAAAAAGTACAAGAATATCCTACGACGTTAGACAACAACCTTGTCCAACCCGTAGTCCTCTCTCACCACTAGAGAGAGCAACCCACTCTTTTACCAAGAGTGAAAACCTGACTCTACACCCTAGAGCCCTACTCTCCAACCGAGAGGACCACTCTCACAACCGAGAGTGAAAAGAACAACAACAAAATGTTTACAATCAACCTATAGCCTTGTTGTGAATATAATTTTGTGTGTGGCTATTAGGTCAACTTTCGAAATCAGTCTAAAACAGAATCACTGTTATGCTAGACCGATTTCAGAGAACCAAGACTTAGAAAGTGAATGCTTCTAGAATATTTTTTCTTGTCAAAACCAAAAGTTTGAGAACTTGAGAAACAAAATGCTTGGAAAAAAGTTATTAACCTTTGTCAAATGATCTCTGTACTCTTTTTATAGAATTAGAGACGTTGGACCGTTGGAAGGTTGAGTCCCAACTACCATACAACGGTAGTAAAGATTTGATTTTGAAAAACAAGTTAAAAAACACAAAACTGTCGAAACGGCTTGAACAGTCGACTGGATTGCCATAATGAGTCGACTGATCAGAGTTTGAATGAGTTCAGACAGTTTCGTGCTAGACAGTCGACTGGTACCAAATAGCAGTCGATTGGTACTTAACAGCTGAGCTTATTCAAGCTTGTTTCGATCTTTTTAAGAATTATTTAAAGATATGTGTGAATGTGTGTGACAAGGCTATTACAATATTTTAAGACTCAAAGAAATAAAAGAGTTACAACTGTTACAAGACACTTAATACAACACATTTAAGCATAGGTCTTGTCTTGAGTCTTGAGTCTTGAGATGGAGCTTTAGTCTTTGTTTTTATCTTGAAGCTGGCAACCTTGTAGCTTTCTTGATCAGTTTGCTTTGAGAGCTTTATTTGTAGCTTTGCTTGATCAACTTGCTTTGAGAGCTTGTTTGAACATTTTGCCTTTGTGTACATCCTGTAATATCTAAGAAGTAGCACAACAACTTTGCATTGTGTTGTAATCATCAAAATCAAGAATCACCACAACACAGTGGTATCAGAGCTACAGGTTGGTAGTATTGATTGAGATGAGAGACAAGAGTAGAGTCAAGGAGTTTGATGGAACGGATTTCACAATGTGGAAGATCCAAATGATTGCTTATCTCCGACAGAAGGATCTAGATGATCCGTTGTTTGGTGTGAAGCAAGAAGGGGCGGAGGTTGATCTGGTTGCGTTGGCGGCCTAGAATAGATTGGATAAGAAATTGCTTGGGCAGATTCGATTGTCGCTTAGCAGGAAGGGTCTATTTCACATTGAGAAGGCAAGGACCGCGAAGGATACAATGAAGATATTGACAGACATGTTTGAGAAGCTTAATTCAGCGAATCAGATCTTACACCTAAAGAAGATGGTTTACTTGAAGTTGTCGGAAAGGGGTTCGGTTGCTGAGCACATCAACAATTTCTTTATGGTTGACAATCAGATGGAATCTTCGAGTTTAAAGTTTGAGGAGAGGGCACAATCATTATTGTTGCTATCCAGTCTTCCCGATAGTTACGATACAGTAGAGTAGACTATTCAAGCACCATGACTGATACGACAACCCTAAAGGGTATTATAAGCAGCTTTATGAATAAGGATGTAAGGAGGAAAAGACATGGAGAGACTTCGATATCATATCCTAGAAATGCAGTGTTGTCAGTTGATAACCGTGGTAGAAGTAACAACAGAGGGAAGTCACAGAGAAGGAATCACAGGTCTAAGTCAAGAACAGGACATCGCAAAGGTGAGTGTTGGTACTGCAAGAAGCCAGGACACAGGAGAGACCAATGCGAGGGGTATAAAAAAGCACAAGCAGGGTCACAGGTAGCCAATGTGGTAAGTATTGAAACACGTCTAGATGAATTATGTTTATCTGCTGGATTTAATATTTTGCAAGATGATTGGTGTATAGACTCAGGTGTTTCTTATCATTGTACTCCCATGAGGGAAGTTTTTGAGGATTACAGGACATGTGATTTTGGTGTAGTTTCAGTTGGTAATGGGCAGATATGTCCAGTTGTAGGTAGAGGCACTGTGGGAGTGAAAGCTCGCAATAGTGGGCAACTGGTCTTGTATGACACAAGACATATTCCGAGCTTGAAGAAAAACTTGATCTCAATTAGCAAATTAGACAAAGAAGGATTCACAACAACTTTTGGGCATGGAGAATGGAAGGTGACTAGAGGTGTCAGGTTGGTGGCAAAAGGAAAGAGTAGTGACACGCTGTACTTACTCAGAGGGGGTGATTCAAGTGATATTATTGCTACGGCATCAACAGGTAGTTCCCATTTGATTCTATGGCATGTTAGGTTGGGGCACCTTGGTGAAAGGGGTGTCAAGCAGCTTTGTTCTATGGATCTTTTGCCAGGGCTGAAGAAGGTTGAGATGGATTTTTGTGAGAATTGTGTGATGGGCAAACAGAAGACAGTTAGCTTTCAGTTGGGTGGGCGTGAGAAGAAGCTTGGAAAGCTAGAGTTGGTACATACAGATGCGTGGGGTACAGCTCTGGAATTCTCTTATGGTGGTAAGAGATACTTCGTCACATTCATCGATGATGCTACAAGAAAGGTTTGGGCTTATGCAATCCGTGAGAAATCAGAAGTTTTTGAGGCATTCAGAGCTTGGAAGGCCAGGGTTGCAAAGTGAAAGCAATAAAGTTAGACAACGGAGGTGAGTACACAAGCAAGGAGTTTTTTAACTATGTGGCAAAGGAAGGTATCAGAGGAATCAAAATAGTTTCTAAGACTCCATAGGAGAATGGTGTAGCAGAAAGGATGAACCGCACAATACTCGAAAGGGCGAGATGCATGAGACTTCATGCGGGTCTTCCAGTCCATCTTTGGGCCGCTATAGTTGATACATCGGTATACTTATTAACCGTTTCCCATCTAGTGCCCTTAATGGAGTCATTCCAGAAGAATTATGGTCAGGTAAAATTGTCAATTTTCGCATTTGAAAGTTTATGGTTGTATAGCATATGCACAAATTGATAAGGAAGAAATAAAGAAGTTGGACTCTAAGTTCAGGGGTGTGAGTTCATTGGCTATGGTGGCAACGAGTATGGTTACAGACTTTGGAATTTTGTGGATAACAAATTCATTCGCAGTAGGAATGTAGTGTTCAATGAAGAGGTCCTATACAAGGACAAGCACACAGGTCAAGAAAGTACAACCAGTTCAGAGTCAGATTAGGGTTCAGACTCAGACTAAGATTCTAATTCTGAAGGCGTCCCTAGTGGTGGGGGCCCTACAGTGCAGCATCAGGTACAGGTACCACAGGCAGTATAGGAGGCTCATGGTGAGCCTATTGGGAATGAGCAGGTTATCCAAGACGAACAGGAACAGTCAGAACACTGAACTGGTCGGTGAACCGGTACCCACATTGAGGAGATCGACACGAGAGAGGAGGCCAACCAAGATATTTGATCCATCAGTTAGTGTTGTTCACGAGCATGTTTTGTACACGGATTCAGGAGAGCCAGAGACTCATGAGGAGGCCTTGAGTGATAAGGCTCGAATTCATTGGGTGTTAGCCATGAAGGACGAGATAAACTCCTTGGAACATAACTAAACATGGGAGTTGACCAAGTTACTTGCAGGGAAACCCGCTCTTATGAATAAATGAGTTTTCAGAGTCAAAGATGAGGCAGATGGTAGTAAAAGGTATAAGGCAAGGCTTGTTGTGAAAGGATTCTCTCAAAGAGAAGGTATTGATTATAGTGAGATCTTTGCGTCGGTTGTGAAGATGGCTTCAACTAGAGTTCTGCTCAGTATTGTGGCAGTTGAGGATTTGCACTTAGAGCAGTTGGATGTGAAGACAACATTTCTCCATGGTGATGTTGAAGAAGAGCTGTACATGAGACAATCCACAAGTTTTGAAGCTAAAGAAAAGGAAGACATGGTATGTCGATTGAAGAAGAGTCTTTATGGGCTCAAACAAGCACCGCGGAATGGTACTTGAAGTTTGATTGCTTCATGAGAGGAAAAGGTTTCGATAGATGCGAAATGGATCATTGTGTGTACGTTCATAGATATGAGGACAATGATATAGTTACCTTGGCGTTGTATGTGGACGACATGTTGTTAGCAGGTTCATGTATGGAGAAGATCAAGGAAGTGAAAAAGGTGCTAGCTTTGGAGTTTTCAATGAAGGACTTGGGTGAAGCAAAGCAAATCCTCGGCGTGAAGATTAGTAGAGACAAGAGAAGCAAGAAGCTTTGGTTATCACAAGCGGACTATGTGAAGAAGGTGTTGAAGAGATTCAATATGAATGACGCGGTTTAAAAATAAATTACCATACAGAATTCATATAAAACAGGATCTGAAATTTTCTACACATCTGTAGTAAAACAGCAATAAATTGCAACTCACAAATCGAAACTGAGATCTGTCAAAAAATCTGGAATGGAGACAGAATTCTCTATAATTCATATTCACAAATAATTTTCATATACTGACCTTAATATGGTCTAAAATACTGAACAAAACTGGGTCACAACAAAAACATAAATTCTCTTTATGCATAAAATCAACTAGTTTATATAAAACACATCCAAATCATAACAAAATACGCAATATGGTATACTAGATATCCAAGCAACATGGTATAAGGTGTTTTACAAGTCTACAACAAGTTATACTATGATTAACACAATCAAGCATACGACATCATACGAACAACATGCATGTATACATCAAGAAGTGATCATCCTTAAGTTATTTCATGTCGTGTGTGTACCTAGAGACGACTACGGATGGATCAACACATAGAGACAAGATATAACAGGAGTTTTGCACAAGAATTATCTCTAGAATACAACTAAACTACAGACGGTATTTAGTACTTGTATTTGCAATAAAAATTAATACAAGTTACTTGCCTTATAGTCGACGACGAAAACGACGATGCAAAGAGAATAACAGGAACGGATTGCCGGGCAATGAACACAATAACCACGAACGGATCACGAACCACGAACAACCAAACAAACGAGATCAAACACACACACAAGGCCAACAACAGCAGCGCTCTATGCTCGCTGCTGTTGCTGATGCTGTCTGCGTCAGGAGGAGCAGCACACAGGGGGTGTGTTGTCGAGACAGGAAGGAGGGGAGACTGGGTGGCACGTCAGGTCTGTGCTGCCGCTGGGCGGTTGCGACAGGGAGCAGGGAGCACACAGTGGATGACGGGGCTGCTGGTGTTGCATCGCCAGCTGTTAGGGTATCGGGGAAATGGAGGAGAGAGGCGAAGGAGCACCGGGATGATGGGTTAGGGAGGTCGGGAGCACAGGTTAGAGGTAGGGAATATGGGTATAGGCAGCTGTAGTGTCTTGGTGATTAGGGTTTGCAAACAGGTGGATATATATATATTGGTGGGGATATTAGGTTTTAGGTGGGCACGGGTTTATAGGGGTAACGGGTTAGGGGTGATATAGGGTTAATAGTTAATGGGTATTAAGACCCATTAAGACAATTAGAGTAGGATTTAAAATGGGTTTTGAATGGATTTTGGGTATAAAAAAAATAAGATGAACCAACGATAGAGAGATGGGGACAAAACGAGTAAATAAAATAGGACGTGAACAATTAAAATAATGGGAAAAAAATAGTGGCCTGATCAAACAGAGATGAAAATAATAGGAGACAATAGAATCAAGAAACTCAAGTAAGAAGACGACAAATCAATTTATGGATATATAGAAAATGAAGACCCAAAACACGGTCTAAAAAGAGATACAATGAGAATAAATACACAAAAAGAGAAATAGACCCAAAAATACATAAAATGAAAAACAGGGGTTACACAAATACTTCTCCCAACTTCCCCTAAAATCCATAACACAAGCCCTCAACATATCCTCCAATACCCGATTCACCCTTTCAGTCTGACCATGGAAAGCAGTTTTGAAATCAGTTCTGGTACCCATAGCTGCTTGCCAACTCTTCCAAAACCTTGATGTGAACCTCGCATCCCTGTCGGAAACAATTGACACAGGAACTCCATGAAGTCTCACATTCTCATCAATGTACAGCTCTGCCAATTTCTCCAATGACCAAATAATCTTCATGGACAAAAAGTGAGCTGACTTGGTCAAACGGTCAACAATAACCCAAATTGAGTCATTGCCCTTTGGACTCCTTGGCATCCCTGTGATGAAATTCATGCTAATGTTCTCCCACTTCCATTGCGGAATGGGCAATGGCTGTAACAAACCTTCAGGCTTATGATTCTCTGCTTTGATCTGCTGACAAGTCAGACACCTTGCCACAAAGTCTGCCACATCTCTCTTCATACTAAACCACCAAAAGTGCTGTTTGATGTCCTTGTACATCTTCGTGCCTCCAGGATGTACTGACAATAAGGTACTGTGTACCTCCTGCAAGATACTCTGCCTCAAATCTGCATTCTCTGGAACTCACAGCCTCTCACCTATCCATAGAACTCCATCTTGGACACGGAACTCTGATAACTTGCCTTCAGAACCTGCTGCAACATCCTCTGAACCTCTGCATCTGATTTCTGACCTTCCATAATTTGCTCTCTCAAAGAAGGCTGCAGCCTCAAGTGAGCCAAAGACGCTCCCAATGTAATGCCCTAATTTTTCAATTTATGAAAAATTATTTATTTTGCACGTAGTGTGCACGTGCAATATTTTGGTTAATATTTTCATCAAGATGAGTAAAGATATTTCAATTTGTGCTTTTAATTATTTTGTACAAAATCCTTATTTTAATTAGATAAAAAGCCCTTTTTCTTAAAGCCCGAAATGTAATTTATTTATTTTATTTTAAAATAACTATTTTGGCCCATAAACTAAAGCCCATGGATTAATCTATTTTTTTATACAACTTGTCATGTAGAATACAATTTAAATGCTATTTTATTTTTATACAAAAATTAAATGCACAATTTTGGGCCTAGTTGCATGCACGTGCACTACACGTACACGTGCAAGATGCACTTTTCTTCATGGCCGGTTGCATTCTTAGAGGGAAACTCAAATTTTGAGTGGTGATCATGGTGTGGTGGTTGCTTAGATGTGGGTAGTTATTGCAACTCCTACTTTCATCCTAGCCCTCCATCCTACAACCAACCAATTGATCCTAGCCATCTATTTCCCTTGATTTTTAGTATAAATACCCCCCCCCCCCCCCCCATGGCTAGTTATCCTTGTGCCTATTAATCTTTCCAAACCTATAGTCTAAGTTGCATTATCTAGTAGTATTTTTGTGAGATTAAAAGATTGCGTGTGTGTGGGCTTGTTCTTGCAACACCAAGAAGAAGGAGAGGGCCGGCATTCATCAATAGGAGCTTTCGGTGTTGGTGCTTTTGGAGCTTGTGTGCGCGCGTCTACGAGGAGGTGCACTCGTTTGCAAAGGACTTTTGTTGCTAATTGTGTTTTTCTCTCCATACAAGGTGGGTAAAATTTTCCCTATTTCTAACGTAGGATTGCATGCTAGTTTAATTAGAAAGATTGAAGCATAAAAATGATTAAGAAGAGCACACTTTAATTGGAAAAAATGACTTCTTGAATGATTGAGATGTGAATATGCAAATTTATATGTGGTTCTATTATTTGAGTTGTATGTGAATTAATTAGAAGCATGGATTGATTAATGAAAACACATTTATTACTATCAAGAACTACACACAAAAATTAGTAGCTTGATTATACCCTTTTCATGTGTTAAATAGATCCTTTGTGTTGATATGGGCATGAATAAATTAAAATATGTGTTTGATGTTAGGAAAATGATTTAAGTCAGAGAATTAAGGTGAAATTTAGTGACAAAAAGATTAGAATGCTACAATGCGAAGAAATGTCGAAAAGAGAAGAAATGTGGTGTTATAATGTATGATTCGAATTAGTGTATGAAAATATGTTTTAATTATTACAAAAAATATTTTGCTCTTACTGATATGCAAATTATGTGAAGTAGTAATAATCTGGAGTTATACAGTATTTTTTTTATGAAAGCAAAATGAAACAAAAGCTAGTTGAACATCGAAATGTTTAAACAACAGTGAGAATCGGTTCAAAAAGATTCTGAGTTGCACTTAGACAATCTGAGCACATAGCTCACGTGGTTAGAGCGTGCGGTTGGGTTCTCTAAGGTCGCGGGTTCGACTCTTGAGAATACCATCCTTATGAGTGTTTATTTTTTTAAAACCGATCAGTTCCGAACCTAAGGCATTAACTGCCATTCGCTTCTCTTCTATACTGCTGGCACAAACTGGCCTAGTGGTCTGTGCTCTGGGCCGTGTCTCAGGGGTGCTGGGTTCGATTCTTGCTCTCGGTAAGAATGTAAAATTATTTTTTTGGGGGTTTTAATTGTCCAAAAATTATGAAAAAATATGGTTATTCTCCTAAAAATATAAGGGACTTTATAAAAATGATTTGGGAATTATTTGCATGAAATACACTATGATTTGAGAATAAAAGGCATAAATAGAACTATGGTTCTAGATATATACTTTGTGAAAAATTATAACTTACAAGAAGAAATTGAAATGAAGGATTAGAAGATTATTTGGCAAAGAGAAATTTTATTGTGTGACATAATGCAATTTATTCTCATTTGAGAATAATGTGGAAAATATGAAATGTGAATATTTGTTAGTGATGTGAAATTTTGATATGAAGTGATAAAGCATATGAAATTCTTGTATCGTTATGGACTATTTGAACAAATTTGAAATCATGATTCGAAAAGAGAATATACATTTGAGTATGATAACTCAACATGGGAATTTATGAGTTGGAAATGCTCATTTTGGAAATTGTGAATTGAAAATTGAAATAAAAGAGTAGCTAAGTCTCCCCCGGTATTTGGAAATGAAATGAAATGAAATTGGAAAAGAAAGACCAAGGTTGGTCATGTTGAAATGAATGAATAAGTCCGGTTTAGTGGAGATGCTAACTCTAGAGCTTTGATTTTTGTTCATGATTCTAATAAAAACTAAGGATTAGTGCATAGTGAAGATGTGATGAAAGTGAGAGAAAAACACGAGTATGAGAACTAGGGTTTACGGTGCGGGTGTGTGAGCCACAGAATGCATGCTTGATGAGTCAAGACATGGTGTGGGCACAACTCAGAATTATCGGACTCTAGCCACGCTTGTGGGATGTTTGGTGACTGCAAGAGGATCGTGTGCTATGAAGTGAGGCTGAATTGCCACAGAATGCATGCTTGATGAGTCAAGACATGGCGTGGGATTCCCCTCCAGAATTTTCTGTACACGAGCTTATACTGATGTTGATATTTGCAAGTGGACAAAATCGCACAAGTAATATAGATAGATGAGTAGAGTGTCGAACCCACAGGGACTAGATATTTTACTGAGTACCGATATCACTAGATGAATCACTATTTGGAAGATCGAATTTTATAAATAATAAAACAACTAAATTATTCTAATCTAATTTAATCTAACTAAATTTGTGAAGAGGGAGAGGGCTGTGAAACTATGAAGCTCTTGTAATTTGTTAAGGGTAAAAATAGTTCTAGGGCTCTTGGTTCACCTCGTTTATCACACACACAAATTATAATTCCTTATAAATAAAAATATTATCTTTCCCAATTGTCGACCAAAATCCTAAAGATATTAACCACTCTATCAACGTAGTCTAAAAATTATTCTCAATTAATCATTTGTCTATCCACCAAATTATTAATTGAGAAATTAGATTTCTTAACGGTCACGTCCTCCAATATACGGTCTTAATTTTTATTAATCACAAATCACCTGTTCGGTCTCTTCATGATTTGAAAAATCATACAAATGTCTATCCACCATGTTGTACGCATAAATAATAAAAATTAAAACACAATCAGGAAAAATAGAGAAATAAGAAGGAATTAAAATTTGTGTTCAAAACTCGGCTACATCTTAGCCTCTAGAACAATAAATTCAGTTCATGTTTAAATTGTAATTAATAGAAAAGTTCGTATTGCATCTAGAAGAAGTTGTAGAAGAAAATAATAATAAATAAAAACAAATAATCCAAACTCCTGTCTCACACAAAACCGAACCAATGTTGCCTTGAAGAACGTGCCAGTCTGAGCTGTTCGAAGCCTGCGCCGCGTCAGCTCTTGGAAACCGCGCCACCACGTCAGCCTGAGTGTCTGAGCCGCACGCCGAGTCAGCACCTGTCGCGTTGCCCTTCACGTCGCACGTCAGGTCGAGCTGTCTCGTCGCACGTGCTGCAGCTGCTTCTGCTTTCTCTCCTTGGTTAGTCAGCACGCAAGAGAGAGAACGAAAAGTTGCCAAGTCAAATCGCCTCGTTGGGTGCACTTCGAATACTGCGCCAAAAGAACAACAGCCCTACTGCCCACACGCTGCTTTTCACCTTAGAATTCGTTCCTGCCTTCTCTCTCTCTTATTTTTTTTTCTTTTGGTGTGTTCAGCCGTCACCTCCTGGTTTTTACTCTCTCTTTTGATTCTTTTTATAGAGAATCGGGAGAACAATTAGGGTTGCGCTTTTTACAGAATAGTCCTTCTTCTTCCTTTATTTCCTTCCTTTTTTATGCAGAATTTTATTTGTTTCTCTTTCTTTCTTTTCTGCCTTTTCTGCCAACCACGTGCTTCTGCATATAGAAATTAATACCTGAAATTAGGATTTTTTAAATAAAATAAATTTAATTAGTTTAAAATTAATTAAACTAACTATAAATCATATTAGCGTATAAAAATCCTTTTAAACATTATTTGTCGCAATTTTAACTCAACAAAACAATAAAAATTTATAAATCAATTATTTTACTTTGTTTGTTGATTTTTTTCCACAATTCTTTACTTTTTGCATCAAAAATATTATTTCTTCAAAAATAATTAATTAAATGAAATCATATAGAAATAAGATGAATTATAGACAATATCAGCGAAAACAAGTCATTTTAATAGGTAAATGAGTACAAATATTTGTATATAAATCCGACACATCAAATACCCCCAAACTTAAGATTTTGCTTGTCCTCGAGCAAAAAGTAGAATCATGAACAAGGGAATAATAATAGTAGACTCAACCCATCACACCGAGAGATCTTATCATGCAAGCATCAAAATTACAATTAAAAATATAAACAATTGCAAATAAAGTAAAACTAAGCATACCCACTTTCTCCAGTGCAATTATTTATTCATAATTCCCAAAAAAAAAATCGCATTTGTCATGCAATTAATGTAATTATAGTATGCAACAACTCAATCTGTGATTATCCCTTCTCTCTACTACAAACCGAGTAGCAAACTAGAGGTTTTTGTTTTTGTTTTTGTTTTTTTTTTTTTTTTAGTCTCTTCTTTAAGTTGTCACTTGCCTTTTGACGCGAATGCAAAATATTTGTGATGAATTCACCCGGTTACTCAACAAGTCACAAACTTAAAGTGCTTTGCATACTCATATTTCAAGTTGCCGTTTTACGTAAGTGTAGACATTTGTGATGAATACCCCTAGTTACTAAGCAACTCAAAACATTGGAGTAGATTGACTTTATTCATAAACATTTTTTTTTTTTATTACTCTATTTACTTAAACTCTGTTTAGGACTAGATTAAAGGGGATAATCACAAGAAAAAGCATCACATTTGTCTTTTATGTATAATAGCATGACCCACACAATTTTGTAAGGAATTTTGAAACTCAATAATCCTAAAGTAAATAAGTATGCTTAATATTGCTATATAAAAAAATTGTTTATACCAAAAAAATTGTCTTTTATGCTTATCACAATAAAGAACTCAAAATGTGTGATGGTGAGCCTAATTATAATCCTTTTGTTTTGTTTTTCTTTTTTTTAAAATAATAAAAAATAAAAATAAATTTGTAAACCTTCCCCCCAAACTTAAATGTCACATTGTCCTCAATGGGAAAGAAAAAGAAAAACAAAAAAAAAAATACAAAAAGTTTAGAATATCTCCCCTGATTCGTCTTTAAATTTCTGCACGCGCAGCCTTCAGTATTTTGGCGATATCTGGAGCTGTAGATGTCGAAATGGGCTGAATTTTTTTTTGCTGGAAAGCTAAGACAATTGTCTACAACTTCTCTTTGAATCACTTTTCCAGATTCTGACTTTAAACTGCTCGAAAACAGCCATCAATGCAGGTGTTCAAAACAGCTCCGTTTGGCGACTTTCAAAATTTGTGCAATCCTACAAGATAAAATCAAAAATCAAAATAAAATAAACTAAAAGATAAATCAAAACTAACTGCAATAAAATAAAACATGGGTTGCCTCCCAAGAAGCGCTAAGTTTTAAGTCTTCAGCCAGACATGGGGGTGAGATGGTTAAGTAACGCCAAGATCCAACAACATTAACACATCCTTTCTAATTTTTCTCTTTTGATGTGGATCAGGTTCAAGTTCCAATTTGAGGCGTTTCCTTTTAGATGATGTTGTCTTTGATTCCCCCACCTCTTTGAATTTATGCTGCAAAAATGAATAAATTGAAGGTTCAGCATCCAAATACATTACATGTTCAAAAATATTTTCTTTTTCAGATTCAAAATTTGTTGAATTTGTTGGACATACTTCTATAGGTGATTTTTCAAATTTAGCCTTATGTTTCTCGCCCACAATTAAATGAGTTTTACTTACTTGAATAGATGACTGTTCTTCAGGAGGAAAATTTATGGAATTAAAAATATCAAAAGTTACTTGCTCATGCTGAATTTGTTCCTCCACACTTTGTTCAATCTCACTTTGCTTTTCAACCACATTATGTTCTTCATTTTCTTCTTGTGGTTGTTCAATTGTCCTCCCACTTCCTAGTGTTATAGCCTCAACATGCTCCTTGGGATGGACAACTGTGTTGCTTTGCAATGTTCCTGCAGTTTTTTCATTAAGAATATTTGAAATTTGACAAATTTTTACCTCAAGATTGTGAATTGAAGCCGAAGTTGAATTTGCAATATTTTGAATTGTCGAATCTGTCTTTTGTATGTATTGCATGAACACCTCTTCTAATGTCGGCTTCTTTTCTTGCTGTGAAAAATGTTGAGGTTGTATAACTGCTCCTTGATTGATGTCCCATGGATAATTTGGGGTGTTTCTCCATCCTGAATTGTATGTATTTGCATAATGATTGTTTTGCATTTGATAGTTTGACACAAAATTTTTATGTACGGCATTTGATGGAGCAAAAGGGTTCCCCACTTGACAATCTGAACTTGCATGATTTCCTGCACAAAGATCACAAATCATATTAGATTGCATAATATTAAAATTTATATTTTCTACTTGTTTATATAAAATATCATTTGCATTTAAAGTAGAAAAAGGGTCAAGTTCAAAAACTCCAGCCACTTTTCTTGGCATCGCTCTCTCTGAAGACCACTGGTAATGATTTGATGTCATTTCCTCTAAAAGATCATAGGCTGCTTGGTAAGTTTTGCTCATTAGTGCACCACCAGCTGCTGCATCAACCATAGATCTATGTGTAACTCCCAAACCATTATAGAATGTTTGCATTTGCAGCCATTTTGGTAGTTCATGATTAGGACACTTTCTCAATAACTCTTTAAACCTTTCCCATGCATCATACAAAGACTCGGTCTCAAATTGAGTAAATGTGCAAATATCATTTCTTAGCCTTGCGGTCTTTGCTGGTGGAAAATACTTGGCTAGAAACTTTTGTGCAAGTCCCTCCCAAGTAGTAATACTACCTGGTGGTAGATAATGTAGCCAAGCCTTTGCCTTATCTCGTAGGGAAAAAGGAAAGAGTCTCAGTCTAATTGCATCGTCTGATACACCGTTGTGTTTGAAAGTGTCACAAATTTCTAAAAAATCTGCAATGTGAGCGTAAGGATACTCGTGTGGTAGTCCCCAAAATTGAACAGTCTGTTGAATCATTAGAATCATCGCCGGTTTAATTTCAAAATCGTCAACTTCAATAACCGGCTTCTTTATGCTTGATTCATAAATTGAGGGCATAGCATAGTCTCTCAAAGGCCTGTTCTCATCGTTCCCCATGATAATGTGCATGTATGTCCTGAAATGTACGTATCGAAAAAGAAAAAGAAGAAAAGAAAAAAAAAATAGAAAACTAAAAAAAACTAAAATAAGAAAAATAAAAAAATAAAAGTTAGTCAAAAGAAAATAAAAGATGTAAAATAATAATAAAATAAAAATAATTACAAAGGATCCAAATTAGCAATAATCTAGCAATTTTCAATATCAATAAAAGAATAACTAGTCCCCGGCAACGGCGCCAAAAACTTGGTGTTGATATTTGCAAGTGGACAAAATCGCACAAGTAATATAGATAGATGAGTAGAGTGTCGAACCCACAGGGACTAGATATTTTACTGAGTACCGATATCACTAGATGAATCACTATTTGGAAGATCGAATTTTATAAAAAATAAAACAACTAAATTATTCTAATCTAATTTAATCTAACTAAATTTGTGAAGAGGGAGAGGGCTGTGAAACTATGAAGCTCTTGTAATTTGTTAAGGGTAAAAATAGTTCTAGGGCTCTTGGTTCACCTCGTTTATCACACACACAAATTATAATTCCTTATAAATAAAAATATTATCTTTCCCAATTGTCGACCAAAATCCTAAAGATATTAACCACTCTATCAACGTAGTCTAAAAATTATTCTCAATTAATCATTTGTCTATCCACCAAATTATTAATTGAGAAATTAGATTTCTTAACGGTCACGTCCTCCAATATACGGTCTTAATTTTTATTAATCACAAATCACCTGTTCGGTCTCTTCATGATTTGAAAAATCATACAAATGTCTATCCACCATGTTGTACGCATAAATAATAAAAATTAAAACACAATCAGGAAAAATAGAGAAATAAGAAGGAATTAAAATTTGTGTTCAAAACTCGGCTACATCTTAGCCTCTAGAACAATAAATTCAGTTCATGTTTAAATTGTAATTAATAGAAAAGTTCGGATTGCATCTAGAAGAAGTTGTAGAAGAAAATAATAATAAATAAAAACAAATAATCCAAACTCCTGTCTCACACAAAACCGAACCAATGTTGCCTTGAAGAACGTGCCAGTCTGAGCTGTTCGAAGCCTGCGCCGCGTCAGCTCTTGGAAACCGCGCCACCACGTCAGCCTGAGTGTCTGAGCCGCACGCCGAGTCAGCACCTGTCGCGTTGCCCTTCACGTCGCAGGTCAGGTCAAGCTGTCTCGTCGCACGTGCTGCAGCTGCTTCTGCTTTCTCTCCTTGGTTAGTCAGCACGCAAGAGAGAGAACGAAAAGTTGCCAAGTCAAATCGCCTCGTTGGGTGCACTTCGAATACTGCGCCAAAAGAACAACAGCCCTACTGCCCACACGCTGCTTTTCACCTTGGAATTCGTTCCTGCCTTCTCTCTCTCTTATTTTTTTTTCTTTTGGTGTGTTCAGCCGTCACCTCCTGGTTTTTACTCTCTCTTTTGATTCTTTTTATAGAGAATCGGGAGAACAATTAGGGTTGCGCTTTTTACAGAATAGTCCTTCTTCTCCTTTATTTCCTTCCTTTTTTATGCAGAATTTTATTTGTTTCTCTTTCTTTCTTTTCTGCCTTTTCTGCCAACCACGTGCTTCTGCATATAGAAATTAATACCTGAAATTAGGATTTTTTAAATAAAATAAATTTAATTAGTTTAAAATTAATTAAACTAACTATAAATCATATTAGCGTATAAAAATCCTTTTAAACATTATTTGTCGCAATTTTAACTCAACAAAACAATAAAAATTTATAAATCAATTATTTTACTTTGTTTGTTGATTTTTTTCCACAATTCTTTACTTTTTGCATCAAAAATATTATTTCTTCAAAAATAATTAATTAAATGAAATCATATAGAAATAAGATGAATTATAGACAATATCAGCGAAAACAAGTCATTTTAATAGGTAAATGAGTACAAATATTTGTATATAAATCCGACACATCATATACTCATAGATCATCTAGGATACTCACCATAGTTACAGTAGTAGATTAAGTCATGGCGAGGGATTGAACCCTACAAAGATGAAGAACGATTAAGAGGCTTGCCCTCGGACCTATGTAGTATGGGATGCATAGAATCCGAACAAGTGCGCACTAGTGTCATCTAATATAAATAATTGCATTAAGGACTAAGTGCACAATCACAACACGACATCAATAGGGTAGTCCCTTTAGTTTGATTTGTGACAAGTTTGTGTTTGCTAAATATGAAAAATTAAGTTATACTATTTCCGGCATAGAGAGGATGGCCATGTATAATGATCGTCGGTTGAATGAACTGACGTACCCACATTATATGCAGGTAAATGGCTTGATAAAGATTAAAGAGGAACAAATGCTTAAAGATTACTCAATGTTTTTGTATATTTGTTTTATTGTTGTAAATTTTACTTCCGCTGTGCAATGTAAAGTGTAATATTGATGTAAACTCTGATGTAAAGTGAAAAGTTTAAATTTTCTTGTAAAATTGTACTAAAGGAAGCGAAAAGATCCTGTAGAACATCTCGAATTCAGTGTATTTGGGATTCGGGGCATTACAGAGTGGTATCAGAGCCACGCTTCTATGCTTTCCACACTTGTACAAATTTATAAGGAACGATACCCTAGAAGTGGACATTAGAGTGTGTGTTTGAGTCTAGAGATTTAAATATAAGTGACTTACATTTGTGTTGCTCTATGACTCATGCTTCTTCCTCTCTATTTCTAAGATGGCTGACCACTTCGATCCTACTGGAGACGACGACTGGCATATCATTGAGGAAGAGTACCATCCTGGACAGGCAGATTCTGAAGACGAGTACTACCCAGGGCAAGCAGATTCTGACGGAGAAGAATGGCCTGAATCCCGAGAGATCACCCCACCTCCGGATTCATCTGATGACTCTTCTTCTGACGAAGAAGGAGAACCAGTTCCAAATAGTCTGGTGATATCTCTTCAGAGGCAGGTAGAAATCCTGCGAGAGAGAGTCGGATTATTGGAGGCTCAGCTGGCAAAGCGAAAGGACGACTATTCTGTTCTCAGTCATCGTATATGGGAACTTGAGAAGAGGAAGAATTTGACAAATGTGCTGAAGGTTGAAGTTGACGAACTATGGGGAGAACTTCGAGAAGCGAAGAGGAACCGTAGGAGTTAGACTGTTGTAGCTTCTACTATCTTTCATTCTGATGTTAAGAAATGTTTTTCAATTCGAATGTATAAAGTTTGGAATTCAATGAAATGGAAATATTGACTTGAAAGATCATGTTTCATACTTCGAATTTGATGGACCTTTTACATCAGAATATGGAATGAAAGCTGTTGTGTTGTTCGATACTGGATCCTCTCATACCTTTGTGTCTCCTAAATTTGGTAAAGTGTTGGGAGTTGAACCGAAGATTTTTCCAGGCAAGATCTTGGCAGTAGCTACTCCATCAGGGGAAACTTTAACCACTGATCGGTATTATGCTGATTGCGAGATTGTGATTGGAGATCGAATCTTTGGGATTGATCTGATCGAGCTGACTATCTTGGGAGTCGATGTTATCATTGGCATTGATTGGATGTCGGTGTACAATGTAAACATCGAGTGTAAGACCAAGACGGTAACAGTGAAGGCTCCAGGTGGACCTGAAGTCACTTTCCAAGGGAAGAAGAAGTGTTCTAGGCTGGTGGCAGCTATCCGCAAGGAAGAGGCTCCTGTGGAAGTGCAAGGGATTCCTGTGGTTCGGGACTATCCGACTGTGTTCTTGGAAGATTTTTCTGGGTTACCCCCGCATCGTGATGTAGAGTTCAGCATCACTGTTCAACCGGAAAGTGCACCCATTTCTAAGGCACCATATAGGATGGCTCCAGTGGAACATGATGAGGTGAAACGGCAGATTGAGGAACTGTTGGAGAAAGGCTTTATTCAACCTAGTGCGTCACCTTAGGGAGCACCAGTGCTTTTGGTAAAGAAAAAGGATGGATCGATGAGAATGTGTATCGATTACCGGGAGCTGAATAAAGTCACTGTTCAGAATAAGTATCCTATTCCTCGAATTGATGATTTGTTCGATCGTCTACAAGGAGCAGTTGTTTTCTCCAAAATAGATCTTCGATCAGGATATCACCAAGTTCGAGTGAAAGCTGAAGATGTGCATAAAACCGCATTTAGAACTCGACATGGGCATTACGAATTCCTAGTTATGCCATTTGGAGTGACGAATGCACCCGCAATCTTCATGGATTTGATGAACAGAGTTCTGAGGCCGTTCATTGATTCTTTCGCCGTGGTGTTCATCGACGATATTCTCGTGTACTCCAAGTCAGAAGAGGAGCACACCGAGCATTTGGCAGCAATTTTGAAGAAGCTGGAAGAGCAGAAGTTGTATGCCAAGTTATCCAAGTGTGATTTCTGGAAATCTGAAGTGGCATTCCTAGGTCATATCCTTTCTAAGGAGGGAATGGCAACTGACCCTCAGAAGATAGAGGCAGTGAGAGATTGGGCTAGGCCTACTACAGTGAAGGAAGTCATAAGTTTTCTTGGGATGACTGGATACTACCGGAGATTTATTGAAGGTTATGCTCAGATAGCCGTGCCGCTTACTGGACTGACCAAGAAGAATGTGAGCTTCAAGCGGACCGAGCAATGTGAGGCAAGCTTTCAGGAGTTGAAAGAGAAGCTGACTACTGCACCTATTTTGGCTTTGCCTAGAGCAGGTGTTGAGTATGATGTTTACAGCGATGCTTCACATCGTGGGCTTGGTTGTGTCTTAATGCAAGAAGAAAAAGTAATCGCTTATGGGTCTAGGCAACTACGACCGCATGAAAAGAATTACCCAACTCATGATCTAGAGTTGGCTGCGATTATCTTTGCCCTGAAGCAGTGGAAGCACTACGTGTACGGTGAGAAATTAAACATGTACACGGATCACAAGAGCTTGAAGTACATATATCAGCAGAGGGATCTGAATCTGAGGCAGCGGAGATGGTTGGAAGTGCTTGAGGACATGCGACCTGAGATCAAGTATCATCCTGGGAAAGCTAATGTTGTTGCTGATGCACTTAGTCGCAAGAGCAGTTTAGCCAGTTTGATTACAACTCAGAAGCATCTGATTGAGGAATTGGACCAAGCAGGTATTGAGGTTGTCTTGCAAGGATTGGGAGCATCTTTGGCTCAGTTGAGGCTTCAGCCTACACTGAATGGAAGGATTATTGCAAGTCAGGAGGTTGATGCTGATATTTTGGAGATGAAGGAGCAGGTTGGTGCTGGCAGGTTGCCCGGATTTCAAATCAGGAATGGAGTGCTGTGGTTCGGAGATAGGCTATGTGTTCCAAATCAGGCGGACCTGAAAGAGATTATTCTTCAGGAGGTGCATGCTACTCTTTTGTCGGTACATCCTGGGAGTACTAAGATGTACAAAGACATCAAACAGCATTTCTGGTGGTCAGGTTTGAAGCGGGATGTGGCTGAATTTGTGGCGAAGTGTGAGGTTTGTCAGCAAGTCAAAGCCGAAAATCAGAGACCCGGAGGTCTATTACAGCCGTTACCTATTCCGGAATGGAAGTGGGATAACATCAGTATGGATTTCATTACGGGATTGCCTAAGAATTCTAAGGGCAATCATGCGATTTGGGTTATAGTCGATCGACTAACCAAGTCCGCTCACTTTTTGGCGATGAAACTCACTGCTTCGATGGACAAGTTGGCTGAGTTGTATATTGGCGAGATCGTCAGGCTTCATGGTGTTCCGTCAACTATTGTGTCTGATCGAGATGCACAGTTTACTTCGCATTTCTGGAGGAGTCTTCAGACAGCTTTGGGTACCAAGACAGATTTCAGCACTGCTTTTCATCCGCAAACCGATGGGCAGACCGAGAGAGTCAACCGTATTCTTGAGGATATGCTCCGGTATTGTATACTAGACTTTGGAGGCAGTTGGGAAAGACATTTACCTTTGGTAGAGTTTGCCTACAACAACAGTTTTCAGGCTAGCATCGGGATGGCGCCGTACGAAGCTCTGTATGGCAGGAAGTGCAGAACACCTGTTTGTTGGTTTGAAGTTGGGGAGCGTCAGTTGTTTGGTCCTGAGCTTGTGCAGCAAACCTCTGAGAAGATTGTTCTGATCAGGAAAAGGTTGGTAGAAGCACAGAGCAGGCAGAAAAGCTATGCAGACAACCGGAGAAAGGGACCTTGAGTTTGAGGTTGGTGACTTCGTCTTTCTGAAGGTATCACCCAGTAAAGGTGTGGTTCGATTTGGCAAAGGCGGGAAGTTAGCCCCGAGGTTTATAGGCCCGTACAAGATATTGAAAAGGATCGGAAAAACTGCTTACCGGCTTGAATTACCGGAAGAGTTATCACAGGTGCACAATGTCTTTCATGTGTCTATGCTGAGAGGTTACATTCCAGATCCGAGTCATCATTTGCCTGAAGTGCCGGAAGGTTTGCAATTGGATCTAAATTACATCGAGTCTCCTGTCGAGATTGTTGATCGTCGGGAGAATGTCTTGAGGAATAAGACAATACCGATGGTCAAGGTAGTCTGGAGAAACCACTTGGTTGAAGAGGCTACTTGGGAGTCTGAGGAGAGGATGTTAAAGGACTATCCTGAGCTTTTTGCTTGATTGTATCTTTGTATCTTTTTGTTCTTGTGTGAGTGTTGTATTTTTGTTTCTCTCACTCTTGACTGTAGTTCCGGGGACGGAACTATTCTAAGGAGGGAGTGTTGTAATGCCCTAATTTTTCAATTTATGAAAAATTATTTATTTTGCAAGTAGTGTGCACGTGCAATATTTTGGTTAATATTTTCATCAAGATGAGTAAAGATATTTCAATTTGTGCTTTTAATTATTTTGTACAAAAGCCTTATTTTAATTAGATAAAAAGCCCTTTTTCTTAAAGCCCAAAATGTAATTTATTTATTTTATTTTAAAATAACTATTTTGGCCCATAAACTAAAGCCCATGGATTAATCTATTTTTTTATACAACTTGTCATGTAGAATACAATTTAAATGCTATTTTATTTTTATACAAAAATTAAATGCACAATTTTTGGGCCTAGTTGCATGCATGTGCACTACACGTACACGTGCAAGATGTACTTTTCTTCATGGCCGGTTGCATTCTTGGAGGGAAACTCAAATTTTGAGTGGTGATCATGGTGTGGTGGTTGCTTAGATGTGGGTAGTTATTGCAACTCCTACTTTCATCCTAGCCCTCCATCCTACAACCAACCAATTGATCATAGCCATCTATTTCCCTTGATTTTTAGTATAAATACCCCCCCCCCCCCCCCACAATGGCTAGTTATCCTTGTGCCTATTAATCTTTCCAAACCTATAGTCTAAGTTGCATTATCTAGTAGTATTTTTGTGAGATTAAAAGATTGAGTGTGTGTGGGCTTGTTCTTGCAACACCAAGAAGAAGGAGAGGGCCGGCATTCATCAATAGGAGCTTTCGGTGTTGGTGCTTTTGGAGCTTGTGTGCGCCCGTCTAGGAGGAGGTGCACTCGTTTGCAAAGGACTTTTGTTGCTAACTGTGTTTTTCTCTCCATACAAGGTGGGTAAAATTTTCCCTATTTCTAACGTAGGATTGCATGCTAGTTTAATTAGAAAGATTGAAGCATGAAAATGATTAAGAAGAGCACACTTTAATTGGGAAAAATGACTTCTTGAATGATTGAAATGTGAATATGCAAATTTATATGTGGTTCTATTATTTGAGTTGTATGTGAATTAATTAGAAGCATGGATTGATTAATGAAAACACATTTATTACTATCAAGAACTACACACAAAAGTTAGTAGCTTGATTATACCCTTTTCATGTGTTAAATAAATCCTTTGTGTTGATATGGGCATGAATAAATTAAAATATGTGTTTGATGTTAGAAAAATGATTTAAGTCAGAGAATTAAGGTGAAGTTTAGTGACAAAAAGATTAGAATGCTACAATGCGAAGAAATGTCGAAAAGAGAAGAAATGTGGTGTTATAATGTATGATTCGAATTAGTGTATGAAAATACGTTTTAATTATTACAAAAATTATTTTGCTCTTACTGATATGCAAATTATGTGAAGTAGTAATAATCTGGAGTTATACAGTATTTTTTTTATGAAAGCAAAATGAAACAAAAGCTAGTTGAACATCGAAATGTTTAAACAACAGTGAGAATCGGTTCAAAAAGATTCTGAGTTGCACTTAGACAATCTGAGCACATAGCTCACGTGGTTAGAGCGTGCGGTTAGGTTCTCTAAGGTCACGGGTTCGACTCTTGAGAATACCATCCTTATGACTGTTTATTTTTTTAAAACTGATCAGTTCCGAACCGAAGGCATTAACTGCCATTCGCTTCTCTTCTATACTGCTGGCACAAACCGGCCTAGTGGTCTGTGCTCTGGGCCGTGTCTCAGAGGTGCTGGGTTCGATTCTTGCTCTCGGCAAGAATGTAAAATTATTTTTTTTGGGGTTTTAATTGTGCAAAAATTATGAAAAAATATGGTTATTCTCCTAAAAATATAAGGGACTTTATAAAAATGATTTGGGGATTATTTGCATGAAATACACTATGATTTGAGAATAAAAGGCATAAATAGAACTATGATTCTAGATATATACTTTGTGAAAAATTATAACTTACAAGAAGAAATTGAAATGAAGGATTAGAAGATTATTTGGCAAAGAGAAATTTTATTGTGTGACATAATGCAATTTATTCTCATTTGAGAATAATGTGGAAAATATGAATTGTGAATATTTGTTAGTGATGTGAAATTTTGATATGAAGTGATAAAGCATATGAAATTCATGTATCGTTATGGACTATTTGAACAAATTTGAAATCATGATTCGAAAAGAGAATATACATTTGAGTATGATAACTCAACATGGGAATTTATGAGTTGGAAATGCTCATTTTGGAAATTGTGAATTGAAAATTGAAATAAAAGAGTAGCTAAGTCTCCCCCGGCATTTGGAAATAAATGAAATGAAATTTGAAAAGAAAGACCAAGGTTGGTCATGTTGAAATGAATGAATAAGTCCGGTTTAGTGGAGAGGCTAACTCTAGAGCTTTGATTTTTGTTCATGATTCTAATAAAAACTAAGGATTAGTGCATAGTGAAGATGTGATGAAAGTGAGAGAAAAATACGAGTATGAGAACTAGGGTTTACGGTGCGGGTGTGTGAGCCACAGAATGCATGCTTGATGAGTCAAGACATGGCGTGGGCACAACTCAGAATGATCGGACTCTAGCCACGCTTGTGGGATGTTTGGTGACTGCAAGAGAATCGTGTGCCATGAAGTGAGGCTTAATTGCCACAGAATGCATGCTTGATGAGTCAAGACATGGCGTGGGATTCCCCTCCAGAATTTTCTGTACACGAGCTTGTACTCATAGATCATCTAGGATACTCACCATAGTTACAGTAGTAGATTAAGTCATGGCGAGGGATTGAACCCTACAAAGATGAAGAACGATTAAGAGGCTTGCCCTCGGACCTATGTAGTATGGGATGCATAGAATCCGAACAAGTGCGCACTAGTGTCATCAAATATAAATAATTGCATTAAGGACTAAGTGCACAATCACAACACGACATCAATAGGGTAGTCCCTTTAGTTTGATTTGTGACAAGTTTGTGTTTGCTAAATATGGAAAATTAAGTTATACTATTTTCGGCATAGAGAGGATGGCCATGTATAATGATCGTCGGTTGAATAAACTGACGTACCCACAGTCTTATATGCAGGTAAATGGCTTGATAAAGATTAAAGAGGAACAAATGCTTAAAGATTACTCAATGTTGTTGTATATTTGTTTCATTGTTGTAAATTTTACTTCCGCTGTGCAATGTAAAGTGTAATATTGATGTAAACTCTGATGTAAAGTGAAAAGTTTAAATTTCCTTGTAAAATTGTACTAAAGGAAGCGAAAAGATCCTGTAGAACATCTCGAATTCAGTGTATTTGGGATTCGGGGCGTTACACCCAAACCCTGCAGTACTACCTCAATACCTTCCTGCTCAAACTCTGCTGCCAACACTCTCTGAGTGGTGATCAAACTCGACAGACTGCTCTTTCGATTAAGCCCATCGGACACCACATTCGCCTTACCTGGATGATACTTGATCTCAGGACGAATGTCTTCCAACACTTCCAACCACCAAACCTGCTGAAGATTTAGATCATTCTGTTGATAAATATACTTCAGGCTCTTGTGGTCGGTATACATGTTGGCATTCTCTCCATATATACAATGCCTTCACTGCTTCAAGGTAAAGATAATAGCTGCTGATATGGCTAAAAATAGGGTTAAATCGGGACCGTCCAGATCGAGCACGAATCTTGAAGCATAGGGGTAAAAAGGTAATTTCACATACAGATGGATCCAAAACGGGTATTGGGTCTCCTTCTCACAGAACCAACCACCCGCAAATGGATCCACTTCAACTAGGCACGGGTCCCGACCCGATACAAGCCCAGTTCACCAAGAGGAGAATCAGGGCCACTGATTTGACTAAATCAAATCAACAAGCCTGATTGGCTCCCACCAGGGAATCAGGGGCTAATTTCCCAAAACAGAATAGGAGGATTTTCCTCCTGGCTGTTAGGCGGGAAATCAGGCCCCTAAACATTCCAAAGGCGACTATAAATATCACCCCTCTACCACCATGACCAGGTTAACCACTTTTTCACCACTTAAGCTCTTTCTTAATCTTTTTCTGATTACTGACAAGAGCGTCGGAGGGTGCGTCGCCGGAATCAACCCCGGTGTCTCGCACTTCCTTGCAGGTTGCGGCGGGAGCAAGGAGGCTGAGTCAATTGTTCAGGTTTTTCTCGGACTCACAAATTCTATCTGTTTACCCCCACACCGAAATCAGCGGTAACAGATTGGTGCCGTCTGTGGGAAAAACCACACGAACAGCCTCAGCCCATTCTCCGTCGTCCTCTGCAGTCATGCCGCCGAAGAAGGTCAGATCCAGAGGGTTGAACCGTGTGGGCAACCTCACCGACCCGGCGAATGAAGTCCCAGTCAATCCTATTCCTCAGTCCGACCTCCCTCTGCCAACCCAGCAGGTCCCACCTCCTCCTCCCAAGCAGCAGCCCAACAATGGTCCGTCCGGTCATAACGGTCGGAAGGAGAAGCAGCCCCTCAATCCGGGCCATGTCTCGGTCCATAATGGGTCCTCGGACTCGATGGCTTCTCATCATCCCGACCTCCGCATCACACTTCTGAACCGCCAGAAGGATGACGACCTCCGAACCCATCTCGACGAGAGGCGGGCCCGAGAGGGAGCCTCCCGCCAGCGTCAAGGTGAGCGGTCCCCACGTCGCCGGGACGGCAGAAGGTCTCCGGACCGCAGAGGCCGAGCGGCGTCCCCCGAGCGCCGAAGGAAGAGGTCTCGTTCCCCCGGGGATCGGCATCATCCGAGGGACCAAGATGTACCTATCAATCGAGCCGAATTCCTCCAGTTTCAGGAGACCGTTCTGCAAGCTCTCAATCTTCGGTAGAACGTCCAGAATGCTTAGAGGGCTCCGACGCCCCCCAGGGATCCCAGTCCTCGGCGCCGAACCCGGAGCCCTTCCCCGGCTCCCAGCCGACAGCAGCGGGAACAAAGCCCTCGCCGATCCCAGGACTACCGGCGCCGCAGTCCACGCTCCCCTTCCTATGAAGAGGAGTCCGGGGGGTCATACGATTACCAGCGGAGGGACGACGCCCTCATCCGCCGTCTCCATGAGGTGGAAAGGCGTATCGGCCGCATGGACAGGGAGGAAGAGTCCCGAGCAGGAACCTTCCGTCCCAGCCGACCCCCCTTCTCACGGTCGATCATGGAGGCCCACATACCGAGGAGTTTCAAACCGCCACAGTTTGAAACATACTCAGGGGAATCCGACCCGGTCGATCATGTCGAAAGCTTCAAGACCCTGATGCTGATCCATCAAGCTTCCGACGCCGTGCTCTGCAGGACCTTCCCTGCCACCCTCAGGGGGTCGGCTCGGGAATGGTATTCCAGGCTCGCCCCGTTATCCATCTTCTCATTCGAGCAGTTCGAGACGCTGTTCATAACTCACTTCGTGAGTAGCCGGCGAGCCGAGAAGACAAGTCTTTCCCTACTGAACCTGCGGCAGGAGAGGGAAGAGAAACTGCGGGACTATGTGAAAAGGTTCACCGCAGAGGTCAGGTCTATCGCCTCCTTGGACCAGTCCGTGGCCACCGTGGCGTTCCAGTCGAACGTCCTCAACGCCAACCTCCGATCGTCCCTAGCCAAGAAACCGCCGCATGACTTCGCCGACCTCCTCCTGAGGTGCGAGAAGTGCATCCGAGCCGAGGAGGCTGAAGCCCTTCCGAGCTTCGGAGGGCCCTCCGCGGGTTCGAAGAGGAAGGCGACGGGGGAAGAAGGGTCCAAGAAAGCTCAAAAGGACATTGGCGGCCAGCGCCGCCCTCCCCCCAGGTTCGAAAAATTCACTCCCCTCACCACTAATGTCTCTACTATCCTAATGGAGGTGGAGAAGGAGGGAGTCATCCCTCCAGCTCCAAGGATGCACACCCCGGCGAAGAGGAGGAACAAAGATAAGTGGTGTCATTACCACCGAGACCACGGGCACGACACGAACGACTGCCGGGCTTTGAGAGATGAGATTGAAGCCCTCATTCGGAGGGGGCAGTTGGCCAAGTTCGTGAAGGCTAACGATCGGACAGATCGCAACTCCCCTCCGCCTCGGGGGGCTAACAAGCGCTCCGAGCGGCGCGAAGAGACACCCGAGTTCGAGGAGGAACGGGTTCTGCACTTGATCCACGGAGGCCCCATGGGGGGCTCCTCTAATTCCTCCCGGAAGGCCTTCGTCCGAGAGGTCAACTCGGTCCATAGTGCCCCTCCCCCGAAAGGTCTCGGCGTCCCTGTGTCTTTCTCCGATGCCGACCTCGAAGGGGTCCGAACCCCACACTGCGATGCCCTCGTCATCGACCTCCGCATGGCCAACTTCAAGGTGCAGAGGATTTTGGTGGACAACGGGAGTTCGGTCAATATCCTTTTCCTCTCGGCCTTCCGGGGCCTGCAGCTGTCCCGAGACCATCTCAAGCCGGCCGGTTACACTCTCCACGGGTTCACGGGGGTCCCGGTAACCGTCGAGGGGGTGATAACCCTAGACGTTACTGCGGGAAGCACCCCTACTACCCGGACCGAGCCGATGGACTTCATGATCGTCGACATCCCGGCAGCATATAATGTCATCCTAGGCCGTCCCGGCCTAGCCACCCTGGAGGCTGTCCCCTCGGCATACCATTTGAAAATGAAGTTCCCCACTCGGTCGGGAGTAGGGGAAGTCAGGGGAAGCCAGGAAACAGCCCGGAAGTGCTACATGACTTCCACCGGGGGACCAGTGCTCTCGCTCGAGACGCTGGAAATCCCCGAGCCGAAGGCCCGCCAGACGTCCGATCCGGCGGACGAATTGGAAGAAGTGCTCTTCTCGGACGAGGATCCGAGCCAGAAATTTCTCATCAGCAAATCCTTGCCGACTGCACTGTGTTCGGACCTGATTAAATGCATCCGGGACAACCGTGACCTGTTTGCATGGTCAGCCGCGGACATGCCCGGCATTTCCGAGGAGCTCCTCGTCCATCGCTTAAGTGTCGAACCGGGGTGCAAACCGGTCCAGCAGAAGAGGCAAAAGTTCGCTCCCGAGCGGCAGCAGGCCATCAAGGAGGAGGTTGATAAACTTCTAAAGGCCAAGTTCATACAGGAGGTAAATTATCCCGAGTGGCTGTCGAACGTTGTGATGGTCAAGAAGTCCAATGGCTCGTGGAGGATATGCATTGACTTCACCGACCTGAACAAGGCGTGTCCGAAGGATCCCTTCCCGCTCCCGAACATCGACACCCTTATCGACGCCACCTCGGGCCATGAGCTCCTCAGCTTCATGGATGCCTTCTCGGGGTACAATCAAATCCGGATGTTCCCTCCGGACATTCCGAAGACCTCCTTCGTCACCGACCAAGGCCTCTACTGCTACCGGGTAATGCCGTTCGGCCTGAAGAATGCGGGCGCCACCTACCAGTGCCTCGTCAACAAGGTCTTCCAGAGCCAGATCGGCCGAAACATGGAGGTGTACGTTGACGACATGCTCGTCAAGAGCATCCGCGGCACCGATCATGTAGCCGACCTCCAGGAGGCCTTCGGCGTGTTGAGGAAGCACAGCATGCGGCTGAACCCGAACAAGTGTGCGTTCGGGGTCTCCTCGGGAAAATTCCTCGGCTTCATGGTAAGCCAGCGGGGAATCGAAGCTAATCCCGAGAAGATTAAGGCCATATTAGACATGGCTCCGCCTCGGAACGTCAAGGAGGTGCAAAAGCTCACTGGCCGGCTCGCTGCTATCGGCCGGTTCCTTTCGAAGTCGGGGGAAAAATGCCTTTCCTTCTTCAAAGCGCTCAGGGGGGCCAAAGGTTTTGAATGGGGCCAACCACAACAGGAATCATTCGACCAGCTGAAGGCCTATTTGGTGAACCCCCCCTGCTCAGTAAACCGGTCCCGGGCGAGACTCTCTTCATCTACTTGGCTGCCTCCGAGCAGACCTTAAGTGCTGTCTTAGTGAGAGAGGAGGACCGGGCCCAGAGGCCTATCTACTACGTGAGCAAGGTGCTCCAGGATGCCGAGCTCTGCTATCCGAGGATAGAGAAGATAGCCTACGCTCTGGTCATGGCAGCGAGAAAGCTTCGGCCATACTTTCAATCCCACTCGGTCGTTGTCCTCACCGACCAACCCCTCAAGCAGATCCTCCACAAGCCTGAGACCTCGGGCCGGCTGATGAAGTGGTCCATTGAGCTAAGTCAGCATGACATCTCTTATCAGCGTCGGACGGCAATTAAGGCACAGGCTCTCACCGACTTCATCGTAGAGTCCACTATTCCCGAGGTCGGCCACGTCCCGAATGGGCCCCCCATTTGGACAGTTTTCATGGACGGCCCTGAATCATACTGAACGGCCCTAACAACTTCGTCCTCCAGTACGCCATCCGCATGAACTTCAAAGCCTCGAACAACGAGGCGGAGTACGAAGCACTCATCGCCGGGCTCGGACTCGCCCGAAGTGCTGGAGCCCAACGCCTCCGGATTCACAGTGACTCCCAACTAGTCATGAACCAGGTCTCAGGCGAATATGAGGCCCGAGACGAGCGAATGGCGAAGTACCTCGCCAAGGTCCGGGACATCCTGAGCCGGTTCGAAGAGGCCACCATCGAACGAGTCCCTCGGGAAGAAAACTCACAGGCTGATGCCCTCTCCAAATTGGCTTCGTCCTCACTTCAAGGTCTCGAACAGACCGTGCTGATCGAAGTCTTCTCTAAGCCGAGCATCGAAGATGAGTCGCCCGCCTCGGCGGAGTCGTTGCCAGTCATGCTACAAGACGATTGGATGAAGCCATTGATAGAATTCTTAAGGGATGGAGTTCTGCCTTCGGATCCCAAAGAGGCTCGCCGAGTCAAGACCCGGGCCGAGCAATTTGTCCTAATCGAGGGTATCCTGTACAAGCGCTCTTTCTCTCAGATAGACGGCCGACCGTACTTAAGGTGCCTCTCTCCGGATCAAGCCGAATATGCCCTGCGAGAGCTCCACGAAGGCATCGGAGGGGCGCACTCAGGATTTAGGTCCTTGGCCCGAAAAGCTTTGAATTATGGGTATTTCTGGCCGACCCTCCTTCAAGATGCCGAGCGACACGTTCGGCAATGCAGTTCCTGTCAGAGACACTCTAACATCCGACGCCTCCCTCAGGCCAACCTCGCCTCCCTATCAAGTCCCATCCCCTTCGCAATGTGGGGCATGGACTTACTAGGGCCCTTCCCTCCAGCTCTGGGTCAGCTCAGGTTCTTGATCGTAGCCATCGACTACTTCTCGAAGTGGGTCGAGGCCGAGCCCCTCGCCACTATAACCGAGAACAAAGTGGTACAGTTCTTCTGGAAGAGCATCAGATGTAGGTTCGGAGTCCCCCGGGTCCTCATAACGGACAACGGGACTTAGTTCACAGGCGCAGCGTTCCGAGCTCTATGCGACGACCTGGCCATTCAGCAGTGCTTCTCGTCCGTCTCCCATCCTCAGTCGAACGGACAGGCAGAAAATGCCAACCGGCAGATCCTCGCAGGTATCAAGAAAAGGCTCGACAAAAGTTCCAAGGGCTTATGGGTCGACCAACTCCCCAACGTCCTATGGAACTACCGCACGAGCAAACGGACCCCCACAGGCGAGTCCCCCTTCAACCTCACCTATGGGTCCGAGGCCGTGATACCTCTTGAGGTCAGAATACCTTCCCCTCGGCTCACAGCCTATGACGAAGCACAGAATGCTAGAGACCTCAGAGCAGAATTGGACTTGATAGACGAGCTGAGGGAAAGGGCATCGATTCGGCAGCAGATCTACCGAAGAAGAGTTGAATTGGCGTACAACAGGAAGGTCCGGCCTGCCAACCTTAAACAGGGAGATTTGGTCTTGAGAAAGCTAGCTATATCCCTCCCCAGTCAGAAGAACAAGCTAGCCCCGAACTGGGAAGGGCCGTACAGGATCACGAAAGTTGTTCGGCCAGGAACATATCGCCTTGAAGACCTGGAGGGCAGAGAGCTTCCGAGGACTTGGAATGCCGACCACCTCCTGAAATACCAAGAAAGCGCTCCGGCGCCGCTCTGAGTAACATGGAGTATCGAGCCATTCTAGTCCTCCGACTTGTAACCCATTTTTCACAAATTGTACTATGTAAAACGGTTCACCGTTGAATATCAATAAAGAAAGCTCTATTATGTTTGTGAATCCGCATGTTTTTCTCCCCTTTTATCACCTGCCTTTTATATTGTGATTTCAACCAATGGTTTGGAGTCCACGTTCGGCTCGGCCTCATTCCCTCGGTTCGTCTCCGGACGGACCAGAGGTAGACCGCCGTTCCGAACTGCTCCCACAACCGTTGAACTATACCGATGGTTCGGAGTCCAACACTCAGCTCGACTTTACCTCCTCGGCTCGTCTCCGGACGAATCAGGGGTAGATCGCCGTTCGGAATTGCTCCCGCAGCCGTTGAACTATACCGATGGTTCGAAGTCCAACACTCGGCTCGACTTTACCTCCTCGGCTCGTCACCGGACGAATCAGGGGTAGATCGCCGTTCGGAATTGCTCCCGCAGCCGTTGAACTATACCGATGGTTCGGAGTCCAACACTCGGCTCGACTTTACTTCCTCGGCTCGTCTCCGGACGAATCAGGGGTAGATCGCCGTTCGGAATTGCTCCCACAACCGTTGAACTATACCAAAGGTCCGGAACCCAACACTTGGCTCCCAGTCCCCCCAGACTCACTTCGGGCACATAATCCGAACTCTCCTAACTATTAGCCGAAGCCCGAAGACCCACACCTTCGGTCGACTACCGAGCAAGTGCCTTCCCGAGCTTGTAAACGGGGAAAACACACTTTCCTCTCAACTTTCGTGCATGATCTCGATCAGACGGCTCAGATCTTGCCACCTGCGCTAAACGACAAGATAACGTTTTCTTGGGGACTGAGCCACCTCGAGATTCGCGCCTACGTTCGACGGCTCAGATCTCGCCACCTGCTCTAAACGACAAAATAGCACTTTCTTGGGCGCAGAGCCGCCTAGAAATTCGTACCGTACCGTGTCAGAGTCGCTAAACGACAAAATACCGTACTCATGGGGACCCGTTCGGTTAAACAAACACGCTCGGTTCAAAGATCTCGGCACGACCGACACAGTTATAAGCAAAGACAAATATGCAAAGCAATGAAATGGAATTTTATTAATGGTCGGCGCATAATACAAAACATTCCATTACAAAGTGTTGGCAAACAAAACACACAACGCCCGACCCACTACACTTGTCTCTCATATAGAAACATCCTCACTAGACTGTTCGTCCTCCTCGGCTGGCAGCTCCTCTGCGCCCCCCCGGAGCTTCGCCATCACAGCCTGCAAGTGCCGAATCTCCGAGAGCAAGTCATCCCGCTCGGCTATAATCTTCGACTGGTTGTGCCGAATGCATTTGACCCGAAAAGCGTTGCTGAATGCGGTTTGCGAGTCTTCATCCCCTCCTGAGGGGCTCAGCTCGACGATCCTATTCTCCAAACGTTGGATCTCGGCTTCCCGGAGATCGAGGACGGACGAAAGGTGAGCCCGCTCACTCTCAGCCCGGCGTAACCTCAGATCGGCGCTCCTAGGGCTCAGAACCACCGTCCCAGAAGTGGCCTCGGATTCGGAGTCATCATTCGAACGTTCGGAGTCCGAGCCATGGATCGTCACCACGAGCTGAAAGGAAGGCAAAACGAATAACACAATTTCAATACACTGCCGATGTCTAACACTTGAAAATTTTTCAAAAAGATTCGCATTCAGACATAATAGTGTTACAGACAGCCGAACCGACCCCATAATTAGGTTTTTACAACAACCAACAAAAATGGAAAACGACATGATCAGGGCCTCTTCGGAAGGGGAATGCTTCGGTTTAGGGAAACGCGAGGACGACGAGGCCTGCCCTCCGAGCTCAACCCTAAACCCACGAAGCGCGATCCCCCTTCACTGCTGGTCCTAACAGCGACGCCGACCGAGGCACCGCTCGACGAAACAGCCGCGCTACTCTGAGCATCGGCCGGACTCCGCCTGGTCATAGGCGAGCACGTCGCAAGTTCGTAAAACGTAATCCCCCTCTCGCTCTCCTCGCGAGTGCACGACGTGCTGCGAACATTAGCTCTCTCCGGCACGGGCTTGAGAGACGCGATCTCCTCCTCCAGTTCGATAATTCTATCCCTCAAGACGTCGTCCTTCGCCAACTTCTTCGGTCGAGGGGCCCTCAACGAGCCCGAGGCATTGGCACTATCAGTCGCAAGCCGTCGGTAATGGGTGACCTCAATCCCCCTATCTATTGTGATCCTTCTGAGCCTGTCGATTTCGGCCGATAGCCTCTTGCGCTCAGTTGACGCTTTCTCCAGTTCGGAAGTCAGCTTCTCTCCCTCCGCCGAACGTTCTTTCTCCGCTAACTCCCAGTATTGGACCTCAGCCAAGAGGTCGTCATTCTTCTGCTCGGCAGCAGCGAGCTCTCTACGGAGACTCTCGACTTCGCCTTCGGGACAAGGAGCTGGGGGGTGCTTCCGCAGTTGCCACAGCTCGCGACAATACCTCCGCAAAGCTGCCTTCGTCTCCTCCAGCCTGTCGAGCAGGAGAAATCGATTATACCGGCTCTGAAAGAGCTCGCCCTTCGTTTTTGCCAGCTCCTTCCGAAGGTATACAACCTCCGTGATCGGACCGAATCTCACCTGAAAAGCAGAGATAAATCCGAGGCCCAACACTTCAAGAAATTTACGCCAAATCAGACACTAAATCCGAGACTCAACACTTGGACAAATTTTGGCCAAACAAAACATTTTTTCATTCAAGATTCAAAGAGAAAGTTCTACAACAGCGGTGGCCAGTCCGCAGTTAGGCTTACAAAAAAAAGACAAAAAATAAAAAAGACAACCGAGTCAGGGGTCGACCTTTTTGTCGTTCGGGTCCGTCGACCCCCCGGCCTTGTCTTCGCCATCGCCCCCGCCTCCGCCTTCGCTCCTGCTCTCCTCCTCGGAGTCGTCCTCCTCTTCGCCCTCGGCCTCGGCCTTCCATGGGTCCTCGACGGGTTTCGTCTCCCCCTCAGGGTCGAGCAACCCCTCGGGGACACCCTCCTCCCCTTCCACGAGGTTGTAAAAGTTGTAGGAGGACGTGTCGAAGCCCGGGTTCTTGGCGGCTACATGTTGCAGGGCTCGACCATAGGCATCCATCATGTTTTGGAGCATGTGCTGCGCGGCCTCCTCCTGCACGGCCTTCTTCACCTTCTTCACCTTCCTGAGGTGTTTGGCCTTCATCTTCTCGGCCCTCTTCCGAGCCTCCTCCGCTTCCGACCGAGCCTTGGCTAGCTCCTTCTTCAGCTCGGCTGCCTCCTTCACCGACGCCTTGAGCTTGGCCGTCGTATCCTTCAGCTCGGCCGCCTCCCTCTCCGAGGCCTCAAGCTTGGCCGCCATGTCCTTTGACAGCTGAATGGCGTCGGCCAGCTGCTTCTCCAACCCTCCTACTTCGGCAGCCCTCTTCGTCGAGAGAAGCAGCTCGACATCAAGCTGCTTCGCGACCTTGACGCGCTCCGCCCTCTCCCGCTCCTTCTCCTGCTCCTTGTTCGCCAACTCCTCGACCAGGAAATTGAAGTGGCAGAGGGTCTGAAAGAGAACAACACGTTAAAATCCGAATCCAAGAACTTAGAGAAATTCTAAGGAAGAAATTTGGACGAAGAAGAGCTCGGCCTACTTACCGACATGGTATTCTGGGCAATCTACATCACGGCGTCCCCTGCCATCCCGGCCTTCAGGGTCGCTCGATCCTTCGGGGTCGGCAGGTGCCTCACCGCCTCCATGCAGATGTTCCCGTCGCCCAAGAAGCCATCGACGTTCATCACCTGCCAGTCGGGGACGAAGATCTGCTTATGACGCTCAGTCAAGATCTTCTCCGCATCGGCGGTAAGGGGCGGAACTGGGAGGGACAGCGCATCCTTCACCCCGAACACGCTGCTCGACGAACCGGGAGCATCCGCCTTCGGGGTCGGTGCAGGTGCATCCGAGGCGAGGGAATCGGAGACCACGACCCCCCCTGCTCGGGGACCACGACCTTCGTCGGAGAGACAAGGACCTCGATCTCCCCCTCCTTCGTCGGAGAGACAAGGACCTCGACCTTCGGTTGGTCGGCAACCTTCACAACCGAGGGCTTCTTCGAAGCTCGGCTGTCCTGAGGCGCTGCCGACGGCCTCTTCTTCTTCTCCTGCTCTGCCCTGCCCTTCGCCACCAGAGCCTTGTAATCAAGCTTCATCGTCTCTGCAAAAGCCGAATGAAAAAACTTAGAAAAATTTTCATGAACCTTAAACAAAGAGTATAAATACCAGAAGCATACGAGGGTCGATCAGACTGAGACCCCCACGGAACAGATGCTCCTCCGTAATATCTTTCCAGCTTAGCGCTGGCAGGGCGAGGAGCTTCTTCTGGACCTCCTTGTCCTCATCACTCAGCGGCGCCTCTCTCTTGGTCCGCTTGGGCAGACCTTCCTTCGCCCAAACCGTCGGTATCACCCATGGCGTCAGAGCTCGGACGAGGAAGTACTTCTCCTTCCAATGTTTGATCGAGTCCGGGTTCTCGATCAACTTAACTCCCGTCCGAGGAGAAAGGAAAAACCTCTGCTCGTCCCGCCTCGGCTGGCAAGGTCGGAAGAGACTCCGAAAGAGGAACATAGTCGGCTTGGCGCCGACCTCTTGGCATCGAAGGACGAACGCCACGACGTGCCTCCATATGTTCGGCATCAGTTGGGCGGGACTCAAACCGTACCAGACCAGGACTTCAACCACGAACGGGTGGAGGGGAAAGCGGAGTTCGGCAATGAGGGAGTCGACCGAAAAGACACATACGTCCGACGAGGACTTTGTGTTGGCTCGGAATCCCGGCCCAGGAAGGAGCAGTACATACTCAAGCGGGATCCGGAAACCCTCTCGGATCAGACGAAGATCGGTCTCGGTAAGAGTCGAGATCCTGTGGTCCACCTCGGACAGCTCCCTAGGCTCGTTCTCCTCCACCAGCTTAGCCGTACCTTGAGTGACTCTCTCCAAGGTATCCTCGGCGTAATCCCGGACGCCTCCCACGCTCGACAGGGCGATAGGCTGCCGACCAAACGCCCCCGCTCTCTTCGGTGTTTCCACTATCGTGACCACGGCTTTACCCTTTCGGGACTCCGCCACGACTCCCTCGGGCACTTCAGCCACTTCGCCCTCTTTATCCGGACGAACGACGTCCTGCTCGCTCGGCTCCACTACTCCCTTCCCTTTATCCCCTCGGCCAACGGCTTGCTCCGAGGCGGGGGTCTCAGCCGAAATCTTAACCATTTTTCCTAAAAGAGAAGGGAAAGAGACTGACCTTGAAGTGACAGGTGCGGTCGGAAAGTTCGCCGGAAACAAGGAACGCTACCGCGACAGCTAGCAACGCCACCAGAGAGCTAAAAACTTTGAAGCAAAGTAAAAACTGAAGAGAGAGAGTAAAAGTGAAAAGTGAGACTTGGTCTAAGGGAGGGGGTGAAGATTTATAGTAAAAATGGAACGTCCCTTGGACTTCCAAAAGAAAGTTTGCGACTTTTGGGCTGCTCTCGAAACGTCGCGAAGGCCCATCACCACTGTCTCCATCACCAAGTCAACTAGCTCGGCTCCAGGGGATCTGAATCCGAGCTACAAGCAATCCGAACATGCCGGCAATAGGGTCCGGTCGGAATCCGAGCAAGTGCCTTCCCGAGCGTGTAAACGGGGAAAACTCACTTTCCCCTCAACTATCGCGCCTGATCTCGATCAGACGGCCCAGATCTCGCCGAGAACACTAAACGACAAGATAGTGTTTTCTTAGGAGCTGCGCCCGTCTCGAGATGCGCGCCATCATCCAACGGCTCAGGGTGCGCCACGTCGCTCGGACGATTGAACCCTCGGACGCTCCACCTACGTCTAGAGGAACCAGGAAAAATTTTGATTCAAAGTTTTAAGGCACTGCCCTCGGCGAGCACCCCCAGGTCCCGTGTCTCAGTCGGTATTCCGCCGACCCACGGGCCCCGGTCAAAAACAGATCGGCACTCCCCCCATCTCTAACTCCTCCGGGCTGACATCCATCAGAAGCCATCAGCCCGGAAGGAAGACAGAGATGGGAGGGGGTCCATCAACACTCAGAGATCAGGAGAAGCGCACCATTCCGAGCCAGTTGGTAGCAACTGGAAGGCTCGGCTCGTCAGAGGACTCTGACAACAGCGCCTTCACAGTTGCTAACAACGGGCTCGGACGGTCCGGAAGCCCGAGCCACGACTCATGGTGGAAAAGCACACCATTCCGAGCTAGTTGGTTGCGACTGGAAGGCTCGGCTTGTCAGAGGACTCTGGCAACAGCGCCTTCACAGTTGCAAACAACGAGCTCAGATGGTCCGGAACAAGGATTCGGACATAGATCATCACCTCTTCCACCAGGATCTCCGCCTACCTTGACACCCACTTCGGAGCAACCAAAGAAGGCCGAAGATCTTGGTGGAAGAACGACCACCCGTCCTTCCGAAGTAACTCATCCCTCGGGTCCGGACTACGGTCGTCACCACTACTGCCACGTTTCCCCCCCGCTCCTGACATCCACTTTGGGGCCGTCAGGAACATAGGGAAAACCAGGCAGAAGAGCAACCACCCCTCCGGACCTCAAAAGAGAAGCTACCCAAGGCAGATACCTCCGAGGTCTGAAACTCATGTTGATTGCGACTGAAATGACAAAGGGAGTGGAGTACTTATAGCCTGCCTCCAAGAACCAGCCATTATGACCCTCGGAAGCTGAAACGCCGCGTATTAATTAAGGGAGTTATCCTTAATGACATTGGGAAGGCGGAACGCCGCACAAACCCCAAAGCACCATTAATGCCCTTGGGAACAGCATCGTCTCGGCTCAGACCGCGCCACGATGCTCGTCCGGCCGAAACCCCCTCTCTTCGGTCGGAAGCCGAGCAAGTGCCTTCCCGAGCGTGTAAACGGGGAAAACACACTTTCTCCTCAATTTTCGCATCAGATCTCAATCAGACAGCCCGGATCTCGCCGAGAGCACTAAACGACAAGATAGTGTTTTCTTGGGAGCTGCGCCCGTCTCGAGATACGTACCAACATCCAACAGCTCAGATAGCGCCACGTCGCTCGGACGACCGAGGCCACACATCCTCGGTCGGCAACCGAGCAAGTGCCTTCCCGAGCTGGTAAATGGAGAAAAAAGACACCAAGCTACTTAGACCGTTGGATCTCTCAGAAATTCGCGCTCCTAATGATGAACGGCCCAGATTGCGCCACATGCGCTAAAAGACAAGATAGCGTTTTCTTGGGAACCGCGCCCGTCTCGAGATGCGCACCAGCATCCGACAGCTCAGATAACGCCACGTCACTCGGCCTGCCGAACCCCCTTACCTCCGGTCGGCAGCCGAGCAAGCGCCTTTCCGAGCTCGTAAACGGAGAAAAACGCTGCCGAGCGGTGACAGCCATCAGATCTTTCCGAAATTCGTGCTCGTCCATGATTCAACGGCTCAGATCGAGCCACGTCATCAGTCGGAATTTAAATCGTTTTTTATCGTTTTATTTATTTAAAAATTGCGAAAAAATTGCTAAAAATTCGGGAAAATTAACTAAAAATTCTGGAAAGTAATTGGAAATTTGGGGGCACATTTTCGAACCCCTGAACGAACAATTATTGCCTAGAATGTACTGTTAAGGGCCCCCGAACGATTAGCAAACACGTCGCAAAATTAAATAAATAGTCCGAAAAATAGATAAAAACCCTCAAATACCCGATGTGACCTGAGAACAGCAAGCGGAGTCAAAAAATTACCTCACTACCCCCTTTCTAGATTCAAGATCCCACATTTGGACTCCGATACAACTCCACCAGCCACCAAAACAGTTAGACTACTCCTCAAAGTCTGATCACACTCAGTCTTTAGGAGTGGGGGGCTCGTGATATGGCTAAAAATAGGGTTAAATCGGGACCGTCCAGATCGAGCACGAATCTTGAAGCATAGGGGTAAAAAGGTAATTTCACATACAGATGGATCCAAAACGGGTATTGGGTCTCCTTCTCATAGAACCAACCACCCGCAAATGGATCCACTTCAACTGGGCACGGGTCCCGACCCGATACAAGCCCAGTTCACCAAGAGGAGAATTAGGGCCACTGATTTGACTAAATCAAATCAACAAGCCTGATTGGCTCCCACCAGGGAATCAGGGGCTAATTTCCCAAAACAGAATAGGAGGATTTTCCTCCTGGCTGTTAGGCGGGAAATCAGGCCCCTAACCATTCCAAAGGCGACTATAAATATCACCCCTCTACCACCATGACCAGGTTAATCACTTTTTCACCACTTAAGCTCTTTCTTAATCTTTTTCTGATTACTGACAAGAGCGTCGGAGGGTGCGTCGCCGGAATCAACCCCGGTGTCTCGCACTTCCTTGCAGGTTGCGGCGGGAGCAAGGAGGCTGAGTCAACTGTTTAGGTTTTTCTCGGACTCACAAATTCTATCTGTTTACCCCCACACCGAAATCAGCGGTAACAGCTGCCAATTTCAAATCATGCGTCGGATAGTTCTTCTCATGCGGACGCAAATGCCTCGAACCATAGGCGATAATCTTTCCTTCTTACATCAAGACACACCCCAAACCTCTGAGAGACGCATCACTGAAGATATCATAGTCCTTCACAGCTTGTGGCAAAGCTAAGATAAGCGCAGTCATCAACCTCTCCTTTAGCTCAAGGAATCTTGCCTCACACTTATCAGTCCAAGTGAATGCCACATTCTTCCGAGTTAACCTGTCAAAGGAACAGCGATCTGTGCATAGCCCTGAATGAATCTCCTATAGTACCCAGCCAAACCCATGAAACTCATGACTTCCTTCACTATCGTTGGCCTGGGCCAAATCTTCACTGCTTCAACCTTTTGAGGATCGGTGGCCACTCCCTCCTTAGAAAGGATATGACCAAGGAAAGCTACCTCAAACTTCCAAAACTCACACTTTGACAGCTTGGCATACAAGTTATGCTCCTGCAAATTCTTCAATACCTCTGCCAAGTGCTTAGAGTGCTCTTCCTTCGACTTCGAATATACCAGAATATCATCAATGAATACCACCACGAAGAAATCAATAAATGGCCGCAAAATCCGATTCATCATATCCATGAACACTGGCGGCGCATTCGTCACTCCGAATGACATTACCAAAAACTCTTCCATGATGAGTTCTGAAAGCTATTTTACTCACATATTCCTCCTTAACTCGAACCTGATGATACTAACCGTAGATCAATCTTCAAAATACAGCTGCTTCCCGAAGCCTATCAAACAGATCATCAATCCGTGGAAGCAGATACTTGTTCAGAATAGTCACCTTGTTCAACTCCCGATAGTCAATGCACATCCTCATTGACCCATCCTTCTTCTTCACTAACAATACTGGTGCTCCCCACGAGAAAGAACTCGGCCTGATGAATCCCTTACTCAGTAATTCCTCAATCTGCTTCTTAACTTCATCTTGCTCTACAGGTGCCATCCTGTACGGAGCCTTAAAAATCGGAGCACTTCCCGATTGAACATTAATACAGAACTCAACATCTCGCTGCTGTGGCAATCTCAGTAAATCTTTCAAGAATACCGTAGGAAAAATCCCTGACAACTGAAATGCCTCTGACTTCATCCGGAATCATCAACTTAGATACCATTGCAGTCACTTTCGGGTTTTTCTTCTTCCCCTGAAAAGTCACCGCAGGACCTCCTGATGCTTTCACTAACACCTTTTTCTTCTTGCATTCAATTGTGGCATCATATATAACCATCCAATCAGTGTCCACGATCACATCCACACCCATGACTTGTAGTTCAATGAGATCAATGCCAAATAATTTCCCACTAATCTCTATATCACAACCCTCGTAATATCGATCAGTAATCAATTCTTCTCCTGATGGTGTTGCCACGACAAGACTCTGCCTGGAAATACCATAGGTTCCACACCTAAAACTTTAGCGAAATTGGGCGATACAAATGTATGCGAAGAACCAGTATTAAATAAAACTTTTGCCTGATCCAATTAAGCAAGTTGAGTCCTTCAAGCGGATGAAGCCGCCTGTTTTTTAGGAGCAGTTTGATCCAAATGAGGCTGATGATTGGGTTAGACAGATGGAGATGGTCTTCAAAGTTTTGAAAACCCCAACAGTCAATAAGGTGAAATTGGCTACAATGCAGTTAGAGAAGGGTGCTGGCGTCTGGTGGCAGTCAGTGAAGAGGACTTTTGGGGATCAACAGGTGACTTTGGAGGCTTTTCTGGAGGAGTTCAGGGATTGTTTCTTTCCTCTGGATATTCAAGAGAAAAAAGCAACGGAATTCTTGAATATGCAGCAAAGCAGCAGTGTCAGTGCGCAAATATGAGACTAAGTTCGCTCAACTATCAAGGTTTGCATCGGAGCTAATTGTTGATGAACCAAAGAAGGCCAAGAAATTCGAGCATGACTTGAGGCCGAATTTGAGGTCATGGATGATACCGTTGGGCATCAGAATGTTTGATAAGCTGCTCAGAAGAGCAGCAATGACAGAAGAAGATATGGATCAATTCCAGAAGAAGCAGGAGACCTGGAACAGGAAAAAGAGGCCAGCAGCTAGTTAGAGCGGGAAGAAGCTCCCAGTGAAGCAGGGTAGGTTCAGTAGGCCAGAGCAAAAGGCACCCGCAATTCAAGGCGTGACCTGTTTCAATTATGGAGAGGCAGGACACTATCAGTCAGTATGCACCAAGCCACTTAAGGCACGGGCTTGTTATCAGTGTGGTCGTGATGGGCATGTTAGACCTAACTGTCTGCAGTTGAAGAAGGAAGATGCAGGCGAAGGCAAATTTCAGAGGCAAGGGTGCGTGTTTGTATTAACTGAGGAGGATGCGGGTAACTCAGAGGATGTGATCCAGGGTATGCAAGAATTTTTAATTCATTTATTTGGTGTATTAAGTAAAACTTTGTTAAGAATAAATTGGAGATTTGGGTATCATTCTTCATATAATAGGATTTGTCTTGATTAATAGAATAAAAGCATTAACAAGCACTGGTCCAGCCCCTTGATTCTGATTCTGATTCTGTGCCATGTTGGCTGTCATGAATGTGTTCAAGGTCTGATACACCCTGGCAATTTCAGTCTCAAGATCAAGTCCAGCCCCATGGGAACCCTCAGCCTCATCACCATTTCCACCATTCCTGGACCTGGGTCCTGCCATTATACTGAATACTGCAAAATGAGAGAAAAGTTAGAGCATCACAACACAATTCATATTCACATCAATACCCCATGGCAAAACCTCAATTATACCCCAAACCATAAAACCTTGTTTTAGTTCTATGTGATACTCACACTCTAATGTCTACACCTAGGTACTCATGCTCTAATGTCCACCTAGGTTTATTCTTATACCATATTTATTATTACTATTGAAGCTTTCTCTGATACCAATCTCTGTAGCACCCCGAATTTTCAATATAATATCTCAGAAATACGTGGAATAATTCCCAGTATCTACCTCAATGTAATAGTAAATATAGCCAAACACAGAATTTTTTTTAACTTTTATTACATCATTTCTTTACAAAGCACAACGAAAAATAAACAACCTGAATTACAATTTCTTTCTTTTATAACACATTCTTTTACAAATTGCATAAGCCACATTATCATTCTACCACATGCATCCAAATCCCAAGCTATAGGTACCTACCTGTAAAACATGAGGCTAGAGATAATCCTAACCCCCAAAACTACAGGGGTCAGCCATAACGTGTGAGTGACATCAAAAGAAATGCAACATAAATAAAACATAAAGAATAAAGTCATAATCAATACATACCATTAGTTGTAACGGATGGAAATGAAATAACATAAATAAAGTATGAAAACATAAAGTGAAACTAAGCTAAGTGTCAAGTGTAGGAAAACAGAAAACGAACATGCATAAAACCAAGTTAAAAAAATACAAATGCAGTATGATGACTCTCCAATACATACTTGTCGGATTCTATGCATTCCATACTACATAGGTCCGGTGCAAGTCCTTATCGTTCTCCACTTCATAGGGTTAGATTCCTCGTTATGCAACTAATCCTACTACGGTGATAGAAACAAGATCCAGATTACTCCGTGAATAGGCCTGACGACCCTCAACGTGCAAGCATCATGTAAGAATAGCTCTGACCCCCCCGGAGAATCATCTCCCTGCCATGTACCCCACGAATAGGCCTGCCGACCATCGACGAGCAGATATACAAGTACATCCCATGAATAGGCTTGCCGAACCTCGACACACGAATGCACCTGTATGTTCCGTGAATAGGCCTGCAGAACCTCGACACGCGAACATACCAACTTTCCTCTCAAGACAGAACAACATACAGTCCTGGAACGCATCCGTTGGACTAGACCCCTGGAACATATACTTACGTTTTCCAAGTTCCGTCACATCTCCACTAGTGTATGTCCTTAGGTAGATTATTATTAATTAAAACACAATTTCTCCTTCTTTAGAGTTAATGTATCCCGTCGGACTTAATTCCACAAAACAACCCCAAGGCCCCCACTGGTCAAAATCCACAAAATTTCATTTACCGGTTCACAGGAATCCCACTTAACTCCTAGAGATTCACAAATCGAATATTAATACAAAATCTTTCATTTAAAACTCTTAATTCCATCAACAAAACGTTTATATCAAGAAAACTTCAAAAATCCACATTCATTCAATATACTCATAAATTTCCAGAACTGAAATAAGATATTAAACCCATTAAATAACTGAGAATCATATTTTGAAGTCATAGAATATCACAAAACATCCATATCTTGAAATCCATATATATTTCGCTTCGTAAAATATAAATTAAATTCTATAAAAATCAAAATATAAATCTCTGTAAAATCTAGTAATTGTAGTGAAAACATCATCTAAAATAGTAGATCAATAATCCATAAGTTCGAAGAAATAAACATTCAAAAAATCAGCAAGAAAACTCAACAAACCATCAAAAACTGGTGACGGTCGACTGTCGAAAATAGTTCAAAAGAACGACGGTCGACTGCACAAGCCCAAAAAATCCAATTTTTCAAATGATGATCGACCGCACATCTTAGTTCAAAATGGGGCCGGTCAACCGTTAGCTGCTAATCAACTAGTTTCAAAATTGTGCATTTTTCGATAGATACATGATTATACTCTTTTAAAACATGAATTGTAAATTTAAAAACCATGAGATGAAATAAATCTATCTCAAGAAACATACCCATGATTTCTATTAGGTTCTGTGACAATCTCAAGTCATTTATGTAGGGTTTTAATCATCAATAACATAGTTTTCATGAAAAGATTCAATCTTCATTCATCCATCCATCAACAATTCATTACATCATTATACAATCATCTAACATGCTTTCTAATGGAAAATCATTACATACAACATGCATAGAACAATAAGAAAACAAACATATGTCACTCATCTTATTAAAGAATCAATTGAAATAATAAAGAGAATAAGAAAAGTCATTCTTTCGCAAGAAATCCAAGATCCTCGCTTCGAAACTCTAAGAAATCAATAATAAAGAAACCCTTTGTTTTGTGCAGCAAAGAGACGGCTGAAACTGCTCGTTTAATAGGCCGGAATTCAGGGTATTAGGGTTTTAAGAAGATTTTGCAAAATATCCCTTTAGAATATATCTTTACATATATAAATTCTTATACTAGGAAATTAGATTAACCAATTCAATTGAGATTTAAAATCAAAATAATTACCTTGTTCTGGACAGCACTGTTTTCAAATCCAGAAAAACAAATTTTGTAATTTTTGCCTCTAAGAGCATCTCTAGTCGTTTGCCAAATATGCATAATGGCGCAAAACAGAGCTGCAGTCGTTTGCCAAATATGCACATTATGCATATTTGGCTACAGTAGATTGCCAAAATGAGAGAAGATTTGAGAATTATCCATATATGAGTGACGACACTTCAAGTGCCGTCGCACGAAATTATTTTTTTTTAATTGTCGGACGGCACTTGCCGTCAAGTACCGTCGCACAAAAAAAAATATTTTTTTAATGGTCGGACGGCACTTGAAGTTCCGTCCCACCAAAAAAAAATTAATTTCGTAATTGAAAAAAAACCCAAAAACACCCCACTTCTCGGACGGCCCTTGAAGTGTCGTCCCTCCACTTTTAGTTTTTTTTTGCAAAATTTGAATTGTTTTTGTAATTTTTTGTAATGTTTTTGTAATTTTTGTATTTTTTTTGTAATTTTTGTAATGTTTTTGTAAAAAATTTTTTGCACTTCGAATCCATTTTTTCCTCCGACGGCACTTCGAGTGCCGTCGCTCCAATTTATTTTTTTTTGTTTTTTTTTTCCGCTCCGACGGAGCTTCGAGTGCCGTCCCACAAATTTAACGTATTTTTTAATTTATTTTTTTCTCCGACGACACATGACGTCGCTTATTATTTTAATATAAAAAGCTAAAAAATAGCTTTTGACGCCTGCAGCAAAACTTCGATTGCTATTTCCATTTATGCATATATGCATATTTTCCCCTCAAACGACTACAGATGCTTGGCAATTTTACAAAAAGACCCTTTTAAAATAAATTTGCCATATAAACCAAATCTGTTAGAACAAAAAGTAAAATATTTACCTCTGAGTTGGCTAGACATCATTCTCAGCCCAGAAAAATGAAATTCTGGAGTTTTTACTCCAAGTGGTAATTTTGCACAAAAGTTCATCTTTTTGTAATATTTGTAAATATACCAAATAAATATTAGAAAAATCCAAAAAATTCATAAATAATACATAATAATAAATATTAGGTTTTTCCAAAATAATTTCTAACTTTGAACTTCCAAGAAAATATTTGCACGTGTAAAAAGATAAATTTCAGAAAATTGTTTATTAAATCACCAAAAATTACTTTAATTCATTTATTAATCTCAAAAATATTATTTAAAAAATCTAGGGTGTTTCACAGATTTTTTAAGTTTCCCTGGTCTGTGTGGTCGTCCCAGATACTTGATAGGGAGACTCTCCACCTTGCAACTGAGGATGGTAGCGTGTTCTTCTGTCTCTATTTCTGACCGTGAAATAGGCACCTATGCAATTTTAGGGAAATTAATTCTTATCTGAACAATGCTTCAAAGAAGTTAAGGGCTCCTTTAAAACATATCATTTCAGCTCTCCCCCTATTCCCGAACAAAAGCGTATCATTCGCATACTATAAAATCGTACAACCCTGTCGTGCCCTGCAACTAGCCACCGGGGCGATCCAGCCTTCTTGTTTGTAGTTATCAATCATGATCTTAAGTACATCAACCACTAGGATAAAAAGAAGGGGCGAAAGTGGATCCCCTTTTCTAAGCCCTTTTTTATAGGAGAAAGGGAAACTAGTTTGTCCGTTAACCGAAATGGTCGTTTTACTCGTGCACAAGCATTGGCGGATCCACCGGATCCATCTATCACCAAATTCTCTGCCCTTGAGAGTTTCCATCAAGTAATCCCAGTCGGCTGAATCATAAGCTTTCTCAAAGTCTAACTTCAGTCGATAGCTCTTTTCATTAACAATATGACAATGAGGAATCGCTTCTTCGACAGTGGTGACGCATTCCAGGATACATCTTCCCTTAATGAAGCCAGATTGTTCCCGAAAAATTAAGATGTCCATAATATTGGTCAACTGGTAAGCTAGGACCTTGGTGATAATCTTGACTGAGCTGTTAAGAAGGCTGATAGGCCTGAAATTACCCTAGAACGCCCTTGCCCCAAACTCAGACAATTTATAAAATTATCAGACAAATTATGTATTATTTAGTACAACTGCCCACCATAGGATGCCTCTCAAAAGGTGGTTAACCAGATTGGTGACAGCTTGATCATAGGCTATATTATTTATTATTATTTTTAATCTATTGTATTCCCGATATGGGACTATCTCAAATCACATCTTTCTCTTATCCTGTGAACAGCAGAACCCCATGTGGGCCCCCCCGTCCATGTCATCACACAACTAGAGAAGACAGCGGCAGCAACACTGTCACTTCCTCACCAGGGTTGGCCCCATCCCGCTGACATCACAGTGATGTCAGCCTCACACACAGCCTTCTACTGTTAATCAAACCCCTGTGCCCCCCTCATTCACAATATTTACCACCTTGCCATCACCATTTATATACACTACATATTATACCACTATATATACCTTTAGAAATTACAGGGTGTTACATACACCCCCGCTTCAGAAATTAATTAGCATCCTCGCTGAGCACGGGGCATGCACAATCTAGTACAGGATCTACTTTCTAGCCGATGTGGAACATCTACTCTCCTATCCGCCCGACTAATCATGATCCCGAAATTCACTGCCCGACCAATCATAGTTTCGAATTTAATTGAGGCTTGTCTCGCTCACCACAGTCCCGGAATCCACCGCTCGACTTGGTCTATAGTCTCGGAATCCACTGTCCGACTATATATAGACATGCCCCACACTCGGTATCGAAAGTCGACTTTGATACCATTTGTAATGCCCCTGCCTCAAACTCAGACAATTTATACAATTTATCAGACAAATAATTTTTTATTATTTAGTACAACTACCCACCACAGGCTGCCTCTCAAAAGGTGGTTAACTGGATTGGTGACTCTTGATCATAGGCTATATTATTTATTATTATTTTTAATCTATTGTATTCTCGATATGGAACTATCTCAAATCACATCTTTCTCTTATCCCGTGAACAGCAGAACCCCCATGTTCCCCCCCCCCCCATCCACGTCATCACACAACCAGAGAAGACAGCAACAACATCAGTGTCACTTCCTTACCCGAGTGGGCCCCATCCCGCTGACATCACAGTGACGTCAGCCTCACACACAGCCCTCTGCTATTACTCAAACCCGTGCCCCCTCTCATTCACAATATTTACCACTTTGCCATCACCATATATATATATTATATATATATATACTACATATTATACCACTATAGATGCCTTTAGAAATTACGGGGTGTTACACGCCCACCCTCCGTGGTTCCTCCCGCTTGGGAATTGGGATGGCTCAAGAAAGTTGAACATGCCCAATTTTAATCTATGATCGAAGAAGTCATCCATAAGGGCCATGAGATCCCCTTTTATTTCATCCCAAAAAATTTGGTAAAACATCATGGGAAAACCATCTGGCACAAGCACCTTGTCTAATCCCATTTGCTTAATCACCTCTTTCACTTCTTCCACCATGAATTGTGCCTCCAGTTCTTGAAAGGGTTGAGCAACTACAAGATGGTTTTTATGCCAGAAGTTCACCCTAAGAGGGACACTAAAATCACTCTTAGTCCCGAATAAGGCCCTATAATGGACCTGGAAGGCTTTTGAGATTTCCCTCTCGTTCTGGGCAATTGCTAAGTTTGTTTGGATAAAGAGGATAAGGTTAGATCTACGCCTTGCGCTGGCCGTCCGGTTAAAGAAGGTCGTGTTCGCGTCTCCTTATTTGAGCCACGAAATTCTGAAACGTTGTTGCCACTTGATTTCCTCAATATTATAAAGATTAGCAATGTTATCTTTGAGCTCCAGCAATTTGTTTCGTTCCTCTTGGGACAAGTCACGGGTCTCCTCTAGTCTTTCTAACTCATCAATACCCTCCAGGAAAGAATCTTTTGATCGCCAAATTGTAGAGAACCTAGAGCGGTTCCATCTCCGCTGTCTATTGTGCATCCTCTGAATCTTTTCACACCAGCAGGTTGTCGCATCTGAACTTCGGGTTGGTAACGCCCAACTTTCCATAACCACGTTGTGACTTCCCTGGATCTCCAGCCATGCCCTTTTGCATCTGAATCTCCTAGGTTTTTCTGCTGCCCTACCCTCGCAAAGAGAGAACAATGGGGACGTGATATGAAGTTGGTCTTGGAAGTGATCTAGCGGAAGCCAACGGAAAATTAGCATCCCAGTCCAAGTAGACTAAGATTCTGTCAAGTTTATCCATAATAGGGGCCACCTGCATGTTTGACCAAGTGAATAACCTGTCGTTAATAGGAATGTCAATCAACTCCATGTTAGAAATCACCCTATTGAACTCTGCCCTATCCCTGTCACTCGGTCCTCTGCCCCAGTGCTCAGAGGCAAACCTAGTGATATTGAAATCACCCCCAACTACTCAGGCATTCTGATTTTGCCACTGAGCCCATATTGAAAGTAGTTCACTCCGGAATGCGCCTCTAACACTGAATTGGTTCGGCCCATAGACCACCGTAACCGTTTGTGTCCAGTTATCCCTCTGGCAAAGCAGACATACTGACATAGAGTAATCACATTGGAATTCATCCAGACAAATAAAGATATCTGAATTAAAGCAGATGATGATATCCCCAGAGTGAAGATATCCATGTATAATGCCTCATACCCCTCATATTTCTTTATTTAGTTGTTACTATCATTTGTGTTTACAAGAAACTAGATATGCTCGAATTAATTGTATGCTTTTCTGGTAAAAATTAAAAGAATTTGCTTTTTCCACTGCCCAAATCATAATAAGAAATTAGGATTGTGAAGTCTATTGTTGTATGGCTTAGTGGGTGATCATTTGGTTTCATGTGTGCAGTTGTGAAAAAAATCACATTCAAAATCTTGCAACGGAGAATCGATAGTGATGAAAACAAGTTTCAAATCCCTGTTACTCAATACATTCTCTCCTAGTTTAATTCTATATCCCATCTTAATAATCTCCAATAACTTTCTTAAAAAATTTAATGCTATCTTAATAATCTTCAATAAATTTCTATTAAAAAAATGTTCAATAACTTCATCTTTATGTCAGAATTCTTCTACAGTACTATCATTTCATTGTTCTAAATACCTTATTTAACAAATTAATTTGGAAATGTCTATTTTATAATTATCTCTAATACTATAGTGTGAGAGTTGGGAACCTGGAGTTGTGTAATTTGTAGACAAATTATAATTTATAGACAATCAACCATCTAATCTCAACCATTCATTTTCAAGTGAGAGTTATATTAACCATTTATTTACTCAACTGTTGTTAGTTACCATAATACCCTCAAAGTTCAAATTTATTTATGACATAATTATTTACAAAAGTGTCGACACTCATATAAAATAAATTTAGTACCACTAGGGATAATTTGTAAAGAGTATGTGATAAGTAAAGGGAGGTCTCAGGTTCGAAGCCAGATTATTTCTTAGTATTTAATTTTGAAAAAAAATAATTATTAGGACGTGCATCACACGTGCAGATTACTAGTACATTTAAGCACAATAATGGTCTTTGTTAGAGATAAGGGTTAAACTAGAAGAAAAAAAAGGTTTTTTTATTGGGGGGTAAACTATTGAGATATAACAAATTTGGTTTTAAAAAATAATCAAGTTGAGGATGTTGGTGTTATGGTTTATGTCTTGCATACTCGGTCACGAGTAGAGCTGAAGAGAAGGATGCAAAGTGGTAAGAAAAAACAAACCGAAACTGGCTAATTAAAGGGGTGTTGCTTGCTGCTTAGAGGCTGAGGGTCAACCTCCCAAAAGAAAGGTCAACTGCTAAGAGCATCTGTAGTCGTCAACACTTAAAATTTCCAAATTTAGGGAATAGAAAATAGGAATTTTGAGTTGGACGTGTAGTCGTCAAAAACTCAAAATTTGGTTGAACGGTGGATCTAAAAAATTCAAACCAATCTCAGCTGTTAATTTTAAAAAAAAAAGAGTCCAACACATTCACTAAAAAAAATTCTACGCAACGTACACATAACAATTCCTATAAGCCCTTTCCAACTCAACCCTTGATCAAAAAAATCAAACCAATCTCAAATATAGACTATATTCATAAACAATCCTATAGGCCCTATTCCATAAGGAAAAAATTATTTTTTTGGGAAAAAATAAACCATAGGACGCAAGACCTTCTTACATCCGTGCTGTTTTCAAAAAAAAAAAAAAAAATCTTCCGACGCCAAATGATTTTGCGTCTGTTTTTTCAGATTTTTTTTCTAAACAGATGCAAGAAGATCTTGCGTCCGATATTTTTTTCTCCTTTTTAATTGTTTAAATTTCTCAGACACAAGATCATCTTGCTTCTGTGAATTAATTTTTGGTTCGGACGCAAGATGATCTTACGATTTCTATATTTGGAGAATTCCTATATCGTCTCTCAAATATTGAGAAGTATTGTTCCATTTTTTCTAAATTTTGGAAATATAGGGAACGGCTACAATAGCTAGTTCCCTATATTTTCCAAATTTTGAAAGGGAACGACTACAAATGCTATAATGCTCTCGACTTGGAATTTGCGAGATTTGAGAAAGAAGATTGGGAAGACGATTTGGAATTAGGATTTTCAATTTGATTCATGTGTTTGGGTTGCAAGAATTGGGGAGATGGAGTTCGGTTATGGGTTTCAAAATCGGAACGGAAATGAGAAGGAGAAGACGAATAGGTGGAGGAGGAGAACAAGAGATAAGATTTTAAAATAGTTTTAGAGTAATGCTAGAGCCACTACCAATTTCACTACATTTCTCTTCACTACTTTATGTGGCACATTCCAATAGGTAGGAAATGGTAGAGTAGGTGGGAGAACTCTCCAATAGAAGTATACCACCTAAGGTAGTGAAGAAAATGGTAGTGAAATTGGTAGTGGCTAAAGCATTACTCATAGTTTTAAGTGGAGTGTATTTTAGGTAGTTCAGATTAAATTTAGTATAGTCAGCCAGGTTAACGAAGTCAACGCTAACTTATTTGAGAGAGAAGATACTTTACGGAGAAAATAGTCGGAAGGGAGACAATTTGCACTTTTTTTAAATGTTGGAGGGTTTTTTTGTAGTTGCAGCAAACGAGGTTTTTAAGAAATATTTTACCCTTAAATATATCTATCTTTTTTAATTTTGGAATGAGTGTATTGTACTCAATGAAACCGTTGTTTGAGTATTTTGTATTGGACCCATACATTATGGAACACTTTGTTTTAACCCTTAAATATATCATAAATTGAGCTTATAAGAATCTGCTGACGTATATCTCTACTATATTATTAATGGGAGAGTTGGGGTTGTAAACAAATAAACAATTTTTTATTATTTCTTAGTGTGTGTGTCAACACGTGCAGCGCACATGTTGGTAGATTTTTTTTTTGTTCTTTTCATTCTCCCTCCCCATTTTTCCCACGTGCAATGCACGTGTATAACACGTAGATTTTTTTTGTCCTTTTCATTCCCTCTCCCCATTTTCCCCACGTGCAACGCACGTGTATAATATATATTTTAAAAAAATACATCGTATGTGCATCGCACGTGCTTTATACTAGTTTATATATATTGATTAGTTTTATGTTGTTCTATATCTGTATCATGAATCCCATATATTTTAACTCCCAAAAAAGGAAAAAAAAAAACAAAACAAAAAACCACAACAACAATAACAACAAAAAAACTCCTGTTTAGTTGGTACGTGTACATTGTTCTAGTACTCTGGAAATGTTTTATTAAGATCTTATTAATGAAACAAGATGTCGTTATCGTATCTTTTCCTTAAAAAAAAAACACACACACCAAAAAAAAAAAAAAAAAAAACAACAACATATATATTTTCAATAATCTTAGTATTTCACATTTCAATTTTGTTGGCTCCTCCTCTCTTCTCTTCCTTTCTTCTTTATGTTTGGAGAAATTGACTTTAAAAAAACACAAAAAACAATAACAACAACAACTTCTGTTTAGTTGGTCTTTGTACATTGCCCCAGTAATCTGGGATGTTTTATTAACCTTTTATTAATGAAATAGGGTGGCGTTATCCCACTTTTTCCTTCAAAAAAAAAAAAAACAAAAACAAAAAAAAAACAACAACAACAACATATATATTTTCAACAATTTTATTATGGCTAAATTTGAAAAAACTCCCTTGAACTATCCCCTTTATGCAGAAAACCCCAATGAACTTTTTTTGCGCAGAAAACCATACTCAAGTATGGTTGCAAAAAACCTCCCTGAAATATATTTTCAAAAAACCACATCTAATTTTTCTACTTGTATTAGATAACCTCATTCATCTTTGCAAATTGGTTCAGAAAAAATCATGCATCTTTCTCATTATTGTCAAAAACCTCACTCAACTTTAGTAGAAAGATTACGCTGTCGGAGTGCATTTTCTGCAACTATACATGAGTGTGATTTTTTTTTGCAAAAAAAATTCAGTGAGGTTTTCTGCATAATAGGGTAGTTCAAGGAGTTTTTTTCTTCTTTCAAATTTAGCCTTTTAGTATTTCACTCTGTCCTCCTCCTCCTTTCTTCTTTATGGTTGGAGAATTTGAATTTATGTAAAAGTTTAGCTTAACTTCAATTTATCTGCCAAGTCATTGAATACTTACACATAGCATTGGTATTAAAACCCGAAACCCGGACCCGACCCGGACCCGGCGTTGGACCGGAACCGACCCGATCTAATTTGGGTAGAGTATGGGTCCTAAATTACTACCCGTTGAAATTTCGGGTAGGGTCTGGGTCCCCTAAAAATGGAACCGACTCGGACCCGGACCCGGACCCGCAATAGAAAAATAAACAAAAAACAAAGCGGACCTGACCCGGACCCGACCTGTTACCCGTTAGATAAATATAGAGGTAAAGGTTAATCAGTGACGGGCTTGTAGTTGCGACTTCTGGAGCGGGCTTTGTTCTTGGGAGTGGCCATACATAGTTCAGAAATCAGATAAAAAAACCATCTTCAGAAATCAGATAAAAAAACCAGTGTCATACATAGTTATAATTTGCATATCAATCTACTTGAGCTGCTTTGAGAATATAGGAAACGTACTGCATTGAAATCAAAAGAAAATTAGATTGCTTAAGCTTTCTCTTCTTGCTGTCAGAAAATATCCAGAACCCTGTTTTCATTTCAGATTATCTTATTAGCTGTATCTTTAGTTCTTATCTGAAAACTGAACAAACCTTTTAGCATTTATAGTACATAACGTTGTTTTTGTATATGTGCAGGTATGGCATTTTAGAACTTCATCAAATCCTTTCATATCTTGTATCTTTCATTCTCCAAAGCCTGATATCATTTACTGTTCCAAACCTGAGCTCATTTCGTTTTCATACATAACTTAGAGAAACACTTAAATGATGATTATGATTCTTTTGTGCCTTTGAACTGTGGTTCTACAGTTAAAAGCATGATTTTCATCCAATTTTGAGATAATAGAACTGCTTCAAAACTTTTAGATAATGCATTTGTATATTTGTATACTAATGCTTTCTATTTGAAGTGATATGATGATTGTTAAAATGTGACCTGGGTTTCAATTTGATACTTACCCTGTATCAGGGGCTAAATATCACACTAGTTTATATCTGCATTTGTTGTTGTATTTCTGCAGTGTGTATCAGTTTATGATACATGTATGTATTAGTCTTTTTGACAATCAATTACGGGTGTCTGGTTAATGGCTTACTCTTATGCATATAGAAAGAGGACCCATTGATCACTTTTATGATTTAGCTAGGTTTTTAAGTTTAATGATATACATACAACTTTATTTAATAGGTTTAGCCGCGGTATGGTAATACTTTGCCTAGGTTGGAGGCTGTTGTTGACAGAGTTATAGACCACATTTGCAGAGGCAGAGTCTTCTTAATGTCCACTATTGATCATCATTGTTTCTTTGCACGACACTCACTTATTATGGTGCTTTAAAGACCTGGAACCGAACCGGACCCATGATTAGAAATAGGACCCGGACCCGGACCCGAAAGCGAACGGGTAACATTTCTTGTGAGGAACCGGACCCAGACCCGGACCCGAATTTCATGGGTCTGAGTCCGGGTCCAGTATTTGGACCCATCAATGACCGGGTCCGGGTCCGGGTATTGAGCTACCCGACCCGACCCGACCCGACCCGCTACCAGTGCTACTTACACAAATTTATTCTTCATGCATTAATGCTAGTGAGTTTAGCATTATTCATCCATGATTGTAATATCCCGGTCGGATATTATATTTGTATTTTTATTATTTTTAAAATTAAAATATTTTTATGGAAATTTTTTGGGTTTTCTAAATAAAAAATTACCTGTAAATATATACTAGTAAGTATATACAGGTATTGTATCGGTTTTGTGCACTTGTACAAAATCCTGTAAAATGTATTTTTGAGAAAATGTCGGAAAAATCCCGAGCAGATATTAAAAATTATTATTTTATTATTATTTTCAGAATTAAAATATTTTTGGTGAATATCACCCGGTTGTTAATAAACATTATCTGTACCTATATACCAGTCTGTATACATATGTATTGTATCAAATTGGTACTGTAATCTTCCGAACTGATAATAAAATTTATTTATTATTATTTTCAGAATTAAATTATTTTTATACGGATTGTGCGGTTTAACAAACAAAAATATCGGTATATAGATTAATATATACGCATGCGGATTGTATCAATTTCGTAAATTTATACAAATTGTGTAATATGTATTTCGGACAAAAATATATCTTTTTGTTATGAACAAACAATTTGGATGGTTAGGGTTTGTTTGAAGGATTAAACCTAGGGTCTAAGAGTAATTAAGGATACATAAGAGATAAGGTGTTCTTCTAGAAGCCTCTCTCCTCCACCTCACCCCTCCACCTCACCCCACCTCACCTTACCTCCACCTCACCTTCCCCTTCACCTAGTATGGCCGGCCTCCCTTACCCCAAAAGGCTTTTGCAAAATGCATAGGTGCATTTGCACTCTCCACCATCTTTTTTGTCCTATAAATATACCCCCCCCCCCCCCCCCCCCCCCCCCCACACACACACACACACACCCCTCTTGTCTCATTTTTACAAGAAAAAAATAGGGAGGAAAAGAAAGAGAGAACAAACCCTAACTATAGAGTTCTTCTTGTAGATTTTCCATAAGAGTTCTTCATTGAGTTGTAGTAGAAAGCTAAGGAGGAAGGAGAAGGTTTGCCAGACTAGTTCTTCCTACAAATAGATTCAAGGTGGGGGTTCTCTACTTCTTTTTTATATGATTTCTTGTTCTCTTTTTATGGTTTGTTTTCTTTTATATTGTTGTATGAGAGTAAAGAACCCATCTTTAGAGCTAATAAGTGTTGCTTATAAAAAGAACTCATCTTTATGAGGTGTGGATGTTGTATGTTGTTAAAACAACTTGGACTAAGATCATAAGCATATAAATGGATGTAGGTTAAAAAGAACCAATCTTTATGATGTGTGGTTGAGTATGTGTGTTCCTAAATAACTTAGACTAAATTCCTAAGCATAAACAAGGTTGTAGGAGATCAAAATGACCTCATGGAAATATTGATGGTAGAACTTAAATAAATAACATAAAGATTGAGTCTTTAAGACTTGTTGTGGTTATTTTGCTAAAATAACAACTTGGACTAAATTGTATGTGCATATGAGTAGTGTGAGTCCAAAAGGACCACATGAAGAGTTTTGAATGAAGAGCTTGAACAAAACACATAAAGGTTGACTCTTTAACCTTGATTATGACTATTGTTGTTGTTATTGTTGTTTTGTTAAACACAAAACTACAACTTGGACTATAACTATGAGAACATAAAGTAAGAATACTTACATACCCATTTGGGGATTGTAGAACTCATCTAGCCTAATAAAAGATAGGTCTTTTATTGTATGTTGCTCTCTACCTTGTTAAAAATCAAGTTTTTACTAAACCTAGTTCATAAAAAGTGGACTTGTTGTATGTTGTTTTCCTACCATGTTATAAATAAAGTCCTTACTAATTCTAGTTCATGAAAGATTAAGCTTCTATTTTGCTTCTAGATTGTAAAAGATTAGTTCTTTTGTAGCATGTCTATTTTTGCTTTTATGATAGAAAGGATTACTTCTTTTCTTATTGTATGTAGGAACTTGTAGGATTGAATAAAAGTGGGGTTTGTAGTATGTAGGAAATTGGAGATTAAATAAAGGTAGATTTGTAATATGTGGATAGTTGTAACTCATGAAACAAGTAGTTTTTGTAATATGTAAGAAATTGTAATTCTATAAGTAGTAGAGGTTGTAAATTTAGTATGTAAAAAAGCAGGACTTGTAATTCATAAAAAAAGGTAGTTTATGTAATAATCTAGATAAGTCCTTAGTAGCTTTATGAGTTTACTACCATGCTTGAGTTATATGTACTAAAGTAGTCATGACTAAGTAGTAGTAAAGATCCATGCTTAAGTAGTAGTAAAAGAATCATGCTTAAGTAGTAGTAAAGATCCATGCTTAAGTAGTAGTAAAAGAATCATGCTTAAGTAGCAGTAAAGATCCATGCTTAAGTAGTAGTAAAGGAATCTTGCTTAAGTAGCAGTAAAGATCCATGCTTAAGTAGCAGTAAAGATCCATGCTTAAGTAGTAGTAAAGGAATCATGCTTAAGTAGCAGTAAAGATCCATGCTTAAGTAGTAGTAAAGGAATCATGCTTAAGTAGCAGTAAAGATCATGCTTAAGTGGTAGTAAAGGAATCATGCTTAAGTAGTAGTAAAGATCCATGCTTAAGTAGTAGTAAAAGAATCATGCTTAAGTAGTAGTAAAGATCCATGCTTAAGTAGTAGTAAAAGAATCATGCTTAAGTTGTAGTAAAGAATCCATGCTTGAGTTGCTAATTATTGTAGTAAAGAAACCATGCTTGAGTTGCTAGTAAATAAACCATGGTTAAGTTGTGTAGTAAAGAAACCCATCATGCTTGAGTTGTATATGGTAGTATTGTAGTGAAGGATTCATAAAGAACCCATGCATGAGACGTTGTAGTAGTTCTAGTAAAGAACCCATGCTTAAGATGTGTAGTTGTTTTAGATTCAAAAGAATCTATGCATGTTTAAGTTATATGTTGCAGTAGTTTTAGTTAAATTCTAAAAGGAACCCATGAGTTTAGCTTGCATGCTAATCCAATTAAACCATTGAAATGAACCCATGTTCCATAGTTGTTATAGTTCGATTTTTAAGAAGAAACCCATGAACTAGCTCCATGATAGTTCTAGCTTGAATTGGCGAGGAACCCGTGCATTTAGGTTCTAGGTGGTTCTAGCTCAACCTTGAGAAAGAACCCATGAACCTAGTCACATGTTGTCTTTCAAATTTGGGAAAAAGAACCCATGAATCATAGTCATATGTGGTTCTAATTGAAATTAAACCAAATGATGTGAACATGCTTCATCTTCAATGTATGAGTAATAGTGGTTGGGAAAGTCACTAGTATTGTTAGCTCGATAAAACTCGTCTAGGGTATTATAGTTACCCTAGGGTTCATTGACCATCAAGACTCGCTTCCCTTGGAAACTAGGGATAAATTACGCCTCGAGCACCGACGGATCTTAACTGATGTGGGTTGATCACGGGCTAAGAGTATTGACGAGCTCCGAGTTAGGGGTAGTGATGAGTGAGGGAGATCTCGTCACCGGTGTCTTGGATCGATAGGCCATTAGTTAGATCGGGATAATCTTAAGAAAGTTCTTATTGGAAATCCCGTGAGATTGTTTGGGTTTAGTGACATCGTTAGGGTAGTAACTTATGTCTATTACTACTTAATATTTACTTATTATCATTTTCGCCGAAGGAAAAGAGTTGGTGTTAATGGTGATACCTTATAATCTGACCTGTCTTATAGGCCGACACTAGGCGGTGTTATTGGGTTGTACCATTCTTGTCAAAGGGATACGGTCTGTGCCTTCTCATGAGTTGGGAGCACGGGATCCGTATCTCGTCTGTTAATTTCTGAAGTGCCTTGATAAAGCGCGAGCGATTCCTATCGGAGCTAGGGGGATGGACCCCCGGAACTCTGTCTTGTCTTATATCTAAGGGCGAGAAGCCATAGAATACAGTCTGGCTAGGGGGCCACAGGGGATGCTTCGAGCTAACCTGTGTTGTAGTTAACTCCAAAGGTTCGTCAGATATTTGAGTGAGGTCCGGTGCGCCTGGCGGGATTAGACCATTTCAGGGCAACCATATTAGTCATGTCGTATCTTCAGAAACAAGTCGAGTACAAGAGTAGAATTTATGGCACGGGTTCAAATCCCTATATATGAAGAAACAGCTTGATATGAGGCGTATGTAGTTTGGGCTGCATACTGTCCCAGAGTCTTGCTTGCATTAGAATAAAAGCATCATTGTATTAGTTAATCCTGCATTAGAGTCTAAGTCATAGTATACACTGACACATCAATTATATATACACGTTTCTCTTTTTATCAATCTGTTTGCTTAAAGTGGAGAATTGCTGCTAGTCATCAGCCTTCAAGCATCAGTATATGTACTGACATCCCCATTTCACTAGGTGCTGGATTGCAAGCTACAGGTACAGGATACAGGAGGACTCAAAGCGAGAGAGAAGCAAGAGTCAATTTTATTTACCACTGTAAACTATTTTGGTTACTATTGTTCCAGTTGTAACAATTATTGTAATTCATTTCTTTGTTGGAAGTGTCCAAGTGAAGTACCTAGTGTTGTTCTTTAATCATTATACTCTGATGTAAATTTGTTGAAAGTTGTAACACTTGGGTCTTTAAAGATATTATTGTAACACTGATGTAATGTATTGCAGTTTTATAACATTCGGACTTGTAATACATTTGTATTGAATAAAAAGTTTTAAATTTTCCTATTTTTCTGTGTATTGTGGCTAATTGAAGAAAATATTCTGGCTTATATCACGGTTTCCCAGTATATGAAAATCGGGACGTTACAATGATGCTGCTTGTTTTTTGTGTGGGAGAAACATGTGTGAGTTCTTGTAATTTGTGAAGCAGAAGGGACGGATCTCGACCTCGACTCGGGTCGGTTTCTTGAGGTCGGCTCGGAAGAGATGCTGGAACTCGGACGGACGGGGTACTTGCAAAAGGCCTAGAAACACTGGGAGAAGTCCCGGCGACAGGCCATCTGACGATCTAGTCAGTCACTGGAAAAGAGACAGAGCAGCTAGGGTTCAGGTGGAGAAAGATTGATTACCTTTTAAAGTAAGGAGGGGGCCTGATATTTATAAGCAAGGGCAAACGGGTACCAGACCCTGATGGGCCGGGTCAGTCCCGTTTGTCTGTGAGCCTGAAGTGGTAGAAGGTCCGTTGGACCCGTTGACCTGATGATCTGGTTAGAGCGAAATTCGAGGAGATCCGACGACCCTGATTGAGCCACAACATCATACCACATCAATCCAGTTAATCAAAGTTGGAACTTGCAGTTTGGGATTTTATAATTATCAACTGGCACACTTGGTGAATAAACAAAAAATAAATAAAGTCCTAAAACCAACAGATGTTGATTGATTAATCACGACTTAGTCGACCTCTAATCAAAGTCCTCATAGTTGTCTCAAATGTGCTAGCTTCAAAGTAAGTTTTCGCACGAGGTTTTGTAAAGACCTAGAAAAAGTTGAATTTGGACTTGGTTAATAATATGGGATAAAAAGAGTGGCGCAATCAGGTCCCTCAGATCTCCTATAATCTCGCTCCCCTATGATCAACAGGTTAAACAGGTCAAACGGGCTTCAGCCCATTCAGGCCCACGGGAAAACGGGTACGACCCGGTCTGTTAGGGTCACAGAACTGTTTGCCTCTGCCTATAAATACCAGCCCCCTTCCTCACTTTAAAAGGTAATCAATCTTTCCGCACCCGAACCCTAGTTACTGTTGCTTTCTCAGTGACTGACTAGATCGTTAGAGGGGTCTGTCGCCGGGACTTCTCCCGGTGTTTCTAGGTAGTGTGCAGGTACAGAAGGCCAAGCCGAGCTACTCGATCTGAGCAAAGCACCCGGCCTCTACCTCTCTGCTGCTACTCACGAGCCGTTCCTACTCCCCAGGGTCGGATCGACGCTAGTACCACAGTTTCCCCTTCACAAATTACAAGAACTCACACCTGCTAACCCCACACCCGAAAAAAAATAGCATCAGGCTGGCGCCATCTGTGGGAAACTCAGGTATTGTTGCCCATTCGAGCCCAGCCAGGGACGTTATCCCAAGTCTGGGCTCTCCCATGGCTCCCAAAGCCAAAAGGGCTATCACATCGGCACGACATCCGGACCCCCTACATCACAGCCGCACAGACGCCTAGGGTTCCAACCGACCATGGGTCCACCACACGGCCGGATGCGGGTCAGGTGCTTCTCACTCGAACGTGACCGATTTGCATTGCCATTTCGAATCGACAGGCCAGCCGCACAAGGGGAGGGCCCCTTCCAACTCAATCTCGAACCATTGTAGACGGTCGTCCCTAGAGCATAATCCAGAACACAACCGCTCGCCCCGTGGGCCTCTAACCCCGCAGGACCCAGTGGGGCAAGCCCTCGTCACGAGGGCCGAGTTCCAAAATTTTTGGGATGAGGTCCTCCAAGCAATCCGAGGCGGTCAGGGAACCGAGGTCCACAATAGCTCTGATCCTCAGTCAGGAGCAAGGGGCGGTGAATCCTACGGATCGGCCCGCCCCCAGGAACAGTTAGACGCCGTCCTCCAGCGTTTACAGGAGATAGAGAACCACCTCACCCATCTCGGCGAGGGCGGACCAATGCCGGGTCATGGTCATCGGCCGACCAGACCCCCATTCTCCCCCCAAATCTTGGAAGCCGAGATCCTCCAAAATTTCAGGCCTCCCCATTTCAAGATCTACAACGGCGAGGGTGATCCCGCTAATCATATGGAGGGGTTTAAGTCCCTCATGATGATTCACAGCGTTGTGGATCCCCTCCTCTGCCGTGCCTTCCCTGCTACCCTTCGTGGTTCGTCTCGGGAATGGTTCTCAAAGCTCACCCCCAGCCCAGTCTTCTCGTTCAACCAGTTGGAAGCGAACTTTCTAGCCCACTTCGTGACCAGCAGAAAGTTTGAGAAGACGAGCGCGTTCTTTCTGGACCTCAGGAAGAACGAAGGGGAGTCACTCAGCGATTTCGTTCGGAGGTTCACCATCGAGGCGAGGTCCGTGTCCTCGCTTAATGTGGGCATCGCTTCAGCAGCTTTCCGGCACAACGTTAGGCACGGTCGATGAAAGCTTCACTGGCCAAAAAACCACCCGTCGACTTTCCTGACCTCCTCAATAGGGTCGAGAAGTACATCCGAGCGGAGGAGGCCATAAATCCAGAGGGCACCAAAGAAGCCACTGCCAAGGAGAAGCGGAAGGCCGACAACGTCGAGCCCATCAAGAAAACCACAAAAGAGACAGCTAGTCTCAAGAGGGTCCCTCCGGTCCCCCGATTCGAAAGGTATAAGCCTCGAGGAGACCGGAGGCCAAGCCATACTACACTGCGTCCATGGGGGACCTATGGGAGGGGGATCTAACACCTCCCCCAAGGCCTTCGTCCGGGTGGTTAACTCCGTCCGGGACCTTCCCTCCCTGCAGATTCAATAGCGACTGGTATCGTTTTCCGGAGAGGACCTAGAGGGTGTTCAGCTCCCGCACTGCGATGCCCTCGTCATCAGCCTCGTCATGGTGAATTTCAAAGTCTGCCGAATTCTAGTGGACAACCGGAGCTCAGTCAACATCCTCTTCTTGAAAGCATTTGAAAACCTCAAGCTCCCCCGAGATAAACTGAAGCCGGCCGGGTACACCCTACATGGGTTCTCGGGCATCCCAGTGCATATTAAAGGGATTGTAACGCTGGATGTAACAGCCAGCCCAGCCCCCATCGCACGGACCGAATAAATGGATTTTATGGTGGTCAATATCAAGGCAGCATACAATGCCATCCTCAGTCGACCCAACCTCTGCTCGCTCCAGGCAGTCCCTTCTGCCTACCACTTGAAGCTGAAATTCCCCACTGACCTCGAGGTCGGCATCGTTAGAGGAAATCAGGAGTCTGCACGATCGTGCTACATGACCGCAGTCGGGGGCGGGTTATTCCCCCTCGATGTAGTCGAACATACACCTGAAAGAAGCCAGCCCGAGTCAGTGCCTGTGGACGAATTGGAGGAGGTCTTATTCGAAGCGGAAGTAAGTCTAAGTGGTTCCGTGCAAGCCGCACCATTTCCGCCGACCTAAAACCAGGTCTAATTGATTGTGTCCGCTGCAATATCGACCTCTTCGCCTGGACGCTGTTCGACATGCCCAGGATCTTTGAAGATCTAATCATGCACATGCTCAGCATCGCCCTGGGCTCCAAGCCAATCCATCAGAAGTGGCGTAAGTTCGCCCCGGAGAGGCAACAAGCAGTAAAAACGGAGGTGGACAAGCTATTTTCCGCTCGGTTCATTTAGGAGGTCAGCTACCCCGAGTGGCTGGCCAACATCGTGATGGTCAAGAAGGCCAGCGGGTGCTGGAGGATCTGCATAAGCTTCACGGATCTCAACAAGGCGTGCCCCAAAGATCCTTTCCCCCTTCCGAGCATCAACGCTCTGATCGACGCAACGTCGGGTCACGAGCTCCCGACCTTCATGGACGCCTTTTCAGGCTATAATCAGATTCGGATGTTCCCTCTGGACATCGCCAAAACGTCATTCGTTACCGTCCAGGGCCTCTACTGTTACCGGGTAATGCCCTTCGAGCTCAAAAACGCCGGGGTCACCTACCAACGAATTGTCAACCGAGTCTTCAAAGATAAGATTGGTCACAACATGGAAGTATATGTCGACGACATGCTCGTCAAGAGCCGAAGGGGCCAGGATCATGTCATCTGACCTCGAAGAAGCTTTTGGCATCCTCCGGTCTCACAGCACGAGGCCTAATCCCGTAAAGTGCGCCTTCGGCATCTCCTCGGGGAAATTTCTTTGGTTCATCGTTAGCCAGCGCGGCATAGAGGCTAACCCAGAGAAGTTCTAGGCCATAATCGACATGGCCCCTCCCAGAAACGTTAAGGAGGTTCAGCAGCTTACGGGAAGATTGGCGGCCATCGGCCGCTTCCTCTCCAAGTCAGGAGAGAAGTCCCTCCTCTTCTTCAAGGCCCTGTGGGGGACAAAAGGCTTCGAATGGGGCGACCCCCAGCAACAAGCCTTCAACCAGTTGAAGTCCTAACTCACCAACCCCTCGCTCCTGCGCAAACCCGAACCGAGCGAACCCCTCTTCCTATACCTCTCAGCCTCGGATAGCATGCTCAGCGTCGTGCTCGTCCGAGAAGAAGATGGTTTTTAGAAGACTCTCTACTATGTGAGCAAAGTTTTGCTTTTGGCCGAGACCAGATATGCAAAGATGGGAAAGATGGCGTACGCACTGATAACGGCCACGCAAAAACTCCGTCCTTACTTTCAGGCCTACTCTATTCAGGTCCTCACGGACCAGCCTCTGAAGGCCATCCTCCACAAGCCTGAGAGCTCTGACCGCTTAGTCAAGTGGTCGTTCGAACTAAGCCAGTATGACATCAGCTACCAGCCCATGACAGCCATTAAGGGACATGCCTCGCCAAATTCATCACAGAGTGCACTATCTCCGAGCCATCCGACTTTCAGGAGGCAGATACGATCTAGGAAGTCTATGTCGACGAATCGTCTTACGAGGTGGGAAGCGGCACGGGCGTCATCCTCAAAGGTCCCGACAACTTCACCCTCCAGTATTCTCTTCGCCTGAACTTTCCTGGCTCTAACAACGAAGCTGAATATGAGGCTATGATTGCAGGGCTCACCCTGGCGGACAAGGAGGGGGCCAGACAACTCAGGGCCTTTAGTGACTCCTAGCTCGTGGTTAACCAGATCACTGGGGAGTACGAGGCTCGTGACGCTCGGATGGTCCGATACTTGGCGATAGTCCAAAAACTCTTAGCGACCTTCAATTTCTCTTCAGTGGAACGGATCCCCAGGGAGCAGAATGCCTAGACTAACTCATTATCAAAACTCGCCTCCTCGTCCTTTGAGGGCCTCGACCGCACTGTCCTGATCGAAGTCCTCCTGAAGCCCAACATTGACCTCCCCGAGACTCTCTGCCTCACCACCGAACCTCCACCAGTGGACTGGACGACTCCCATCAGTAAGTTCCTGGCAAAGGGCGAGCTTCCTCAGGATCGGGCCGAGGCGAGAAGGATCAGGGTCCGTTTAGAAAGGTTCACCATAATCAACAAAACCCTTTTCAAGCGCTCGTACACAACTATCAAAGGAAGACCCTACCTCCGCTGCCTGGCCCCCGACGAGGCCAAATACGTCCTGAAGGAACTGCATGAAGGGGTCGGGGGATGCCACATGGGGAGCAGGTCACTCACCAGAAAAGCCCTCAATCACGGATACTACTAGCCGACCACGTTGCAAGACACCCAAGACCTCGTCAAAAGGTGCGCCCCTTGCCAAAAATTCTCCTCGGTAAAAAGGCTTTCACAAGCCAACCTCTGCTCCCTGGTCAGTCCAACCCTCTTTTCTATGTAGGGGATGGACTTGGTCGGTCCTTTTCTGAAAGCGACGGGCCAGAGGAAGTTCCTGGTGGTGGCCATCGACTACTTCACCAAATGGATCGAGGTAGAGCCCCTGGCCACAAGCACGGAGCACCAAACTCAGCAATTTTTCTGGAAGCACATCATCTGCCGGTTCGGGATCCTGTAGGTCCTCATCACAGACAACGGGACCCAATCTGCAGGAAAGAACTTTCGGAAGTTCTGCGGAGACTTCGGAGTCCAGCAGCGCTTCTCCTCCATATGTCATCCTCAGTCGAACGGCCAGGTCAAAAATGCGAACAGCAAAATCCTTGATGGCCTTAAGAATCGATTGGACAATTCACCCAAGGGGCTATGGGTCGAAGAAGTACCAAGTGTACTTTGGGTGCACTGGACGACGAAGAGAATCCCTACAGGCGAGTCACCGTTCAACCTAACCTACGGCACCAAGGCGGTTATCCCCTTAGAGATTGCTCTCCTTACGCCCAGGATTATGGCCTTCGACGAGGAGAACAACTCAACAGAACTCAGAGCCAAATTGGATCTAGTCGACGAGGTCAGGGAAAAATCTGCCATCAGAAGAAGCATATACCAACAACGGGTCGAAAAGTTTTACAACAAGAAGGTCCGTCCCACCGACATCAAGCAGGGTGACCTCATCATTAGGAAATTGGCACTATCCGACCCCAGCAAAAAGAGGAAGTTGGCCCCTAATTGGGAGGTGCCGGATAAGGTCTCCGAAGTGGTACGCCCCGGCACATACCGACTCACAGATCTAGGAGGCAACATAGTCAAGAGGCCCTGGAATGCAGAGCACCTCATCGAGTACTTCGAAGGGGAGGACTAAATTTCTTATGTAACCGATCCCTTGTAATCGGCATTACATGCCACTACTTTTTGTATGAAAAGATTAAAGAAAATGGGCTTATTTCTTTCCAGTTTTCTCTCAAATTCTTTATGTAAATTCCCGCACTTTCCACTGAAAGCCTCGACACCTCGTGGTGATCTCGAGCACATGAGTAGCTTTCTCAAGCTAAGGCGCCTAAGCTCGACGCTCTGCGCCAACCCCCAAGCCTCGATACCTGATGGTGATCTCTAGCACATGGGTAGCTAAGGTGCCTGAGCTCGATGCTCTGTACCGACCACCAAGCCTCGACACCTGACGGTGATCTCAACACATGGGTAGCTTTCTCAAGCTAAGGCACCTGAGCTCGACGCTCTATGCCGAACCCCAAGCCTCGACACCTGACAGTGATCTCGAGCACATGGGTAGCTTTCTCAAGCTAAGGAAACTGAGCTCGATGCTCTGTGTCGACCCTCAAAGCCTCGACACCTGACGGTGATCTTGAGCACATGGGTAGCTTTCTCAAGCTAAGGTGCCTGAGCTCGATGCTCTGTGCCGACCCCCAAGTCTGGACACCTGACAGTGATCTCGAGCACTTGAGTAGCTTTCTTAAGCTAAGATAATTGAGCTCGACACTCTGTGCCGACCCTCAAAGCCTCGACACCTGACAGTGATCTCGAGCACATGGGTAGCTTTCTGAAGCTAAGGCGCCTGAGCTCGAAGCTCTATGCTGACCCCCGAGTCTCGACACCTGACGGTGAACTCGAGTACATGGGTAGCTTTCTCAAGCTAAGGCGCCTGAGCTCGACGCTCTGTGCCGATCCCCAAGCCTCGACACCTGACGGTGATCTCGAGCACATGGGTAGCTTTCTCAAGCTAAGGCGCCTGAGCTCAATGCATTGTGCCGACCCCCAAGCCTCGAGACCTGATGGTGATCTCGAGCACATGGGTAGCTTTCTCAAGCTAAGGCAACTAAGCTCGACGTTCTGTACTGACCCTCAAAGCCTTGACACCTAACGGTGATCTCTAGCACATAGGTAGCTTTCTAAAGCTAAGAAAACTGAGCTCGACGCTCTGTGCCGACCCTCAAAGCCTGGACACCTGACGGTGATCTCGAGCACATGGGTAGCTTTCTCAAGCTAAGGCGCCTGAGCTCGACGCTCTGTGCCAACCCCCGATCCTCGACATCTGACGGTGATCTCGAGCACATGGGTAGCTTTCTCAAGCTAAGGTTCCTGAGCTCGATGCTCTGTGCTGACCCCCAAGACTGGACACCTGATGGTGATTTCGCGCACATAGGGTTCTTCAACCCCTCATGTCCTCACCGCTCGGCTTGGACTCTGAGTACCTAAGGGGGTTTCATCAAAAAAACCAAGTCTTAAACCTTTGGCTGGGACATCAGCTAACCCCCCTACCCAAAATTTTCATTAAGATTTATGGCCCTCACCCACAGCGAGAACCATCAAGCCCCGAACGATGGATCGACCCACCCTTCACCCGCTGGCAACTGGGGATAAACAGCACTCATAGCCGTTACCCCCAATTGTCAGAGGGTGGTAGGAGAGACACTGATCTAGGACTCTCGGACAAAAGTTTCATTTTGGGCACTTGCCTTCGGCAAGCACCCTGAGCCCCATACTCCGAGATCGGCCCATCTTTCACCTGCTGGCAACTGAGGATAAACAACACTCATAGCTGTTACCCCCAATTGTCAGAGGGTGGCAGGAGAGCCACCGGCGATGACAACTCACAGTGAAGTGAGAAATTTTCTGATGAGGGGGTGAGGGTTATATAGCCCTAAGGAAATGCACATTTATGACATGGGAAGTTAAAACATTTAATAGCCATTAATGACATTGGAAGGCGAAACGTCCTCTATTACCAGGCTTTCAGGATCCCTCGTCCTCGTCATCACCCTTCCGCTCGAACACCTACCTCGGACCGGCCATCGAGGACATATCCTCGGAAATTAGAAGTCCTAGCTTTCTCACAAGCTAAAGGGGCTCGGTTCTAGAGCCAAACGGGGCTTTTAAGCCCCACATCCTCGCCACTCGGCAGGGACTACGAGCGACAAATGGGAGATTTCTCAATCTCCAAAGTCCTCGACCCTCGGCTCGGCTCCTGAGCCAAACAGGGATCCTCCTCCCCACGCCCTCACTACTCGGTGGGGACTATGAGCAAAAAACGGGAGATTTTTCAATCCCTTGTCCTCCCCCAAGCCCTCAACGCTCGTTCTCAAAAACAAGTTCAGGCAAATCGAAAAGATCATTTTTTATTATAACGCCTTGGGGGGCCACAATACAATAAGATATATTACAATGACTATTACCTTGGCCTAAACTATCCTCAGAGCCCCTCCGAGCTAGCATGAGCCAGCTCAAAACCTGCCGAGCGACTTGGCTCCGCGGCCAGGCCGCCCGAATCCATAAGAGCAACCAAGGTAAACACACAGACCACAGAGCTTTGAGCATCGCCCGACCTCACATATTCCAGCTGCCAAATCAGAGATAGCCCGTGCCCCGAGGGGCGCCCAACCCCTGAAGAGACCGACAGTCCTAACATCGTCTTGTAATGCTAAATCTCAATCTCTTTCTCCACAATAACCTCACGAAGGAGCGACTCCGAGGTAGGCCTTTGAACTGAGGCACTTGACATGGAGAATCCAAGGCCAACACCTCCTAGGTCGCGGTCGACTATCGCCTTCTTCAATTGAGCTGCCTCCGTGCTCAGCTCCTTCGACTTGTTTCGGAAGTAGTGGAAAGCGGCATCGTGATCACGAGCTTCCTTCAGATATCAACCATGGCTGGACTCCAATACCTTGAACTTGCTCCGAAGCCATGTACCTCGGATTGTCAGGGATTCGACTCAAGGAAGGATGCCGACATCTGACAGAATTGAAACAAAAAATCATTCTGTGGCCCACAGTCCCTAACTTCTAATCTAAAAATGATACAAGTCAAAAGGGTCGGACAGGCAAGGAAGCTCATCCCAAAATCAAGGCAAAAGTCGAAGTCAAAACACTTGGCCAAAAAAAAAACCCCTTTTCATAAACTAAAAGACTTTACAAACTACTGCGGTGGCTAGTCCGCCTTCGGCAAATACAATTTCAAAAAACCAAAGTAAAAGAAAAAGAAAGAACTACTGTGTATGGCCAACCTCTCTCTCGGCGTCAGTAGCAACGACAGGGTCGACAACTGGCTTGGCACCGGCATCTCCGGCTCCAGTCTCCCCTTCAACAGGAGCATTGCCCCCGGGGGTCCTTGGCAGCTCGTTGATCTCCATATCAAAATCGAAGCCCGTCAGGTCCAGGGTCGGATAGATGTGTTTGACGTGGCTCAGCGCCTTGTCGTCCACCTCGTTTTGGGCCTCAATTACCAAGTCTTAGGCCTTAAAGATTAGCAACCCCTTCTCCACTTCAAACGCCTTCTTCAGCGCCTCCTCCTTCCTCAGTCCATCGAGGCCATCGAGGCCATCGAGGCCATCGAGGCCATCAAGGCCTTTAGGGCCTGCTCTCGCTTATTAGAGGCATCCAAAGCGAGCTTCAGGTCCATCATCTCGCGCTTGAAGTGGTTGGCCTGGTTCCTTTCATACTTCAGCTCCTGGTCGTGGAGCCTCATCACCTGAGTGCCGGACAGACAAGCCTACAGCCGAGGTAAAAACAAATGTGTGAAAAACAAATGCGTGAAAAACAAAAGCGTAAAAACTGAAGTACAAGGCCTCGAAATTTACCTGCACGCTCACCTGAGCCCACCTCATGTAAGGCGACTCGATGGTGTCAGCACTCATGCTTTGCTGATCCCGAGGCGTGGCCATTTTGTCCACAAACTCCACGGCGGTGGGACCCTCCTTTCGAATGGCCCAGTCAGGGGCCCAAGGCTGAAGCCCTTCTTCCCCAACCATGGTCTGAGCATCGGCACGGAGAGGAAGGAGACCCCCGTGTACGACCTCCATCACCTTCAAGGCACTGGAGCTCGGCATGATCGCAGTCTCCCTCGTCTGACTGGTTTTCGTCCTCTTTGCCCTCGGCTCGAGCTGACCCTCGGGAGCCGCTCTGGAAGAGGCCCCCGCCTGCTTCCCCTTCTCGGACTGCTCCGCCTTTTGCTTCTTCAGGGCAAGCCTCCTCCCCTTTATCGATTCGGGGTCCATCTCTGCACGAAAATCCATTAAAAAGTGATGAGCACAAAATAAAACTACATAAAGAAAAAATGAACGAAAGACATACAAGATGGGGCAGGGCTCAGTCCGATGCGGGCTATGTGACTCTCTGTCACCTTCGGCCAACTTATGCTATTACTCTTCCGGAAGCGCTCTACCCAGGCCCTTTCCTAGGCCGAAAGTTCGCTTTTCTTGGGGCCCTTGAAGTTAGGCTTGTAGAAGTTCCAGCGCGTCGGAATTTCCCAGGGCTCCTCACTCCTGACGACGAAATACTTCTTTTTCCATTCCTTTATCGAGTCGGGGTGGCCATGCACAACCTTGCCAATGCTCCGAAGCGATACGTAAAAAACTCCCTCAAACTCGCCGAACGAGCTAGTACTCAGCATCGCTCGGAAGATGTTCAGCCGCAGCGACACCTTTCTCTCCTCGCACAGTAAGACGAAGCTCACCATCTGCTTCCACGAGTTCGGACCGTACTGCATCGGGCATAACGAGGCTCAATTTAGTACCTCACGGATGAAGGGTGTATCGGCAGCCTTAGTCCCGAGGAGAATGCAAATACAGGAAAGATGTAATACTGCGGCGCCAGGGGGTCGGTAGGCCTAAGACCAGCGCTGGGGACCATCAGTTCGAACTCCCTCCCAATGAAGTAGCTCGCGCGAATCACCGACAGGTCCTCCCCTTTCAAAATAGTGGGGGTACCGTCCATCTTGATCTTCACACGGCTCGACGAGGAGGGTTGTACCCCGTAACGGACCAAGTCTCCGACATTGTCCGGGTACTTCCTGATCGACAACGGCTGCGGTAAGAAAGGGACCTCTAGCTTTCGGGGAGCTATCGCCTTATCCGGACTGCTGGGCATGGCCCACTTCATCTTCTTCTTCCGAGTCTTAGGAGCCTTCTCAGGCAAAAGAGTCTCCAGCGGCTCAAGGACGGAGGCCCTCAAGGAGGAGCCCATCCCCTCGGCCTATTCACCCTCTGCTTTGGCACCTTCGGCAGAGCGCACCCCCTCGGCAGGGGACCATTTGGGAGATTCCACCTACTCTTCCTCGTCCTCGTCATCGATGTCCTCGGCAGGAAGCTCCTCTCATCCGAATTGCTGCTCTCCACCACAAACGGCTTGCGAACGCGAAGTGGTTGTATGGCATACACGTTATCGTCCGTTTCCCAAGAAGAGTAATCTGACAGACCTGTGCAAGCACCACAGCCGGGGGTAGAGGCTAAAGAGCTGGACTGAGACCTAGACATATTAAAATTACTAACCTGAGTGAAGTTTCAATGAAGATCGTCGGAAAACTCATCAACAGTGACGAAAAACGTCTAAAGAGAGAAGCTCTGGGATCTAGAGAGAGAGTGAAAGTGAGAAATGAGAAAGGGGGTGTGGGATGCGTATATATAGAGGATTTGTGACTCCTCGATTCTCAAAAAAACGGTTATTGTAACTCCTCCTCAATTCCCACAAAAACGGTTCCCATAATGGCTCCTAGAATTCCTGCCATAACGGTTCCCCTAAGCCTCGACGCTCTCATAAGCTAAGTCGTTTGGGCTCGTCGCTCCGTGCCAACCTCCTAATTCTTTGACGCTAGACTGTGATCTCGAGCACAGGGGTAGCTTTAACAAGCTAAGTCTCTTGGGCTCGTCGCTCCGTACCGACCCCCTAAGCCCTCGACGCTCGACTGTGATCTCGAGCACATAGGTAGCTTTCACAAGCTAAGTTGCCTAGGCTCGCCGCTCCGTGCCGACCCCCTAAGCCCTCGATGCTCAACCGTGATCTCGAGCATAAGGGTAGCTCTCACAAGCTAAAGTTTCTTGGGCTCATCGCTTCGTGCCGACCCCCTAAGTCCTCGACGCTCGACCGTGATCTCGAGCACAGGAGTAGCTTTCACAAGCTAAGTCGCTTGGGCTGGTCGCTCCATGCCGACCCCCAAGCCATCGATGCTCGACTGTGATCTCGAGCACAGGGGTAGCTTTCACAAGCTAAATCGCCTGGGCACAACGCTCCGTGCCGACCCCTTAAGCCCTCGACGCTCGACCGTGATCTTGAGCACAGGGGTAGCTTTCATAAGCTAAGTCACTTGGGCTCGTCGCTCCGTGCCAAACCTCTAAGCCCTCGATGCTCGACTGTGATCTCGAGCATAGGAGTAGCTTTCACAAGCTAAATTGCTTGGGCTCGTCGCTCCGTGCCGACCCCCTAGCCTTCGACGCTCGACTGTGATCTCGAGCACAGGGACAGCTTTCACAAGCTAAATTGCTTGGGCACGTTGCTCCGTGCCGACCCCCTAAGCCCTCGACGCTCGAATGTGATCTCGAGCACAGGGATAGCTTTCACAAGCTAAAATCGCTTGGGCTCGTCGCTCCGTGCCAACCCCATTAAGCCTTGATGCTCGACCATGATCTCGAGCACAAGGGTAGCATTCAGAAGCTAAGTGCTTGGGCTCGTTGCTCCGTGCCGACCCCTAAGCCCTCGATGCTCGACTGTGATCTCGAGCACATGGGTAGCTTTAACAAGCTAAATCGTTTAGGCTCGTCACTCCATGCTGACCCCTTAAGCCCTCGACGCTCGACCGTGATCTCGAGCACAGGGGTAGCTTTCACAAGCTAAAGTTGCTTGGGCTCGTCGCTCCATGCTGTCCCCCTTAAGCCTCGATGCTCGAATGTGATCTCGAGCACAGAGGTAGCTTTCACAAGCTAAGTCGTTTGGGCTCGTCGCTCCTGGCCAACCCCCTAAGCCCTCTACGCTTGACTGTGATCTCGAGCACAGGGATAGCTTTCACAAGCTAAGTAGTTTGGGCTCATTGCTCAGTTCCGACCCCCTAAGCCCTCGATGCTCGACTGTGAACTCGAGCACAAGGGAAGCTTTCACAAGCTAAGTTGCTTGGGCTCGTCGCTCCGTGAAGACCCCTAAGCCCTCGACGCTCGACCGTGATCTCGAGCATAGGGGAAGCTCTCATAAGCTAACTCGCTTGGGCTCTTCGCTCCGTACCGACCACCTAAGCCCTCGATGCTCAACTGTGATCTTGAGCACAAGGGTAGCTTTCACAAGCGAAGTCGCTTGGGATCATCGCTCCGTACCGACCCCTTAAGCCATCGACACTCGACTGTGATCTCGAGCATAGGGGTAGCTTTTACAAGCTAAATCGCTTGGGCTCGTTGCTCCATGCCGACCCCTAAGCCCTGGATGCTCGATCGTGATCTCAAGCACAGGGGTAGCTTTCACAAGCTAAGTCGCTTGGGCTTGTCGCTCCGTGCCGACCCCCTTAAGCCTCGACGCTCAACTATGATCTCGAGCGCATGGGTAGCTTTCACATGCTAAGTCGTTTGGGCTCGTTGCTCGGTGCCGACTCCCTAAGCCCTCGATGCTCAACTGTGATCTCGAGCACAGGGCTAGCTTTCACACGCTAAGTCACTTGGGCTCGTCGCTCAGTTCCGACCCTCTAAGCCCTCGACACTCGACTGTGATCTTGAGCACAAGGCTAGCATTCACAAGCTAGATCGCTTGGGCTCGTCGCTTCGTGCCGACCCCCTAAGCCCTCGGCGCTCGACCGTGATTTCAAGCACAGGGGTAGCTTTCACAAGCTAAGTTGCCTGGGCTCGTCGCTCCGTGCCGAACCCCTTAAGCCTCGATGCTCGACTGTGATCTCGAGCACAGGGGTAGCTTTCACAAGCTAAGTCGTTTGGGCTCGTCGCACCGTGCCGACCACTTAAGCCCTTGACGCTCAACTGTGATCTCGAGCACAGGGGTAGCTTTCACAAGCTAAGTCTCTTAGGCTCGTCGCTCCATGCCGACCCCCTAAGCCCTCGACGCTCGACCGTGATCTCAAGCACAGGGGTAGCTTTCACAAGCTAATTCGCTGGGGCTCGTCGCTTTCCATCGACCCCTTAAGCCTCGACACTTGACTGTGATCTCGAGCACAGGGGTAGTTTTCACAAGCTTAGTCGCTGGGGCTCGTCATTCTCTGCTGACCCCCTAAGCCTCGATGCTTGATTGTGAACTTGAGCACAATGGTCGCTTTCATAAGCTAAGTCGCTTAGGCTCGTTGCTCCGTGCCGACCCCCTTAAGCATTGACGCTCGACTGTGATCTCGAGCACTGGGGTAACTTTCACCAGCTAAGTTGTTTGAGCTCATCGCTCTGTGCCGACACCCTAAGCCCTCGATGCTCAACTGTGATCTCGAGCACAGGGGTAGCTTTCACAAGCTAAGTCACTTGGGCTCGTCGCTTCGTGTCGACCCCCTAAGCCCTCGATGCTCGACCGTGATCTCAAGTACAGGGGTAGCTTTTACAAGCTAAATCGTTGGGGCTCGTTGCTCTCCGCCGACCCCTTAATCCTCGACGCTTGACTGTGATCTCGAGCACAGGGGTAACTTTCACAAGCCAAGTCGTTGGGGCTTGTCACTCTCCGTCGATCCCCTAAGCCTCAACGCTCGACTGGGATCTCGAGCACAGGGGTAGCTTTTACAAGATAAGTCGATTGGGCTCATCGCTCCGTGCCGACCGCCTAAGACTCGACGCTCGACTGTGATCTGGAGCACAGGGGTAGCTTTCACAAGCTAAGTCGCTTGGGCTCGTCGCTTCGTGCCGACCCCCTTAGCCTCGATGCTCGACTGTGATCTCGAGCACAGGAGTAGCTTCCACAAAGCTAAGTCGCTGTTGACTCGACACTTCAAGCCGACCCCCTAAGCCTCTATCCTCAACGGTGATTTCGAGCACAGGGGTAGCTTTCACAGAGCCTCGCTATGGGCTCGACGATCCGAGCCGACCCCTTAAGCCTCGACCCTCGACGGTGATTTCGAGCGCCGGGGTAGCTGTCACAAGCCAAGGTCGCCATTGGACTTGACAACCCAAAAATCGACCTGGACAATCTCCGACAGCCTCGGCACCCCGAGCCGACCGCCTTGCCTTAGTGACTCGGGGATCATCACGGCTCGGTCGTCCACACTTGCCGAAGCACCGACTACTCAGCCGCTCGGACTCACCTCAGTTCGGCGCCGACCCCAAGAAGACCCCAGGAAACTCTCTTTGCCACTCTTCTCCGTAGAATCGAGACTACTCCTCCACAAATATTTTTCACACCGCCCTGCTGGAGTAGGGGGCTTGTGATATGGGATAAAAAGAGTACCACAATCAGGACCCTCAGATCTCCTCTAATCTCGCTCCCCTGTGATCATCAGGTCAAACAGGTCAAACGGACTTTAGCCGATTCAGGCCCACGGGCAAATGGGTATGACCTGGTCCGTTAGGGTCACATACCCGTTTGCCTCTGCCTATAAATACCAGCCCCCCTCCTCACTTTAAAAGGTAATCGATCTTTTCCCACCTGAACCCTAGTTACTGTTGCTTTCTTAGTGGCTGACTAGATCGCCGGAGGGTCTGTTGCCGGGACTTCTCCCGGTATTTTTAGGCAGTGTGCAGGTACAGAAGGCCGAGCCGAGCACTTCATCCAAGCCGAGCTACTTGATCCGAGCCAAGCACCCGATCACTACCTCTATGCTGCTACTCCCAAGCCGGTCCTACTCTCCAAGGTCGGATCGACGCCAGTACCACAATTTCCTCTTCATAAATTACAAGAATTTACACATGCTATTCCTGCACCCCAAAAACAAACAGCATCAGTTAATAAGACAACCACCATGAATATGTTGGAGACGGAATACTATCACTACTATGTCAAATTAAATGAGATAAATCAATAATTCCAGATTGGCTAATTATCTGGTTCTTCCAAGTCTTTTTGAAGTCATTTTTGTTCTTTGGGGTTTGTTAATGAGAGAAATTGGGGGATCTAAGGAGTAGTACCAGAGAGTTTAATACATCTATCGTTTTAATAGAAAACCTTTGAATCTAGTTTGTAGGTATCAATTTATTATTTGTGATTATGGGCTTCATAATTAGGAATTGATCAGACATCAGCTAACTAATTGTGATTATGACAATCTCTCCTGCTGCAGTTGGTTTCAGTGTGGAGAAGAAACAAAACCTCCCATCACCATCAGCAAAACAAATTAGAGATCAACATGAATAGTATGAATACAAAGGGAAATGCTTTAAAAATTTACTAAGTTTCCATGAGCCATCCTTCTTCATTATATCTGAGTTTTTTATTTTATTTTTAAAGCTTAACTCAAGTGGATGACTTACTTACGAGCATCTGCAGTCCTTCCTCAAATTTTCAAATTTTGAATACAAAGGGAAATGCTTTAAAATTTTACTAACTTTCCATGAACAATCCTTCTTCATTATATCTGAGTTTTTTTAAAAATTTTTAAAGCTTAACTCAAGTTGACTTACTTAAGAGCATCTGCAGTGGATCCTCAAATTTTCAAATTATGAAAAATTTGAAAGAAAAAAAAATCGCTACGGTCGTTTCCTATATTATTAAAATTGGGGTTTTGAGGAATAGTAGACTTCTATATCTGAGAGAAGATATAGAAAATTTCCTAATATAGGAATCGAAAGATGATATTGCGTCCGAACTAAAATTTCACACTTATTTCTATCAAACGCAATATGATGTTGCATCGCAGATTTTTTTTTTTGAATTTAATGTCTAGACGCAAGATGATTACGCTTATGAGAGAAAAAATTAAAAATAAATGACATTGCACGCAAGATGATTACGCTTCTGAGAAAAAAATAAAAATAATTGGACGAAAGATGACTATTACTCCTTCAGTACCTATTAATTTGACCCAACACCATATGCCAAACCATCGGGGTTGCACAAAATCTATCAGTACCTTTACCATAATATAGTACTAGTAATTTACACGTGTGATGCACGTTTTTATAAATATATATTTTTTTAAAAGAAAAATTTTGATGTTATCCGACATCGAACCTAAGACCTTTATATTAGTTATGCACGTGCATTATACATGTTTATTTGGTTACAATGCACGCGTTTGTTTAATTACAAATGTTGTTTGTTTGGTGATAAACTCTCCCATTAAAATAGTAGAGAAGTAAACATATCTCTACTATTATAATGGGAAAAGGGGTTAGTGTCATCTGTCATTGTTGTCATTTTGAAGCCAACACGTGCAGCGCACGTGTTGACAAAATGACCCACTTTGGTAAATATTTTCGAAAGTGGACCAGTTTGGTAAATATTTTCAGAAGTGGAACGGTTAGAAAATTATTTTCTTTTTATCCTTTTTAACCCTTCAATTTTTCCCACGTGCACGTGTGCACGTGTATGATACTAGTTATATTATAGATAGATAGATTGATAGTAATTTACACATGTGATGCGGGTTTAATATATATAAAAAAAATTAAGTAAAAAAATCTGACATAGTGAGGACTCAAACCTGAAACCTCCTTTATATTAGTTATGCACGTGCGATGTACGTGTTAGTAGATTGACAAATGACACTAAGACCTTTTTCCATTATAATGTTAGAGATTAGAGATTAGAGATATACCCTATGCTTATATGTTGACACCAACAACGACCTATTTGTCAAGACGTAGTACAGTGACATCTTTACCGGCACCAATGTTGATCAATTTGGCACAATTTAGTGCCTTAAATAGTTAAATCCCCTTGGTTTAACCAATTTGGCTGTGCTACAAAAGAATCTTTCAGGTTACCAGCCCTAGCAAATTGTAAAGAGTACAATTCTCGATTTAGCAATAAACTAATAACCTTTTCTTTTTCTTTACCAATAAAAAGATGGATGGGGGAATATAAAACGAAGCTCACAAAGATGATAACAGATGACATGAAGAATTCAAATCGGAATCAAAATGCATGAAGGCACAGAATACTTCGTGCAAGTATATATACATTGATCCATTTGTCCGAACTGGATAGGAGTATATACAACATAATATTTGTGTTCCATTTGTATAAACCTCAAAAAAGAATCCTATTTATTTTTTGACAATGAATAAAGGCGCTTTGCATTTTATATTGCTTTAGGTAGGCATCTGATATGGGTAAAATTTCACACAATCTCAACACGCATCTTAAAGCTTCTTAAGGACAAAACAGTATTTTCACAGCACTACATGCCCATTAGAGGAGCTTGGGCTACATTTAGGCCCTCCAGCTCAACAAGACCAACAGATAGGGCTTACTTACAACCTAAGAAATAGGGACTTCCAACTAATTATAGCTGGCAATCAAATCCTCCAAATCAGGTATAAAATAACTGATTATGTCCCTTAACCAGGGAAATCTTCAACCAAATCTAAAATAGATACATTCTCAGATATTTCTTATGGAGCAAGATTCCTAGTCTATAATACGGTTTTGTTTAAATCTTATACTTCTCGGCACTCCGAGAATCGCAGGGCGTTGGAGGACGTTGGGCCTCGCAACACTTCGATCCCCGTTCCATCAGACGAAGCTTATGTCTTTTTGGAGGCTCCTACTCTACTTTATAAATTCCCCTGTTCTATGACTATTTCTTTTCCCATACTGCCTATGCTCTCTTGTCATTTTTCGGGAAGCATCTACTCGTTCTATCAATATTTAGGGGAGCTATTTTCGATCGATCATCTCCGTAGGGAGGTATCGCAGTTCCTGCTCTCTTTCCCCCTCAAGTCTTCTCCGAGCCTGGCTGACTCCCCTTTCGCAGTTTCCTCCTATCATACTAACTCCATCACTTTATCGTCCTCGGTGGGTTCTAGTGTTCACATTATCCCTTCTAGCCCCAATTTAGACGAAGTGATTTTGACTGCCCCTCCTTCGATTTCTCCCCCTGTTGTGGAGGCAGCTCCTCCTACCGTTAAGCGGAAGCACAATAAGCAAGTCGGTGATACTAGGCCGATTCGAGTGAGTGCGCGTATTCTCGCCAGAAAAGCTAAAGCTATATCAGCTCGGCATTTGGTTCACAGTTGAGTTTTCGCGTCGGCAGCTAGGCTGTATCCTTTTGTGCCGCTAGCTTTCTCTTGGTCTGCTGGTGGAGATTGTTATCTCTGCGGGAGGGTGTTTTTCTTGGCCTGCGTTTGGATCGCCGCTCCTCTTGTGGGTGAGACTGTGCGTACTGATCGCTTTTTCGCGCGTTGGTTTTCCGGGCTGAAGGTTTAGTCTCCCTGCTCAGCGGTTACTCATCTGTTGTATTATAGCGCCCTTATTGGCGTGTTGTTCCTCCTAGTTAGGTTTTAATTTTGCATATTCCGCTTATTATTGTTTTACATCTTGTAAAGCCTTTGATTATTTATTTGTATCTTAGCTATTATTATTGATTAATATATTTTTTGATGGTTGGAGCCTTTTGGCTCTATCCGATATATCAAAGAAAAGATTCCTAGTCTATAAATACCTTTTACCCTTTGTATATTAAGGTAATCAATCTTTTGCCACGAAAAACTCCATTATTTTTCTTGAGTAACTGACTTGAGCACTAGAGGGTCTACCGTCGGGGCCAACCCCGATGTTTTATACTTGTTGCAGGTTTTTCGACATCATCTCAATCACCCAATTCTGATCCAAGCACTCCCAACGATTCAGATTCAGCAACAAGGAGTTCTTAACCATAATTTCTAGCTAAGATCAACAGTTAGATCTATAGTTTCTTTCTTAAAATCTGAACTCATCATCTGATTACTCCCAAAACTTCCATTCCCATTTGTTGTATACGTAGTCTATGACTAATCTTTCTTTCTCTCTTTCTTTGATCCTAATTTTTTATTTATTTATTCTTTTAGACTTCGAAGGTGCAACACAAGCTCATTTTGCAGTAACATGGGATATGAAAGTAAGTATCATCCAAAATGTATGATACGATTAGTGAACACCTACCTAAAGTTAGCATTGCTTCAATCTAATGTGTCACATAAGGTCTAAATAACATATCAAATCATTGAATCGTTTATTTCTCTTGAAACCTCTTTCATTTTTTTTACACACGTCTTTTTTTAGGAGGTTGACACCCATTATGTGAAATCGGTGTTACATCATGTACGAAACATAACAGTATACCACTTCTACGAATGGCATGTAATGCGGCATCCCTTCCGATCACTTCTTCTTATAGATTAGTTGAGAATGTAAAGGATTAGTCAAGCAAATAATAGATAGTAAATGGATCGGTATAAAAAGAAAAAACATGAACGGTGATTGGATTAAAAATAAAATAGAATCTTGAGTCGCGAACAGTGATTCGATTGATGATGAAGAAAGAGAATTCTTGGTTCAGTTCTCCACCTTAATGACAGAATTTTTTTTCCTACTGCTTATGCCCTTAATACAAATGAAACTAGAAATGTAACTGTCACTGAAATTGTTGGTACCACCTAAAACGTAACTTTTAATACTGACCAACTCTCTCTAAGGTACTCGGGAAAATAGCTCCGTATCTTCGGAAGAAAGGGTGCTTCCTTACAAAGGGAGTCGCACATGCATTTCTTTATTCCAGTCCTTCAAATCCTCGTACCACTCAGAAATTGCAATAATACATACGACCAATATTTTTCACTATTATCAATTAGGGTAATATAACATATTTTTAAAAAAAAAGATTGGGTTACTAATATTGAACCTCTTATTGCTTGAGTAAATATAAAAGTATCCCCAGCTTTTGATATTGTGATTTGTTCATTTTCCTCTTCTTTCTCTTCGTTTGTTTTCACGGCCCCTTAGAGGAAGGGCCAAGCAAAGGGGACAATGAGTAGGAGAAATGGAAGTTTGGGCTCTAGAGGAATTTGGTGTTGCTCATATTTTACAAGAGATGCTTACTTATAAATCTGATCATATTAGAGCTTGGGACATTATACATAGTGTGAATATTCCACCAAAAAGTTTAATTTTAGTTCAAAATGATCAATATATAGAATCTGAACAAGTGATTGCTGACATTCGTGCCGGAATGTTCACTTTTAATTTTGAAATAAATTGTTAAACCAGGTCAAATACTTTATGAAATAGGCGGAGTCTAAGAAATAGTAGCCAGACCAGCTATTGAAATAGGTGCATGCAAAATGCCTATATGAACTCAATTTATTTTTTCAGGACAGAGTGAAGGTGTAGAACTGGATTACCAATATTGTCTTGATTCAATAAGAATCAAAATAAGGGTTCGTTATAATTAAAAGAAAGATAAATTATTTTATAGTTTTATATATAGATATAGATTTATGCGTCTAGGATTAGGCGTAATCAGACCTGCTTTTGACATATCTATCATTATTTGGGTACCATATTCACTTCTTTGGGTTTCTATGAATCGAATTATCATTTTTTTCTTAATTTCTACGTGAATAAAGATTAAGGAACGAGAGTTTTCGAATCACTGACTCAGGCACATTCATTAGATAGAGAAGATCGCCCAGATTTCGTGATTTGCTACCGAACATATTCCAATATCAACTGCTCGGACTCAGATCGTGGGGATCTCTAGAAGAAATACGGGGTTCTGCTTCTGGTGGCAACATGCTATTGGATGGGTCCGTGGGGGTCCGCTTATGGGGTCAAATCAATAGGTTCTTAGAAGAAATATTTGAATATCAGTCTCATCGATCTCATAAGTATCATACCAAATCTCATCAATCGCATCACTTTTTTGAGAAATGTGGGACATCTAAGTCGTATAAGTAAAGAGACCTATTCATTTGTAAGAGTGAAAAAAAACCATTCTAATTCTCTAAGGTATGATAAAAAATCTATTAATTTTTTTATATATAAAAACTATGCTTAGTGTGACTCATTAGTTTTTTTTTCTTTATAGGCTTCCAAAAAAGACTGAGCCCCATTTAAAACTATTGACAAACTTATTGCTTCGTATTGTCGAGATCCCAAGAAATAATCACTATATGACTAGACCAATCATATAGTTGTAACAACTGATTTTTTTATAGATTTTGAAAAAAAAAAAAAAAATAAAGGGATGTGGATAAATGGAAAGGTCATAGAAAGAGAGAGGAGGTATGCATAAACGTATTTTTCCCAAGGAAGAATCCTGTCAGTTTTCTGGATTTTGGAGAAGCGCCGATTTTCAAGAATTGTGTTCATATTGAAATGAATCGAGATTGATGAGGAGTTATCCAATAAAGTTGGAATATGCACTTTTTTTAGTGTCTATTTATTTTCTATCGGTATCTATGGATTGATCACTAGTCGAAACATGGTTAGGGCACTTGTGTTTCTTGAGCTTATACTAAAATCGGTTAATATGAATCTCGTAACATCTGATATATTTGATGTTCTCATCCTTCAGAGACTACAAGTGTAATAGGGGCATCCGTTGACAAAAGGATCACTCTAAGATGATCATCTCATAGTTATTGAGAATGAATCAAATCAGATGGTTCTATTTCTCAATCTTTCTGACTTGCTCCTACGATAATTCCCATTTCATACAATAGATATGACGGATAGGAAACATAAAGTTTCCTTAAGTAATTAACTTCAATATGAATATGAGTATCAATATTCCATACATGCTATGAATGGGAATGTTGCAGCAAAAAATTATTTTTTTGAATTAAGAATTCCAAGATATTTCTTTACATCTTTTCTACTCGTACACTCGATTGCGCAGATCTATGAATAGGAGATGTTGTACGACTATCCTCAGGACCTAAATTATCAACATGCTCTCCAAGAGCGAAATTCCTTTTGTACGTTCATCTATTCTTTGATCCTCGTGTTCGACCCTTCATTAATAAATTAGGAGACCCAATGTCACACCCCGCTTTCCCAAATATGGAAATACAAGTGCATAACAAAGTTCCAGCGAATGATGTAAGAGCGTCATGCATAAGCTGTACTAGTCTAACTCAACAATATGAATAGTATTTACAACCACGCAAGAAACAATAACCACATAAACGAAGAATAACTTCAATAATCAATGAAATAATCCATAACACAATATCCAACATCTGGGAAAACAACTTCGAGTCATAAAGCCCAAAAAAAACAAAGTACAATAATAATAGTAATGTTCAAGGGAAATAGCATAAAGAGATAATCAATGCAGTCTATTCTTTTGAGCTCCATTCTCTAGAATTATTGCTCACCGAGCCATTCGGGTATTATTCCTTGAGAACCTACAAACTCGTGATCTAAAATAGAAAAATAATGTTAGTTAGAGCAAGTCACAGACAATAAGTAGTGGGTAACAGAGAACAATAAAAGCATGGTATATCAAGAATAAGGGACTGGATCAAAGTCAATGAACAAAACAACGGTTGGCAATAAAGTCAAGGGTCTCTATTTAATTATGCAATAATCAATAGTTACAATTCATGATCAATATTGATGACAATATACAGGATCAAGCATGCAATTTCAATTTAGGGTTATTATTCATTTTATTTACTTATCTAATGCACATAATACTGTGTCTCATACCACAGGTTCGGTGCATGTAAACAGTGATCGTTTTAGATTGTGATGGTGAACTCTACAGATTATGTACTCGGCAAAATAAATAGTAATTAACAATCAATAAACAGTAATTAACAGTCAATAAACACTAATCCATGGCCAACAGTCCGTAACAGTAATCAATCAAGCAGTAAGGGACCCCTACCGAGTACAGTCTCCGATTGTTCACTACCAAGTCGACCCTTAATACCCCGGCTTGTTAATATTTTATTACATCCTAATGTGAGCATGCAAGAAGATGTCATGGTTTTGTAAGGCAAGGTGTGACTAAATCTACTCATTACATGCAAGGCAAAAAGTGTTTACACCAAATCAATACAAAGCATACATTCTAGATAGCAAGACGTTGTTGTACAAAAACAGAAATTCCTGTTGCTACAGGAAAGCAAAATTGGATCTGTCTGGAGTTCCATAAACTATACTCTCTTCCAGTTCCAACGCATATACACACGACATATTGAAATCACATAAACTAGGTGTAAAATCTTATTCTTTACTGATCTTATGTTCAGGCAGCAGGTTAAAGGTCATGTTCACATATGTGTATTGGGTCTGGAAATTTATCAATTAATTTCACAAAAATTCAGGGTAACTCCTAATCATGTCTAGTCTCAACCAGATTAATTTCAGATTTTAATTCCACTTTTAATATTCTCTTTTCATTAACCATTCATGTTGAGATATATATAATTGTGAATCTGGAAATCCAGACCTAGCAGTACTAAAAGTCTGATATATTGCAGATTAAGAATTGAAATTCAAATCCGTCGAATGTTCTGAAAAGTAGACTCACAGAGCTACAATTGTTGTTTACAAAGTTTCATTAAATTCCTACAGAAATTGGTTCAAAAGTTTAGTGCAAAATGAGGTAAACAGCGGGCCAGCAAATAGATAGATATGAATCATCAATAATTTAAATACGTAAACATGCAATATCATGACAATTAAATAACAAAAGTTCTATTTAATTATCAGCATGAAATTTCAACGTTAACGAGGCATTTTATAATCAGGGCAATTAATTCACAAAAATCGTATTCAATCGAAAACATTCCAATCATCAATCAATTCTATAGCATAGATATAATTGTTTTCATGTATTACGTGCTTATGCAATGTATATTAGGGCATGAGTTCGAGTCAAAGATAACGGAATAAAAAGACAGTTATCACTTGGTTTTGCCGATGAATCCGTGATAATCTCTTAAACAAATATTAACAAATACAGATGTGAATATTGGATTATGCGGGGATCAACAAAATTCTTGAACGCGAATAATAAAGGGGTTCAAGAACACTTGTCTTTTAGACGGTTAATCTGAATATAATAGAATAACGGGACGAGCGTACCGATGGCAACACATGGAACGCACGTAATCAACAACATGTGCACAACGAAGTCCGCAACACGCACAAGACGCGCTGATGTGAATATTTGCAAGTGTACAAAATCGCAACAAGTAGTATAGTTAACTGAAAAGAGTGTCGAACCCACAAAGACTAATTATTTTACTGAGTACCGAAATTTACTAGATTAACTACTATTTGGAAAATTGAAATTTAATAAAGAAAGCAATTAAATTAAATTAACCTAAAGAACTAAATAAATTAATTTAACGGAGCGGAATCTGAAATTTTTGTGATTTGTTAATGGTAAAATTAATTCTAGGGCTTTCGATTTCACCTAGTTAATCCCATACAATTTATAACTCGATGTGAATAAAAAGATTATTTTTCCAAATAGTAGACCAAAATTCCCAAATTATTCAATATTCTCTCTCAAGCAATATCAAAAATATTCTCAACTAATTATTTGTCATAGTTATTAAGATCTATGAATTTCTTAATAGGCACATTAACAATGGCTCATTCTTGAAACGGTATTTAATTTTATTATTCGAAAATCACAAATTACCAGTTTGGTCTCTCCATGGTTTAATAGATCATACAAAAGTTGGTCAACCAATTGTAAAAATTAAGAACAAAAATCAAACACACAACCATGAAAAAATATAAAAATAATATGGAATTAAAACTGTATTCTCAAAATTAGGCTACATCAAAGCCCAAGAAAAATAAAATTTAGTTCATAATAAAATTGCAACTAACAAACTTCTTCATGGATTGCATAATAAAATTTAGACAAAGAGAAAAGAGATACAGAAAGAACTGTTTTATATATAAAAAAAATTGCAAACCGAAGTCTTTGAGAACTGAGCCACACAGTCTTCCTTCTCTCTCCTGTGCTGAAGTTTCGCTGAAGTCGCTGACGTCAGTGCTAAAGTACCCTGATTCTCTCCCTCTGTGTTTCGATCAGAGCGCTGCTGACGTCAGCTAGCCACATCAGCAGCCTCTGCCTCTCCTCTGTCTCGTGTCGCGTCGCACGTCAACGTCAAAGCCTGCCTCTGCCATGGCTCTGTCTCTTTCGCCTCTGTTTTGGTCTCGAGTCGCGCGTCTCACGTCCCTCTCGTTGTCGTTTTCTGGCCTTGAACTCAGCGCCGCTGAGCCAGTGCCCAGGCAAGCCCAAATACAGCACTGAGTCCCTTCTCTCTCCTCCTTCTTTAATTAACTATTTTTTTTATAATCCGAGGTTAGCCGTCGCTCTTCCTCTCTTGTTAATCGTCCTTTTTCTTCTCTTGCTTGCTATTGTATTTATAGGGATCAAAAACGTGGAATTAGGGTTTATTTTTGCAGAAAACCCCCACATCTTTATTTATTTCTTTCCTTATTTGATTTGATCTTTATTTCTTGCTTCCTTTTCTTCTCTTTCTTTTTCTTGAAACACGTGCTGCACACACAAAATAAAATCAGAATTTAGAATTTAAAAATAAAAATAAAATTAATTATTTTAAATTAATTAAACTAACTAATAATCATATTAGCTCAATTAAACCCTTTTAAAAAAATTTATTGCACTTTCACCTCTATTGACAATTTAAAATTTATATTTTGCTTTTCACATGGCTAAATTGTAAAATTTAAAATTCAACAAATCAATAAAAATTAATAAATCATTCTCCTTGTTTTGTTTATTGATTTTTACCGAAAATCTTCACATTTTGCATCAAAATATCTTATTCCTTCAAAAATAATTAATTAACTGAAATCTATGGAAATAAGATAAATTATTAACAAGATAGACGAATACAAGCAATTTTTATTAGTAAATGAGTACAAATATTTGTATAAAAATTAGACACATCAAATACCCCCAAACTTAAGATTTTGCTTATCCTCGAGCAAAAAGAAAACCATAAATCAAAGAATAATAATCAATAGTTGGCTCAACTCATCACACTAAGAGATCTTATTATGCAAGCATCAAAATTTCAATTAAAAATATAAGCAATAGCAAATAAAGTAAAACTAAGCATACCCTCTTTCTCCAGTGCAATTATTCATTCATAATTCCAAACTCAATCATATTTGTCATGCAATTAATGTAATTATAGTATGTAACAACTCCATATGTGATTACCTCTTCTCACTACTACAAACTGAGTAACAAACTAGAGTTTTTTTTTTTTTGGTCTCTTCTCTAAGTTGTCACTTGCCTTTTGACGCGAATACAAATATTTGTGATGAATTTACCCGGTTACTTAACAAGTCACAAACTTAGAGTGCTTTGCATACTTATATTTTAAGTTGCCATTTGACGTAAAAGTAAACATTGGTGATGAATACTCCTAGTTACTAAGCAACTCAAAACATTGGAGTAGATAGAATTTATTCATTTAATTAATTAGTAAAAAAAAATTATTATCACTCTATTTACTTAAACTCTGTTTAGGACTAGATCAAAGGGGATAATTACAAGAAAAAGCATCACATTTTTCTTTTATGTATAATCACATGACTCTTACAATTTTGTAAGGAATTTTGAAATTCAATAATCCTAAAGTAAATAAGTAAGCTTAATCTTGCTTTATAAGCAATTATTTATCCTAAAAAATTATTCCAATGCTTTAGCACAATAAAGAACTCAAAAGTGTAATGGTAAGCCTAATTAAAATCCATTTTTTATTTTTTTTTGTTTTTTTTTAAATATATATAAAATATAAAATAAATTTGTATACCTTCCCCCCAAACTTGAATATCACATTGTCCTCAATGATAAAGGAAAAAGAAAAACAAAAAGAATGCAAAAGGTTCAGAATTTCTCCCCTGATTCGTGTTAAAATTTGACACGTGCAACGTTCATTGATTCAGCGATATCTGGAGCTGTAGGTGTCCAAATGGCTTGATTCCTTTTCTTCTGGAAAGATAAGACGATTAGCTACAATCGCTCTTTGAAACACTTTTTCAGATTCTGACTCCATCCTGCTAAAAACAATCATCAATTCAGGTGTAGAAAACAGCTCCGCCCGACGACTTTCAAACTCATGCAATCCTACAAAATAAAATCAGAAATTAAAACTAAAATAAACTAAAAGAAAAAATCAAATCTAAATGCAGTAAAAGAAAACATGGGTTTCTTCTCAAGAAGTACTAAGTTTTAAGTCTTCAGCCAGACATGGTGGCTGATATGGTTATGTAATGCCAAGATCGAACAACATAAGAACATCTTTTCTAATACTTCTCTTCAGGTGGGATTGGGTTCAAGCTTGAGTTTGAGTCGTTTCTTTCCTGAAGATGACGTCTTTGATATCCCTACCTCTTTGAATTTCTACTGAGAAAATGGATAAATAGATGGTGCAGCATCCAAATACATAACACATTCTAAAACTTTTTCTTTCTCAGTTTCAAGAGTTGCTGAATTTGTTGGACACACTTTAATTGGTAATTTCTCAACTTCCGCTCTATGTGTCTTTCCCACAATTAGATTAGTTTCACAAACTTGAAAATATGACTGTTCTTCGGCAGAAAACTTCATGGATTTAAAAATATCAAACGTTACTTGCTCATGCTGCGTTTGTTCCTCCAAAATTGGTTCGTTCTCATCTTCCTTTTCAACCACATTTTGTTCGTCATTTTCTTCTTGTGGTTGCTCAATTGTCCTCCCGTTTCTTAGTATTATTGCTTTGACATGCTCTGTGGGGTTGGTCATGGTGTTGCAGGGTAAGTTTCCTGTTGTTCTCTCTGTAAGAATATTTGAAAGATGACCAATTTGAGCCTCAAGATTGTGAATTGAAGTCGTATTATTTTGTATTGCCAAATATGTCTTATGCATATATTGTTCTGTCTTCTGCATGTATTGCATGAACATATCTTCAAGTGTCGGCTTCTTTTCTTGTTGTTGAAAAATTTTGTTGTGGTCTAGCTCCTCCTTGATTGTTGTTCCCTGAAAAGTTGGGGTGATTTCTCCATCCTGGATTATACGTGTTCGAATAAGGATTGTTTTGATGTTGAAAATTGGACACGCAATTTGCTTGATACGACTATGGGTAAGCAAATGGGTTCCTCACTTGGCAATCTCTACTTAAGTGATTTCCTACACAAAGATCACAAATCATATTAGTTTGAATAGAATTAACATTCATATTACCTAATTGTTTAGATAAAATATCAATTTGTGCAGTTAAAATAGTAATAGGATCAAGTTCAAAAACTCTAGCCACTTTTCTTGGCTTTGTTCTCTCTGAAGACTACTGGTAACTATTAGAAGCCATCTTCTGTAAAAGTTCATAGGCTGCTTCGTGAGTTTTGCTCATTAGTTCACCTCCAGCTGCTGCGTCAACCATAGATCGATTTGTAATCCCCAAACCATTATAGAATATTTGAATTTGCAGCCATTTCGGTAGTTCATGATGAGGACAATTTCTCAATAACTTTTTGTACCTCTCCCATGCATCATACAAAGACTCGGTCTCAAATTGAATGAAGGTGGTAATATCGTTCCTTAGCTTCGCTGTCTTTGCCGACGGGTTGGCCAGAAATTTTTGTGCAAGTCCCTCCCAAGTAATAATACTACCGGGTGGTAGAAAATTTATCCAAGCCTTCGCCTAATCTCTTAGTGAAAAAGGAAAGAGTCTCAATCGAATTGCATCATCTGATACTCCGTTGTACTTGAAAGTGTCACAAATTTCTAGAAAGTTTGCAATGTGAACATAAGGATCCTCATGTGATAGTCCAAAAAATGAATAGTCTGATGAATCATTTGAATAATTGCTAGTTTAATTTCAAAGTTGTTTGCTTCAATTGCAGGCCTTTTGATGCTTGATGTTGCTCCATGAATAGAGAGCATAGCATATTCTCTCAAAGTCCTGTTTTCCTTATTGTTCACCATGATAATGTACTTGTATGTCCTGAAATATTGTAACACCCCACTTTTTTATTTTTACAAAAAATACATTTTTTCAATTTTGCATGTATGATGCACGTGCTACTTTCCATCTTCATTTTTATTATTCTCATTTATCTATTTTTCTAGCATGCACAAGTTTTAATTAGCCTTCTTTTAATTCATGGACCTAAAGCGAGCCCATTAGAATAATTAATTATTTTGATTAAAAAGAAAGCCCATATGTTAAGCCGACTAATTAAAACATAATTAAGAACTAATACACGACAAGTTACAAATTTTTGTACACATTTAGAACTATAAGTATTGTACTGAAATTGTGTGTGCATGTGTGCATTTGCACACTAGTTGGCTGGCTGCACTAGGAAGGGGGAAGCCGGTTTTGCATAAATTAGGGTAGGAGTTAGAGTTTTGGAGTAGTGGGGAGAGGAAGAGTTAGGAGTTTGGGAGTTAGAGTATTTGGAGAGTTTGAGGGAAGGGTTAGGAAAGTGAAGGGATAGAAATTTTAATGGAGGAGTTAATTCTAAACCCTAATTTTGTCCTATAAATAGCACCCCCATCATCCTTCTCTCTTCACACCAAAAGAAATCAAAACAAGAGAAAGAAAAAGAAAGAGAGTAGAGTGTTCTTGCTTGGAGGAGTCTTGCTAGGAGAAGAAAGAGTTGCTTTGGAGCTAGAAGTGGTGTTCCATCTTTCTTTTCATTGTTCAAACTTCAATTAAGATGGGTGATCGTATGCTTTCTAATTGTAGGGATTGCACGCTTTATGAGTAGTATAAATTTGATGTGATAATTCGAAGATAAATTTATGCTTTTATATATGTCAAATTGTAGAAATGTTACTATTGATTAAGAAACAAAGTATTGTCATGTTGCTTAGAAGTGAGAACAAAAAGTAAGGAGAAATTTTTATTTGTATGTTAATTTACAAATATAGAAACTAGTAATTGTGAAAATATTTGAAGAAATTTCAATATGGTTAAAAAAGAGTTTTTGTAAAGTAAAGTGGGTATACATAGTTTATTTAAATTGTTGTAAGATAATACAAATTTTGCCAGTTTGATTAAAATGAAGAACTACAATTCATGTGAATAGAGAGAAGAAATAGATCGAAATTTAGATAGATTATCAAATATGAATTTCTTTTAAAGTCATGAGTTCTTACTAGTAAGAAAATCTCAGTCTAATTAAACAATTAGTAAACTAATGAAAATATTTGATTAAGTGAAGAATCATGTTTTCTGAAACAATAAAATAACAAAAAGTTTGGACAAAAGCCACCGAAGTGACTTACTGTCGCTGGGCACAAATGGCCCAGTGGTCTGGTGTGCGATGTCTCTTTATTTCGGTCTGGGTTCGAATCTTATTAAGCCCCAAACATTTCTTTTTGTTCTATTTTAAATATACGCAGATTCCGAGAGTTAGTATAAGGGGTTTCGGTGTGAAAATGAGACACCAAGTCCGCTTGGACTTCTTGGCGCTCGGTGTGAGCTTGGGCGCTGTCTGATCAGTCATGGGTTCGAAACCTTGTGCTGACTTTTAAATTTTTTGGGGGGTTTTAAGTTGATTTTAATAAGTTTTAATGTAAACAAAAAATTTGGGAAAAATCCTATTATTCCTATAAAATGATTTAGAACTTACTAAAATTAGTTTCAGAATTTTCCATGTATAATTGAGACCTTAAACAGGAAAAATTGAGTTAGAAAGTAAGTTTTGATTGGAGATTTATTATTAAAGGGGATGACACTATTTTAGAAGAGTAAAAGAAATTTGTATGTGAATTAATTTCTCTTGAAGAGATTGTACTTGATTAATTGAGTTTATTTCAGGAGTTTAATTTGCAAATGAGATTGCAAGTGATGAGTTCATGTTTGTGAAAAGGATTATTGTTATTAATTTAAAGATGAATTATGAATGACTAAGAGAAACATGAATGATGGTAAAATGAGACAGTGAATCAAAAGTTAGAGATGTGAATATAATGAGTTTAAGACATGATTTTAATGAAGGGTATGTATACCCATGATTTCTTGTACATGAAAAAGTTATGATTTAGAGTTAGTGAAACGTCGGGTACCGGCATTATTAAATTGAAAATAATTGAGTTATATTTTGAGATATGGCCATGAAGCTATCTCGTATTTGTTGAGAAAGTCCGGTAGGAGGTAAAACTAATTCTGGACTTGGAAATTTATTCATGTCTTGAACTAAATAATTAGGCACATAAGTGAAGATGTAGTGAACCTGGGCAAACGTAAGTGGGTTGCTTCTATATAGTCGGCGGTGGATCTTTGTGGCTATAGACCCAGTCGGCAGTTGATCTCCGTGACTGTGGTTGCTCCGTGGAGACGGACGTTTATTTTAAATTCAGGACTTTAAGTAGTCGGACGGATAGTTTGCCGTACTTTAATATATATACGTATACCGGGGCTAGAAGGGCACTTACGGGATGATTCGCACGATGAAGGATCTGTTATAACAGTCGGCGGTGGATCTCTGTGGCTGGGATCCATATTCGTGGAATGATCTAAACCTTGTTTTATTACTGGGTAGTTTCCTGGCGAGGAATCGAACCCTTAAATGTGGAGTACGTAGGTACTTGTCCTCAAACCTATGTAGTATGGGATACATAGAATTCGAACAAGTATGCATTAGTGTCATCCTATTATACATGTGTGCATTAGGCATTAAGGCATGACATATACTTACATGTTTTAGCGTAGTCACGATTTAACACTTTATTGTTCATTCAACTTTTGTGATTTGTTAAAGTAATGCGATCGTTATATGTACGACATAGAGTGGATGGCCGAGTATAACATTTTCGTCAGTTGTAAGTGACTGACGTGCCCACAACTTAATATACAGATAATGAACTTTTTATGAAGAAGTAAAGATGTTATGATGCAGTTGATGACTTACATTGTTAAAATTGTACAAGTTGTACTTTATTTCATTGTTGTATTTCTTTTATTCTTCTGCTGTGTAAATAATATATAAAGAACTCTGATGTTGTTGAAAAGTTTTAATTTCCTTGTAAAATTGTACGAAGTGAAATAAAGATCCTGTAAATTCTCGAATTCGGTCTTATTTGGAATTCAGGGCGTTACAAATATAAGTATTAAAAAAAATAGAAAAACTAAAATAAAAAAAAGTAAGTCAAAAGAAAATAAAGAGGCAAAATAATACAAAACAAAAAAATAAAAATCCAAACTAGTAATAATCTAGAAATTTTCAATATCAATAAAAGAATAACTAGTCCCCAGCAACGGCACCAAAAATTTGATGTGAATATTTGCAAGTGTACAAAATCGCAAAAAGTAGTATAGTTAAGTGAAAAGAGTGTCGAACCCACAAGGACTAATTATTTTACTGAGTACCGAAATTTATTGGATTAACTACTATTTGGAAAATTGAAATTTAATAAAGAAAGCAACTAAATTAAATTAACCTATGAACTAACTAAATTAATTTAAAGGAGCAGAATCTGAAATTTTTGTGATTTGTTAATGGCAAAATTAATTCTAGGGCTTTCGATTTCACCTAGTTAATCCAACACAATTTATAACTCCATGTGAATAAAAAAATTATTTTTCCAAATTGTAGACCAAAATCCCCAAATTATTCAATATTCTCTCTCAAGCAATATCAAAAATATTCTCAACTAATTATTTGTCATAGTTCATACACAAATTACTAATTGAAAATTCATTAAGATCTATGGATTTCTTAACGGTCACATTAACAGCGATTCGTTCTTGAAACGGTGTTTAATTTTAATAATTCGAAAATCACAAATTACCAGTTTGGTCTCTCCATGATTTAATAAATCGTATAAAAGTTGGTTAACCAATTGTAAACATTAAGAACAAAAATCAAACACACAACCATGAAAAAATAGGAAAATAATATGGAATTAAAATTGTGTTCTCAAAACTAGGCTACATCAAAACCCTAGAAAAATAAAATTTAGTTCATAATAAAATTGCAACTAACAAACTTGTTCATGAATTGCATAATAAAATCCAGACAAAGAGAAAAGAGATACAGAAAGAACTCTTTTATATATAAAAAAATTGCAAACCGAAGTCCTCGAGAACTGATCCGCACAGTCTTCCTTCTCTCTCCTGTGCTGAAGTGTCGCTGACGTCACTGACGTCAGCGCCCTGATTCTCTCCCTCTGTGTTTTGATCAGAGCCTGCCTCTGCCACGCCTCGGTCTCTTTCACCTCTGTTCTGGTCTCGATTCGTGCGTTTTACGTCCCTCTCATTGTCGTTTTCTGGCCTCGAACTCAGCGCTGCTGAGTCAGCGCCCAGGCAAGCCCAAATACAGCACTGAATCACTTCTCTCTCCTCCTTCTTTAATTAATTAATTTTTTTTTATGATCCGAGGTTAGCCGTCACTCTTCCTCTCTTGTTAAGCATCCTTTTTCTTCTCTTGCTTGCTATTGTATTTATAGGGATCAAAAACATGGAATTAGGGTTTTTTTTTCAAAAAACCTCCACATCTTTATTTATTTCTTTCCTTATTTTATTTGATCTTTTTTTCTTGATTCTTTTTCTTGAAAAATGTGCTGCACACACAAAATAAAATAAGAATTTAGAATTTAAAAATAAAAATAAAAATAATTAGTTTAAATTAATTTAACTAACTAATAATCATATCAGCTCAATTAAACCCTATTAAAATTATTTATTGCACTTTCACCTCTATTGACAATTTAAAATTTATATTTTGCTTTTCACATGGCCAAATAATAAAATTTAAAATTCAACAAATCAATAAATATTAATAAATCATTCTTCTTATTTTTTTTAATTTTTACCGAAAATCTTCACATTTTGCATCAAAATATCTTATTCCTTTGAAAAATTAATTAATTAACTGAAATCTATGGAAATAAGATAATTTATTAACAAGATAGACGAATACAAGCAATTTTTATTGGTAAATGAGTAAATTTGTGTAAAAATTAGACACATCACGTGCATAGCAAAACAACAAGATCTCCAACAGCAAACAGCGGGGCAGACAATAGTAACATTGAGATCACCCAACAGCAAACATCGATATCACCCAACAGCAAACAGCGCAAGAACAGCAACGACAGGGTCTTGCGGCTTCGACTTCGACTTCGACTTCAACGGCGAGTGGCAGTGGTGCACGGGGCGGGTGGTCGCTGGCGTGGGGGTGCGCTGCGATGGCAGAGGTCGACGGTGGTCGAGGTGGAGCCAGTCGCTCGGGTCTGCAAGGAGGCTCGATCGGAAGCAGGGAGTGGTGGCAACAACGGTGGATGTGCAGGCGATCGGGGACAGCGGCAAGGCGAGGAGGGTGCTAGGTTGCGGTCGACGGGGCTATTGACGAGGAGGAGTGGTGAGCGGGATGGAGGCTAGTGTCGACGAGGGGGAGCTTTGATGGGTTCGGTGAGCGGGATGAAACACAACAAGAAGGAGGAAGGGGTTGGCCGAGGATGAAGATTACAATGGCGGAGGAGTAATGGTGAGGGACTTGACGAGGTGTTGGCAGTCAACTGCGAGTAGGGCTTCGACGGTGGAGGAGATGGGTTCGACGAAGTGTTGGCTGGGCGATGAATGCTGGCGATCGAGGATGGGGATGAGGGTGTTGCGGGGATGGGTTCCGAAATAGGGGAAGGAAAGAGAGAGATCTGCTAGGTATTAGTAGGGTAATTAGGGTTAAGAAGTGATTAGTATAAATAGAGCTAAATATTGGGTTTTGGGTTAAAGGGTTGGGATGTGGTAAGCGGGTTTGGGTTGAGTCCAATAGGAAAAAAATTAGGATTAATATAGTTCTAATTGGAGTATTCAATATGCAAAATTTAAATAGGTTGAACAACTAAATTCTCAGGGTTCAAAAGAAAATAAAATTGATTAGGAGAATAAATTGAGTTGGAAGTAAATAACAAATTTTATTATCAATTAGCAAAATTATAGAGGTTCGGAAAAGAAAAAAGAAGAAAAGAAATGAATAATAATACAAAGAAAAACCAACAATTGGGAACAGGGGTTACACCCGATATGAATTATGACTTGGATCAAATCGATTCTTTTTTGAATTTCGAAATGTGCAATTCCTTCGGAACCTGAGGATATTTTTTTTGGGTAGGATCTTGAATAGAAGTTGGCAATATTTTAATAGGTAAATTAACGCCTCAGACAACGAGTATCAGCTAAGTTCAGGGGCTGGCAATAGGCGGACTCGAACCGCTGACATCTGTCGCAAGGTAGGCGGTGGTTTACCTTGCGGCAGATGTCAGCTGAATTCTTTCTAGTTAAAGAATCTCTTTCTAGTTGCTCTGGAACAATTAGAAGATTCTATGGAAGCAAACGGATTTACTAAAGTATTATTTACATCTTCAACAAATTTTTCAGGATAGTGAATCATGAAAAAAAAAGGATCCCATTTTTGGAACAAAAAATTAGAAACCTCAAAAGAACGGCCCCTAATGGATTTCCAATTCCGGAGCAAAATCAATTATTAACCAAAAACCAAATATTCTGCTATTCCAGTGAAACATGACAATTCTATCATTTGTTTTGTTTTATTTTTTTTAAAGAAAATATGGAATATAATCACCTTAGTCCATTAATATAATAAAATAACAAAATAAGCCCATAAAACTAGGAGAATAAGTACAAATTCAACAATCAAAGTAAAGTGCAACAACGAACTCCATCTCTAACTGCCTTGGAGATAGGAGTTCGAAGCCTAACTAAACACTAAGAAGAAAGAAAAGAAAAAAAAAAGTTTTTTTTTTGTTTTTGAAAGAAAAGGTGGAATATGGCCACCCTGTTTTATTAATCAGAAATTAACAAAACATACAAGTTACCAACATGAAAATAAAATATGAAGTAATATAACCCGTACAAGCAACATATCCTTCCAACAACCCTGGAGGGTGGACCAACAAACCGATAGCCATCGCATACTATCGAAGAGGACACACCTACTCCTCCAAAATTGTAATGGACCCCATCTTGGGCCCAAACACAAAGCTCGGCCCAGCAAAATTGAATGTACATCAAATTTAGCTTCGTACACTGCCTCCATGGAACGTGCACACCTACCTGAAGCTAGTCTGGTGGGATTTTATCTCCCGCCGAACCCTGTCGTCTCATCGCTGGAGGGACCCTTTCTCTGGGCCCAAGCCCCGCTGGCGGCCATCTCATTGCTGGGGGGACCTCTTCTTTGGGCCCAAGCCTCACAGGCAGAATTATGACAGCTGCTGAACTCAGTCTCTCCCCCCTCCCACAATGTTGCAAACATTGCTCCCCCACCAAAAACCGCAGTCGAAGAGAGAACCATGAAAAGGATACCTTCGCCTCTCTTACACCCTTGCTCTCTCCAGTGATTTCTCACAAACATAGGCAAACACCATCATAGAGTAGTGAGGAGCAACATTTTCATTCACACACACTCTCACTCACTCTCTCTCAGTCAACCAAACCAAGATGAATCCCAACTTACTGAAGTATCACCTTCCCCTCTCGCCACATCGAGTGATGGCGTTGGACGTCAGATTCAATGATGAGGGCTTAGTGGCGGTGATGCCCCGACGACTGTGGACATTGGGTGAAGAAGCCCGAATGCTGCCACCGCCCTTCTCAATCACTCCCCAACTCCACCCTCGTTCTTTGGCTCTGCCATCATCACAAACCCTGACTTCTTCGCTCGCACAACCAACCCTCGAAATCCAAATCATAGCAGTAGATTTTGTGATTAGTCCTGAGTGTGTGGACATGGTGGCGACGGCGAAGATGCCGTTTCCGGTGCCGAAGAGGGGGGTGGACGACAGCAGTGGAACTACGGCGACGGGTGCAGCGTCGAAGATCACTCGTCGCCCGAAGAAGAGGTGTCGATGCTGGCTGATCGGAGGCGCCAGCAAGATGGGTGGCGCACCTCCTGAACTGGCGCACCGTCTGCCGTCGATTAGATCCGGAAACTCGAGCTCGATGGAGGCGGTTCTGGGGTACGTTGTCGCCGCGATCTCCCCATCAGATCTGGACCCGTATGGGACATTGGGGGCACGTGGACAAGGAGCCCGACAGGGAAGAGGGCAATGATAGGGAGGGACGATGGGGACGGTCGCGTCGGGGCGACGGGGACGAGGCCTAGCCGCCGCCCCCAACCGAAATCAGATCTAGGGTATCTTTGGAGTTTTTTTGGGGGTTAGTTTTTGTCTCTAGACTTTTCTAGAGAGAGAAACTCATTTTAACAATAAAAAAAATTGATAAATTGGTGGGGGAAAACCGGCGGGAGAGAGGGGGGGGGGGGGTTTGGACCCAGCTTAATTGGCTTTAAAGTAAAAAGATAAGTATCAAATATAAAGTAAAAATATTCATCAAATAGTCATTTTTTATTGTCGTTTATAAAAATATTCATCAAATAGTCATTTTTTTATTGTCGCTTGTTGGAGTATTATACAATTGCTCTCATTTTTGTTTTGTGGTGGTTGATTATATTGCAAGTGCAAGTTGTTGCAAATGAAAGCTTTAAGCATTAATTTCATTTTTTAAAGTACTTAACTTCAAAAGTAATTCTCGTAAGTACACTTTGAATAACTAGTGTAATGTTGATCTTACTTGCAAATGAATCAAACCACTTTTAGTTTCTACTATATATTCTCTTGAATATCTTAAATATTTATTTATTCTCTATTTTAAAGAAAAATCTAAGACTTTGAGGAAAGAAATGGCTCTTGTAAAAACCTTAAACTGTTCCACCGACCACCAGCTACAACATACCCGCCTAAAATCAGAATTTTTTTCCAAACCGACCTATTTTTTGAAAATTTTTTCCAAACCAACCTACTTTTTTTTTTAATTCCCAAAGCGACCCACTCGGTCTTTGAAAGACCGAGTCTAGTATAAATTAGCGCGGTCTTTCAAAGACCGAGTCTTGCACTTCGAAAAATCGAAGAGCAAGACTCGGTCTTTGAAATACCGCGCTAGTTTATACTAAGACTCGGTCTTTCTTGCACTTTAGGGATTTTAACTGCGCAGATATCCTTTCTTCTTCTTCTCTCTCTTTACTTTACTCTATTCTATTTCTCCAACTCATCGGAGGTAGCATGTCCACATCATCAGGAAGAAAGATCCATTTCAGAAGATTGACTCATACAGGTATTTTGCTGAGATGATAGAAAAACCAAAGAAATTCTATAAACCCAGGTTCATAAAATTACTTGGTATAATCAACTCATACAAGTATGAGGATCAAAGATATGGAAAAACCAAATAGCACTCCACCTCCGATAGAAAAAACAAAGAAATTCTATAAACTCAGGTTCATAGAATTACTTAGTATAATCAACTCATGCAAGTATGACGGTTGAGAAATGGGCACTTTATGTAGATGAAGGTCGAAGATATGGAATAATGACTACGAACCTGTCAGAATGCTTCAATTCAGTCTTGAAAGGAGTCCGTAGTTTACCAGTAACTGCGATTGTTGAGACGATCTTCTTACGTCTCAACTCTTACTTTACTACTTGTCGACAGGAAGCTAGTAAGCTTTTATGTGAAGGGAAGATTTTTGCTAAAAGTGTACATGATTTGATTGACAGTCGCCGTGAAGCTAGTAAGTTTGGATGTGTTTAATTTTCGAAAATGTATGATTGATTGAGGTTTAAATATTGGCCAAAGAGAGTATTTTGGAATCAATAAGTTTCAAATATATTCGAATCAAAATGTCTTGAAGTTTTTCGTAAAAAAATTCAATCAGCTTCAAGGCTCGGTCTTTCAAAGACCGTTGTCATTTTAACAAGACTCGGTCTTTCAAAGACCGTTGTCAAAAACCGAGTCTTAATGCTGATTGTAAAATATCACTTACAGACGTAAGACTCGGTCTTTCAAAGACCGAGTCTAGTTATATTTAGAACGGTCTTTGAAAGACCAAGTCTTGAGTTCAATCAATTCCACAATATCTCCACAACATCTCCACAATTCCAGAAACTCATTAACATCTCCACAATATCAACAAACTCATTAACATCTCCACAATGTCAACAAACTCATTAACATCTCCACAACTACATCATCTCCAACATCTCCACAACCACATCAACAATCTCATTAACATCTCCATAATTTCAATAACATCTCCACAATATTGTTAATATCATATCCACAACCACATCAACAATTTCAATAACATCTCCACAATATCATCTCAACATATGCCCAACAGAACATTGAAAAAACTAGAGACATTAACAACATACTACTCTAAACTCGAGACGGAATATTAAAAAACCACAAAATCAAACTAACTAAAAATATTACAACACCTACCGAATCCAAATTCGTTGAGGGATAGAGAGAAGAAGAAAAAAATACGAAAAGTAAATAAAGTCGAGAAGAAGAAGAAAGGAGATCTGCGCAATTAAAACCCCTAAAGTGCAAAAGACCGAGTCTTGTATAAACTAGCGCGGTCTTTCAAAGACCGAGTCTTGCTCTTCGATTTTTCGAAGTGCAAGACTCGGTCTTTGAAAGACCGCGCTAGTTTATACTAGACTCGGTCTTTCAAAGACCGAGTGGGTCGCTTTGGAAATTAAAAAAAAAAGTAGGTCGATTTAGGAAAAACTTTCAAAAAGTAGGTCGGTTTGGGAAAAAAATCCTAAAATCAATTAGTTGCTACTTGCTTCTATTATAATATGAAACTAATGCTGAGTCACCATGGACCACAATGGAACACAAAACAACTAGGAAGCGAAGAATTGAAGCTACGAGAAGTAAGAAGCCGACATGAAAAACAAGGAAAGTCAAGAAGGAGCTGATCTTATGCTTCAATTTCGGGGATCTCGGCCACGTTCGAGTAGATTGCACAAAAGAAGTGTGATGCCACAAGTGCATGAAATGAGGTCATCTATCATAAGCATGTGGTAATGTTCTGATCACCGCAGAATAAGAGAACATGGAGGTTAGGAGAGGGCACTCACCAGAAAACCTTGTCAAGATAACGCTGACTAGCAGCTTGAAGATTCTACAGCTAGAGGAGCAATGGATCCGATAACAGTGCGCAATTGCTAAAATCAAGCCTGGTCGTCCCTCTAAGAACCACCATCAAGAATTGCTCTCCAATCGTTGGCCAATGAGTTGTCAAAGGGATTGGATTGTGAAGGGTATGTGTCATCTCCATTTTCTGGAATCTTCCCGTAACCGAAGAAAGTATTGGAAATTGCAAAACCAAGGGCATTAGACATGGACGCCTGAATTTGGTGCTGAGATTCCTATAAAAGAGTTGTACTGGATTTGGATCCATAACATTTCCTATCACTGTTGTCAGAGAGCTTGGAAGATATCATTGCAGGTTATGGAGATAGATCCAAAGACTGTTAGAAAATCAGAGTTGGAATCGATTATGGTGTTCATCCGAAGCCTTGGCCTGAGTATTATACATAGATTCAGTACATTTAGGGCATCTCCAACCCCACTCCAAAATGGTGCTGAAGTGGGGTTTGGAGTTGGGTTTGGTCTTCAACCCAATGCCATTTTGGCGAGGAAGGAGCTGGAGTGAACAGTTACGCGTCATATATGGCACGCTACTATTCACCCAGCGGCAATTTTTTTTATTTTTTATTTTTTATTTTTTTTTGTTAAACCTTCTAAAAGTTTTCAACTTTTTTATTAAACCCTAATTCAATATTTTCTTAACAAAGTTTATTACATTCTACTCCCAGAAATGAAAATTTAATTTATTTGTATTTTCTAAACCATACATATATATTTTTAGGATTCCTATTTATGTTATTGAATGTAATATTTTGGTAGTCATTTGTTTTAATTAATGCAATTTTATTTTCTAAGTATTATATTATTTGTAGAATGGTCATTTTATAATAAAATATTATTTATTAATGTTAAATATTGAGGCATATTATTGGATCAATACATTAAAAAATTGTTTGTGGCTAATTGGTTAAATAGATAAATAGTAGAGTTAGAAGAGAATTAAATTAAAAAGTAGATAAAAAAGAATATGCTGAGAATATTCCTTTTTGGAGTTAGAAATGGAGTTATGGATTGGAGATGAAGTTACTGTTTGATGTGACAGTCACTCCATTTTGGAGTAAAAGTTGCTCCAAAATAGAGTTGAGGGGTGGAGATGGTCTTAGAGCTTTTGAGCAGTCCTACTTGGTTCGATATGTGCTTGAGAAGAAGGTGGAGGTGTAGGCGGGAAATACAGAGCTGTCGGCGGGGAAGGCACATGCTACCATGCTGGAAGATGAGACAACTCTTGGTGGGACTCATGTGATTGAAAGAGCTCAACGTTAAATGATCATGTCGGTGATGGGAGCAATGACTGTCGATGGATGCCACCAACAACCAAAATCATGACAGCTCCATCCAATGGTCCAGATCTCAGATATGGTTCAACGAAGATCAGCGGTCGAGAGGAAGTCAATCTAGTTGGCAGTCAAAGCCAGTCCAACCACCAAAAGTGTCTACAAAACTCAAAAGAGATAAGAAAAAGCTCTGAAGATGAGCTTTTTAATAGAGAAATGCAAGAAGAAGATGAAAAATCTCTGAAAATGCAACTCGTGCTCTGCATGTAGATTGTGGGTGCTTGGCATTTTGTAGGAGCTAAGAGATAGCTTGCTCCAACCAGCCACAGTGACGTCAGTAATGATGTCAGCAGGTTCGAATCTTGGAGCAATTTGCACACCAAAAATCTTGCCAAAGATCACACTAAAAGAGTCTTTGGTGGGCTCACGTGATGCACGTGCTAGTGCAAGAATAATCCAAGAATTATCTCATGGGCAGAAATGGATACTGGTTCCAAGAAGGGACCGGTTTGGGGATCTTTAATTTGGATTTTACTCATGGGCCACAAGTGGAGAGTGGACCACAGGATGTCGTAACTATTCCTAATAAAAGTGAAGGATTTTCTAATAGGCCAAAGATGGGGTCCAACAAAGAAATATGGGATATTTCTTCTAATATTATTTCTGTTGGGTCCAAAAAGGGGGCTGTTTTGGCTCCTCCAATTATTTCAATTACTGAATCTTCGGTCCCATTTCCATCATCAAGTCCATCATTTATTTTCAATAATACCTCATTCCCGATTGAGGTTGAAGAAGACTGGTATTCACGTCTAAATCTGGAGGATGATGATCCTTATACAGAAGAATACTATGACGAGGAGATGGACGAAGATATTCAGGCAAAGAAAGAAAATAGGGTTGTGTTCCCTACACCGAACATTATACCATATACTTTCCCATCGTCTTTAACAGTCTTCTAGACCAGCGCAGAGATTCAACAAAAGATTTAGGGTTTTAAGGTACAGAAGGTACATAAGGTATCCAAGAGAGCTCATGTGGAGTCCTTGGGAGATTATCTGGAGATAGCGGCCACCGCTAAGACATCTAATACCTATGGTGGAGGTACGAGTAGTTTTTTAGCATCCATTTTTAATTTCATGTCTGATTCCAATATTTTTAGACTTGTTAAAACTTGTGGTCTTGCAATTGGTGATAAAGATCATAAAGTTTCCCTTCTCAATAAAATTAGAGACTGGGAACTCAAAAGAGAATCCCGGGGCAGGAGCCGAGAACCCAACCTTACACCTAACCCCCTGTCTGTCAATAAATAGTGTTCTTCTCTAGAATGTTAAAAGTTTGGGGGGACATGGTAAGAGAGATATGGTTGGGGATGTTATCAACACATCCAAAGTTGATATTGTTGGATATCAAGAAACCAAGCTCATGTACGCAGCTAGACTTACTAGAGTTGAGGAAAATAGGATCATGGAATGGAGACTCATTCCTTCAATCGGGGCATCAGAGGTATAGCTATTGGATTTAACTTTGACTTATTTACTTGTATAAATTAGTCCCAATGGGAACTCTGGCTATCAGTATTGCTCCAACGAAGAACTAATAACTGGATCCAAATACTTATGGTAGTTTGTGGTCCAATATAGTCTTCATCCAGAGCAGCGTTCTGGACAGAAGTCCATTTAATCCAAATATGATGGCAAACCTCGTGGTTAGCTGGAGGGGACGATCAATATAACTAGGTCTGCGTTTGAACATTGTGGTAGAGGTTCTAGCGGTGCCAACAAGGAGGAATTCAACAGGGTTATCATAGACTTGGAACTTTTTACTTAGTCTAACATGCAAGCGACCCCCATAATGGAGAAACTACATACAGTGCTAGTTTCATTGGATTGGGAGGCCAAATTTTCTTTAGCCTGCACAAATTTCCTTCTGAAATCAACATTAGATCATGTTCCCATAGTTCTTTCTATCTACTATCCGAATACTAGGAAATATGCTAAATTCCAATTTGAGAAGGTCTGGTTTGAAATTCAAGAATTCCACCATATGGTTTCGGGAAATTGGGCTCTCCCCACTAGAGGAATTAAAGCGACAGCAGTTTGGTGTGAAAAAGTTTGCAAACTTTGGACCAAGCATAGGAAATGGAACCGCACTAGATTTTGCGGCAATCTGGAGGTCCAAAAAGACTATTCTAGATGACATTGATGAACTATATGTTACAAAAGTTCTTTTATAATGGTTATTTTACAATAACACAAATGATTGAGAGGCACAAAACAGAGAAGAAAATAGGAGGGGAAAAGAAACACCGAAAAGAAAATAAAATAAATAAATAAGTAACAACTTACAAGAACCAATTTTAGATTACAAGTTGAGAAGTCGAGATCTGTGTATCACACAGTGTCCTTAAAACAGATTTCGCCTCTTCTAGTTGCTGGAATGAACGAAGGCGTCTGCCTTCCAGGATGCAACGACAAGAGTAATCACGTAGGCACCACGTAGCACTCTCGAACTGAGCAGCAGCGTCTGAATCCTATCACCGACTTACCAAAACAGCATGATGGAAGAAACGAACAGGACTCAGAGGAGGAAGAAAGAAGTTTTCTGTTGTGCAGGGAAGAAATGAGAGGGGAGACCTCTACTTATAGAGCCAGGGTTAATACTGTAACGGCAGACAAGGCTTTGAATACCTTCAGTGTAACGGTAGATACTCAATTGAATGCTGGCACTATAATGGCAGACATCAATCATTATTTTTGAATGCCTTTAGTGTAACGGCAGACAAAACATTCAATACAGCACTGAAACGGCAGACAAAACCGTTTCTGCATTCATTTTAGTCGTTACAAAAAGAAAAATCAAAACTGTACCAAAAAGTGGCTCTGCACGGGGTGGGGTCAAGTCGGTCCGGCATTCGTGTCCGCAGGTCGTGCGGGCGCACACAAGTTGCATGTAATCCGATCCGAGATTTGCACCCCCTGCGCGTGCGAGAGAGAGCCTCTCTTCTAGCTATCTTACAATGCGTAGAAGGAGGTCAATATATATCCTCTTCTATTTTCTTTGATTTTTCCGATGTGGGACTATGTTCCCTTAACCCTTTTTAATAATGAAAATGTCTCACTTTGAGAGACAATTTCTCATTCACCCTTTAAACGTTTTTAGCAAACCAATATATGGTTTTGATCTACTCACGAAGGAGAACATAAATCAATCAAGATCTCTTAATAATTCATTGAGGATCTTACTAAAAAAATTGCTCAAAAATAGGTTCGTAAATGGTGTATAAAGCACCCATTTTCTAACATTCCCCACATGAATAAAAATTGACGACCACAGACACGACAGACTGACACGACAGACATGGTGATAGAATTCAACGGTTGATTCCTGTATAGGATAGGTAGGTGTTACCCTTTGAACCTTCCCTTATGAAAATATGTTTACTTTACTAACTAAACAGTAGACGCGATGTCCTTGAACTGTTCTGCCATTTGTGTAAACGATGACATATCTCACACAGAAATTTTCCTAACGCATTTTCAGTTCTCACTGTTATGTTCGTTTTGGCCATGACCATATGCCTGGTTCTGCAAGAGTTTGACATGAATATTGTCCTATATTATTCCCTTGGAAGCGACCCTTCTTTCCTCTTACATAGGTGATTTCTTACTTAAGAGTAACCCGCATTACTCTGCTCGGATATCCGACGCATAAGAATCATTAAAAGCACTTAACCTGTTACCTTACGGGCAACACTGTTTCATCATGGAAATGGACATGGAAAAATCCTCACAGTGATCTAACCTGGTCTTTACAATTTAGTTGTCCCTTTGAACCTAAATCTTGGGATCTCTAGTCAGCTAGGTTGGGTGTTCATTGTATCGACTTATTCTTTTATGGGCTTTAGTCCCATTCCCCTCGATGATTTATCAACTAACTTTCTGTTTAACCCTTTGGTTAGCGGATCCGCAATGTTATCCTTTAACTTTACATAGTCCACAGAGATAACCCCAGTAGAGAGTAGTTGTCTAATGGTATTATGTCTTCGACGAATATGCCTAGATTTACCATTATACATATTGCTCTGTGCTCTACAAATTATAGATTGACTATCTGAATGTATGCAGATTGGAGGCACAGGCTTCATCCACCTTGGAATATCCTCAAGGAAGTGGCATAACCATTCAGCCTCTTCCCCACATTTGTCTAGTGTGATAAATTCAGATTCCATCGTGGATTTAGCGATCACTATTTATTTCGAGGATTTCCAAGAAACTGCTGCACCACCTAATGTAAATACATAGCCACTAGTGGATTTTGAATTATCACTTGATATCCAGTTCGCATCACTGTATCCTTCAAGTACAGCCGAGTATCTCGTAAAGTGCAGCCCATAGTTACGAGTAAAATGCAAGTACTTCAGTACTCTTATAATTGCTTGCCAATGCTCGCTTCTAGGATTACTCATGTATCTACTTAGTTTACTCACTACATAGGCTATGTCTGGTCTTGTACAACTCATTAAGTACATTAGACTGCCTATGAGAGTATTCTACTTAAGAAATACTCTCACATTTATTCTTAAATAAATGTAAGATTAGATCTATTGGAGTTCTGGCAATTCCAGAATTATCTTTATCAAATTTTCCAAGAATATTGTCAACATAATGTGACTTGCTTAAAATAAGCTCGTCTGATACTCTTGTGATTTTAATTCTCAATATAACATCAGGTAGTCCCATGTCTTTCATGTCAAACCTCGAGTTCAACATGTTTTTAACAGATTTAATTATCTGATCATTGCTTCCAATAATAAACATATTATCTACATACAAATATATAATGACATATCCATCTTCTGTGTCTTTGAAATATACACATTTGTCACATTCATTGATCTTGAAGTCATTTGTCATCATGACATTGTCAAATTTTTCATGCCACTGCTTTGGAGCTTGTTTCAAGCTATATGATGACTTCACCAGTTTACACACTTTTTTTTCATGTTCTGGAGCTGAAAAACCCTCAGGTTGTTCCATGTAGATTTCTTCATCTAAATCTCCATTAAGAAAAGCTGTTTTTATATCTATTTGATGTACTTCAAGATTGCGTAGAGCTACTACTGCAAGTACCATCCTAATGGAATTTATTCTCGTCATAGGAGAATATATATCAAAGTAATCAAGACATTCCTTTTGTTTATAACCTTTAATTACAAGTCTTGCCTTATATTTATCAATTGATCCATCAGGTTTCATTTTTCTCTTGAAGATCCACTTGGAACCTAAAGGTTTGCTACCCGGTGGAAGATCCACTAGTTTCCAAGTATGATTTTGCAAGATAGAATCAATTTCAATCTTGATGGCTTTTTAATCATAAATGACCATTACTAGAGTTCACCGCTTCCTTAAAGGTTTGAGGTTCGCCTTCAAGCATAAAAGTCAAGAAATTCGGACCAAACAATTTTTCCATTCTTTTTCTTTTACTGCGTCGAGGTTCCTCCTCAACTTCTTCATCTTGGTCTTCACTATCTTCACTGATAGTATCATGTGTTCGTTTGGAGGAGCTTGATTCCTCATTTGACTTATATGGAAATACATCTTCAATGAACGATGCAATTCTAGATTCCATTATCGTGTTCTTTGATATCAGTGATATCGAATTTGTACACCAAGAACCGATAGACACTACTGTTAAGTGCATAGCCAATGAAAATACAATCAACCGTTTTTGGTCCTATTCACTTTCTTAGGTGGAGGTACTGCCACCTTGGTAAGACATCCTCACATTCTCAAGTAATTGTAGGATGGCTTTCTTTCTTTCCATAATTCATATGGAGTTTTCTCGTTTTATTTTTGGGCACCTTATTCAAAAGGTAGTTAGCTGAAAGAATAGCTTCTCCCCACAAGTTTGGTGGCAAATCAGAACTTATTAACATTGCATTCATCATTTCTTTCAATGTACGATTCTTTCTCTCAGCAACACCATTGGACTGAGGAGAATAAGGCGTTGTCGTTTCATGTATAATCCCATGCTTAGCACACGTATCCGCAAATAGAGATTCATACTCTCCTCCTCGATCGCTTCTTAGAGCCTTAATTTTCTTATTGAGTTGGTTTTCAACCTCATTTTTATGGAGAACAAATTTCTCTATAGATTCATCCTTGCTTTTAAGCAAGTATACATAGCAGTATTTTGTGCTATTATCAATGAAGGTAATAAAATATTTATTACCACCTCTTATTTGTATCATTTTCAAATCACTAATATCAGTGTGAACTAGATCAAGTGGTTCAGTGTTTCTTTCAACACTTTTAAACGATGATCTTGTTAGTTTTGCCTCAACACAAGTTTCACACTTGTGTTTTGAATCAATTTGGAATGTTGGTATGTGATTCAAGTTAATTAGTTTTTGCAAAATATCATAATTAATATGTCCTAGTCTACCATGCCATAAATTGAAAGACTCAAGTATATAAGTAGAAGAACTAGCTTTATTGATATTCTTGACCATGATCATTACATTGAGTTTAAACATTTCACCACTCATATATCCTCTACCAACATACATTCCACTTTTTGACAAAACAAATTTGTTCGACTCGAACACTAAACAAAAACCGTAGTTATTAAGCAATGAACCAGATACCAGGTTCTTACGAAGTTCAGGAACATATGCAACATTGTTCAGAGTCGGTTTCTTTCCAGAAGTCATCTTCAAGATCAACTTGCCTTGGCTCTTTATTTCTGAAGTAGCCGAGTTCTCCATAAATATTTTCTCCCCATTCTCTAATGGTTCGAAAGTGAAAAACATACTTCTGTTGGAGCACACATGTCGAGTAGCTCCAATGTCAATCCACCATTCCTTCGGGTTTGAACCTAACATATTCACCTCTGAGATCACAGCTGAGAGGTTGATATCGGAAACATCTTGAGCAATCTCTTGAATCATGTTTTCTTCTCTGTTCCTGTTCTTCTTGGGAAGTCTGCATTCAGTAGACTTGTGACCCATTTTGTCACAATTGAAGCACTTGCCTTGAAACTTCGGCTTCTTAGAGATTTCTCCCTTGGGCCCCAACTTGGGACCCTTGTTGTTGTACTTGTTGGAACGTTGTTTATGTTCCATTACACTTGCCTTAGCTGCATGACTAACGAGTCCAACCTTTTCAGATCATCTATTGTCTTCTTCAATACAAAGTCTGACAATGAGATCTTCAATGCTCATTTCTTTTCGCTTATGCTTTAGGTAATTCTTAAAGTCTTTTCAACCTTGTGGTAATTTTTCAATTATACATGCCACTTGGAAACTTTCACTTAAGTTCATACCTTCAGCATGAATCTCATGCAAGATCAGTTGTAGTTCTTGAACTTGACTGATCACTGTTTTAGAATCTACAATTTTATAGTCTAGGAAGCGGCCCACAATGAATTTTTTGGCGCCGGCATCCTCGGTTTTATACTTATGGTTTAGTGATTCCCAAAGTTCTTTAGCTGTTCTTTTGTCAATGTACATTATACAAAGAATCGGCTAATCCGTTCATTATGTAATTCTTACACAAGTAATCAGCATTTTTCCAAGCATCCACAGTGGCAATGACTTGGTTATCTTGCTAATCTTTCTTAAGATTTGGAGCTTCTTCGTTCAAGAATCTTGAAAGATTTAGTGTGGTTAGATAGAACATCATCTTCTGTTGCCACCTTTTGAAGTTCTGCCCGTTGAACTTCTCAGGTTTCTCCCCATGGGAGACTGAGATAAGTACAACGGTGGGCATTGGCACTCGTGCCGCAGCAGCATTCGGTTCTTGCGTCGTATCAGCAACCGGCACGTAGACCGTTTCAGACACAGCAACATTGTCCGATGCAGTAGTCATTTTGATTCTAAAAACTACACAACACGAGTGTAAATTTTCCAGATTAAAGAAAAGAAAAAGAAAAGTCGTGCCTCAAAATCAGAAATCAAGAAAATAAAAAATATGTTTTAAGTTTGTTACAAAAATTCTTTTATAAAGTTTGTTTTACAATAACACAAATGATTGAGAGGCACAAAATAGAGAAAAAAATAGGAGGAAAAAAGAAAAACCAAAAATAAATAATGAGTAACAACTTACAAGAACCAATTTCAGATTAGAAGTTGAGAAGTCGAGGCCTGTATATCACACAGTGTCCTTGAAACAGATTTCGCCTCTTCCGGTTGCTGGAATGAACGAAGGCGTCTATCTCCCAGGATGCAGTGATTGGAGTGATCACGTAGGCACCACATAGCACTCTTGAACTGAGCAGTAGTGTCTGAATCCTATCACCGACTTACCAAAACAGCAGAAGGGAAGAAACGAACAGGACTCAGAGAAGGAAGAAAGAAGTTTTCTGTTGCACAGGGAAGAAATAAGAGGGAAGGCCTTTATTTATAGAGCCAGAGTTAATACTGTAACGGCAGACAAGGTTTTGAATGCCTTCAGTGTAATGGCAGACACTCAATTGAATGTCGGCACTGTAATGGCAGACAACAATCAGTGCTTTTGAATTCCTTCAGTGTAACGGCAGACAAAACATTCAATACAGCACTAAAACGGCAGACAGAACCGTTTCTACATTCATTTCAGCCGCTACAAAAAGAAAAACCAAAACTGTAGCAAAAAGTGGCTCTGCACGGGGTGGGGTCAAGTCGGTCCGGCATTCGTGTCCGCAGGTCGTGCGGGCACACACAAGTCGCATGTAATCCGGTCCGAGATTTGCACCCCCCTGCGCGCGCGAGAGAGAGCCTCTCTTCTAGCTATCTTACATTGCTTAGAAGGAGGTCACTATATATCCTCTTCCATTTCCTTTGATTTTTCCGATGTGGGACTATGTTCCCTTAACCCTTTTCAAGAATGAAAACGTCTCACTTTGAGAGACAATTTCTCATTCACCCCTTAACCGTTTTTAGCAAACCAATATATTATTTTGATCTACTCACGAAAGAGAACACAAATCAATCAAGATCTCTCAATAATTCATTGAGGATCTTACTCAAAAAATTTCTCAAAAATTGGTTCGTAAATGGTGTATAAAGCACCCATTTTCTAACACTAAAGATTGGAGGAGACGACAGACCTCACACATATCAAACGAAATCGGTTGCTAAACCTAAGGGAGGATATTCAGGGGCAAAGCCAGAACAATTTTGCTAGGAGGGCCAAGAAAAAATCCTATTGCTATATATAAATATATAAGGACTTTTTTTATAATTTTTTAGGAGGCTAAACCGTAAAACTTAATAGATAGATTTAAGAGGGTTTTTATCTCTCAAAATTTTCAATAATTTGAGGGAGATTTCAAACTTGGGGGGGGGGGGGGGGGGGGGGGAAGGGGAGTATCTCCGCCCCTGAGGATATTGCCCAACTGTACACATTGGAAGAAATTAAATCGCAACAGAGATCCAGAATATCGTGTTCAAAGAGGGAGATGCGAATGCAACCTTCTTTCATCGGGTGGCCAGTGCACGACGGATATCCAACCTTATCCACTCGGTCTAGACAGATGTCAGTACTATACAAGAAAAGGGGAAGTAAACAAATCTTTTAGACTCACTACAAAAATTTATCCTGTCGTAAAAGAGATTTAAATCTCCACTTAGAGAGGATTTTTAGTAGGAAGGGTCTAAAGAACTTGAGTAGGCCATCGTGGCTATCGAACCACCATTTGCGAGGGAAGATGAGGTGAAAGAAGTAGTCTCTCAGATGGGCAAGGAGAAAGTGTTAGGACCTAATGGACTTTCGATACTATTTTACCATACATTCGGGGTGGAAATTAAATATGAACTTATGGTGGTTCTAGCTGAATTCTATGACCATAGACTAAAATTGGGCAGATTTAACTTATTAAAACTAGGTAGATTTAACTTTGCAAAAGTAGTTCTTATTCCAGAAAAAGAAGACTCACGTAGAGTTGGGGACTTTCGCCCCTTATGTCTTCTCAATTGCACGGTCAAATTAAGTACCGAGATCCTTGCTAACATACTTGGAGGTTTGATGGACAGACTGATTAGTAGAGAATAAACAGACTTCATTAAAGGGCAATGCATTCTGGACTGCATGGCTATAGCGAAAGATACCATTCACCAATGTCATATCTCGATTGATAAAATTTACCTTATTAAATTAGACTTTGAGAAAACTTATGATTCAGTTGAGGGAGATTGTTTATTGTAAGCACTTAAAGGCGGAGGTTTTGGAGACAGATGGATCAGATGGATCTGTAACTGCCTCACTACTAGTAGGACATCTATCTTGATAAATAGATCGGTTGGTCAACTGTTTTCTTCTAGACGAGGTCTAAGACAAAGAGACCCCTCTCCCTCCTCTTATTCACAATCGTCATGGATGTCCTTAAGTCCGTGTTGGACAATTGCAAGAAGCTGGATGGATCTTGCCAGTAGCCAGGGCAACGAACTGCCATGGGTGTACTATATTACAATACACCGATGATACTCTGTTATTTGGGAATGAGGATCTTGGGGAAACTATTACTTTCAAGGGTGCACTATATTGTTTTCAAGCGTGGCTGAGGCAATGAGTCACCTTCAACAAGAGCACTCTTATACCAATTTTTCTATACCTGAAGAGGAGGCAAAGGAGCATGCCACCATTTTAAATTGACCACATGATAACTTCCCTATCAAGTACCTTGGGCTTCTAGTTAGACCAGGTAAACTAATGAACCCAGATTGGTTGTCGATTATTGACCGGGTGCAAGCTAGGTTAATAGGATGGGAAGGAAAATCTCTATCCCTAGTAGGTAGAGTTACTCTAATCAACTCAGTTTTTTCAACCTTCCAACCTATTCCTTGTCCTCCTTTAAAATGCCAAAATGGGTTATTCAAATGATCGACTGAATTCGAAAGAGATTTTTGTGGAAAGGGGCTGACGCTAACAGGGAAACTTACCACTTTATTAAGTGGGAAAATGCATGCATGAAGAAACTACATGGAGGTCTAGGCATCATTGATATGAGAGACATGAACTTGACACTCATTAGAAAGTGGTGGTTGAAAGTATTCCATATTAATAGAGAAAGTTGGTAGATTCGTTCATATCTGCATGGGAGGGAACGCGAACCCTGGGTTTCCATGTGGGTTAGAGAGTCTCTGGGTTATGGACAGGAGTTTCCAAAGCCTATGATCTGTTTAATAGTTGTGTAACATCTTTCATCGGGCAACGGTCTCTCAACCAAATTTATTGTGGGACAAATGGTGTGGAGCACACACTATCAAAGAGTTGTTCCCATATCTATACTATAGTACCCCCAAAATAATTAATAATTATTTTTTACAACAATATTTGGTATATAAATAGGGTTGCATTATTACAACAATATTTTGCATATGCATATTGTTGCAAGTGCTAATAAAATTTTGTCTCGATTAATTGTGTTGTATGTGACATTTTATGAGACAACCAATTAAGTGTTAATAAACACTATAGGTTGTATGGTATAGACTCAACTCAGTTGAATTCAAATTGAGCTAATAGGACTCAGCTATATTGACTTGTTTATGCTATGCACATGTGCACATTTGTTACGTACGTGAATATCTATTACGTAGATGGCACGTGAATCTATTGTCATGAACATACTACAAATGTGAACAAGAGTAGCCCACGAATTTTGACTTGGTAAGGGTTAGCAACCCTAGAATAGTTATGTGTAAACCTAGAGTGGGTTTATGTGTAACCCTGACCCTAGGAGGTTATGATGATATGGGTGACTAAGCAACCTTAGATTTTTCTACACACATCCACACACACACCCACACACACCCTACCATACCCCTTGGCCAGCCATACCCACCCCTTACCCTTTCTTTATATATATGTGAGGAATCATGAAGAAACCCTACCCTAGCTCATTTTCATACACCCTAGTTCACTTCTACACCTATTTTCCTACTTCACTCCATACTCGTTTCCATACTTCCATACTTCACTCCACTTTATTTTCCAAAGAGGAGCAAAGATAAGGAGGAGAAGCTATGCAAGATAGGAGGAGTAGAGGCTAGTGTTGTGCTATCCAAACATAAGGTGGGTGTTCTCCAACCCTCATGGTTTGTTACACTATGTGTAGTGTAGTCTCTATAGCATGATATGGATTGCATGCAATTGTATGAGCGTGTTGATGAAAGTTAATAGATGTTAGTATATTATGTGGTAGAATAACTTGGAAATGAACTCCTGATTCTGTCATGAAATTATGTCTCAACTCCAAAATCATAATTCCTTGACTACATAAAATTTAGGGCTAAAAATTTTACAGCAACATCTCCTGCATGTCTATAACATCCCCACAATTTTTTGTAAATTTTGGATTATGTTTGGTATTCTAATAAAATCCAAACTCACAGCTAGTTAGGAAAGAAAACTGAGCTTATGTTGTGATTCTGTCCTGTTTATTACACCTAATTCAAAAATTCATATCTCTCTGAATATATGGAATTTCAAGCAGAAACTTTTATATGTGATATTGGTACGTAGAATAAGTTCAAAAAATTTCATGAGTTTTGGACATCATTTAGTATTTTAATAAATTTGAACTAACAACTGGTTGACAGTTTTATTAGTTTCTGGAAATTTGTATGTCTTTCAGTTCTTGATCATTTTGACCTCTTAAATGAAGTATTTTTAGGAAACTCCCAACTAAGAACTTGTAGTAGATTCATTGACCTTTCTTTAGAACCTAAGATATCGAAATTTCAAGAATTGTGTAATTATTAGTGATTTTTATAAATAGCAAGAACTGTATGTTGGATTTTTAACTTACTGTTAGAAGGATTTAAATTGTCACCACATTAGGACCTCCTAATAGATTTAGAAATATTGTTTATTAACTTTTAAATCATGTTATGATGTGTAGTTGAATGAATGCCTAGAACAATTGTGTGAAAACACATAATTATATTAGAGTTTTGTTGCAGACTTATGCAACCGAAAGATTGCATGTGAGGTGTTCGATGAAATATTCAAACGAAGGCATGTACATATGTAAAGAGAAATAAAGTTGCAAATAAGGTCCTTGACATTAGGTGACTGTGAATTATTATATACATATGTGAAATAACCTACTGTAAGAAGAATTTCAATAAGCATGGAATGCAGTGTTGGACGAAATGCGGTTATGCATGTGTATGTATATGACATCCGCATACTTGTTGTGACGTATATTGCACAATGAGTGCACTAATTTGGTGCAGGTCATGTAATTGTTGTCATAAGGACATGCACTAGTTGGACATGTACTCACCTGTCAAGGGGACACGTGCGGCGGCAGCTCGTCTGGAACACGTGCGGCGTTGTCTCGACTGTTAATTTATGAAATTTAGTGATAAGAACAGGAGACAGAAGTATGTACCACAAACTCCTGTCGGAACCTAGGGGATATACCCCTAAGGGTACGTCTATGCTCTATGTTATGGTGGAGTAGGGAAAGGCCTGTCGATCCACCTTATGATTGGATAACTTTTGGTAGGGTCCGGGAGTGGAGAGAGACCACCAGTTCCGGTATATCTAAATGATCACAGGCCTACCAGGAAGTAGAGAAAGATCATCAGTCTCGTGCGGAGTGGAGAAAGACCACCGGTCCCAGCAGAATGGAGTGATCACCAACTGCTCGAGAGTAGAGAAAGATCACCGGTCCGCAACAGTAGCGAATAGACCGCATAAATTGCAACTCTACAATTCAATAGATAATTGTTAGAAACAGAGTAAGATTACAAGAGTAGGTCTGCATAGCGGGTGATCGAACGTTATAATTAGAAGGACATTCAAGCTTAATTGAGGAGTATGTAGTATGAGATGCCTATGTTTCCAATCAAGTGTACATTAGAATAAGAGCATTGTGTTCATTTGAGTTGTGCATTAGATTATAGGCCATGGCATACATTGACACGTCTGTTAGTATGACTTTCACATTTTTCCTGCTTCAATATTAATTGTTGAGGATTTGGAGATCGTGGGTTTCATCCGCATTGCGTCAGTTGCATTCAACTGATATGTCCACAATTGGTTAGTTTGCAGGACTGATCATGGGAGCAGGAGATTCGAGTTGCGGAGCATCCAAGTGGAAAATATAGTTCCTTGTACAATGTATTTATCTCTACTATTTAATGGGAGAGTTTGTCACTAAACAAACTCTATTTATAACCAAACAGACATTTGCATTGTAACCAAACAAAAATTTTGCAAATGCACATGCATAACTAATGTAAAAGAGGTCTTAGATTCAGTGACAGACAACATTGGATTTTTTTAAAATATATATATATATCTATAAAAATGTGCATCACACGTGTATATCACTAGTTGGTGTAATTCATGATGTATATTTTATGTAAGACTGCATTATACTAAAAAAAATTAATTTTCTGTGACTTTCTGTGTTGTGTACTCATTAAAGTAAAGATTCTGGGTATGTGTCACGAGTTTCCAGTATATTTGAAATCGGGGCGCTACATATACGACCAAGCAATGCAGCATTATATCACAGTCACAAAAACCTAGAAAAGACGGTTGTTTAGACTCCTTTCAGATCTCGCCTCAACAAGGAGTCCCAACTTAGGCTATCGAACTTCAACTCCATATGGCACAATCTGGGGTGAAATGTTCTCAAGGCCCCTACCGATGATCATGGGAGTTGGAAAATAATAAGACCTTTATGTACTTTCACTCTATAACCATATCCACTTAAGAGGTTGTAGACCCAGATGATCTCAATAATTTGGAAGGCCAAAGCTCCTCTTAAAGCAAGGGTTTCTCTTTGGCTGGTACTCAAAGATGCGATCCTCACAAGGGAAAACCTTGTTAAAAGGCAATCTAACATTGCAATCAACTGTGGATTTTGCAATAACCATTGAGTCTAGAGACCATCGTTTAATATAGTGTCATAGGAATGAAGCAGTTAGGTCAAGGTTCTAAGGGCCCTTAGAAGAATGACTATCTCCTAATCTATGAGGACTTGTTGATAGGTCCTAAGCTTGCGAGTGCCAGACAAGAGATGAAGGAAGCTTCGTATATTGTCATCGCCGCAACGACCTGGATTTTATGCCTTGATAGAAATATTTTTTACTTTCGTGTGATTTGTAATAGTGTTTCTAGTAATTTAACTCAGATTATGCATCTTATTATCTTTTGGGCCACAGCTGCAGCGACGAGACCGAGGGGGAGGATTGTCAGAGCTTTCCAAGTTAATGAGTATGATGAGGAGGAGATAGAGATTGAGCTGACACTTGACTGGCTGGGTCAATACTTGACTAAGATTCCCACCCTCCAGCGATTTTGTTGGAAGAATCTCATTTTCTTTATGTACTCTAGATGTTGTTGTTTTGCAGTGTTGGATTTGTCCCGCCCTCCCAATGATATTGGAGGTTTTAATGTTTTATTTTCATATTTGTATCTTTTCTTTGTTTTTTTTGTACAGTTGCTCAATTCTCTTGTTTCCTTACCATCTTATTAATAAAAGAGAGTGATTAGAGCATCAACAGTCATGAGAGCTAAAAATGCATATATGGATAAATAGAAATAGCATTTCGTTGTTTTGCTGCAATGTGGAAATGACAAAATATAGCAAAGTTGTAGAAAAACGAACAGACGAAACATGATGTTTCGTCCGAAGAATTTTTTAGAATGTTTAGATTTTTTTAATATTATATTAATTTTTAAATGTTATTTTAATATAGACGAAACATGATGTTTCGTTTCGTCGGACACAAATTTTTTTAAAAAAATCTTTTTTTTGGTCGGACGAAACACCGAACTTTTGCAATTTGCAAAAGAACCGGGTTTTAGGGCTTTTATTTTTTTCGTCAGTAGGAGACAGAAAGAGAATTTTTGTTACTGGGGAAGATAGTAGTGGAATCATTTTTTTTTTTTTTTTGCATTTTATGTGGTTGAGTGGAGTTAGTATATATAGATAAAGTTAGAGAAAGAGCCGTTGAAATATAGAAATAATTATTGGGTTTAAAATAGTCATTGGATTTGAAATTGAACGGTTGAAACAATGGGGGCAAAATAGTCCAACGGGAATTTTTTTTTATATTTATAATTTGGAATGAGACGAAACATGATGTTTCGCCCATTTCCTAAAAGATTGGACGAAACATCCCATTTCCCTTTTCCACCGTAGTTTCAATATTAAATAAATCATCGATTTTCATCAGACGAAACATCGATTGAATAAAAATATTATAAAATATTTCGGGCGAAACATAATGTTTCGTCCTCTATAATATTCATATTGCTATATCATGTTTCATCCTCTATAATAAGCATATTGCTATATTTCCTCTCAAATATACCATTCTACTGTAGTGAATAAGCAATAAAATGGATAAATACCACAAAACTGTTGCGCTCTCATTGCTAAAAAAAGGCAATTTATCCATATATACCACACTACTGCGGAACATCTTATACTCCAGTTTTTCTTTTTCTTTTTTTAAATGCATACATTACAAGTCACGTGCAGTCCGGCCGAGATCACGCGCCACTACGGTGAACGTGCCTAATAAGTATGGATGTTCATCGGTTCGAAACAGAACCAAACCGAAATAAACCGAACCAAACCGAACTTTTCTGTTTGGTAAAACTAAAACCGAAAACCGAACCGACAACCTACAATTTCAGTTAGAACCAAACCAAAAAGTTCATCGGTTAATAACCGAACTAACCGAAATTATGAAGGTTATTCAGTTTTGATTCTTTGGAATGTAGCCAATTAGATTTTGAATGAATACAAATTACAAATTACAAATTACAAATGAAGCTTACAATTTATAAATTACAAATGAATACAACTATAGAAGCTTATAAGTTATAATTGACAATTTGAAATTACAAGTTTCTATGACACTTTTGTCTTTTGTAATTTGCAGGCCTCATCAGTCAACCCAAGCATTAAAGCAATTAAGAAATTAGCAAACACTGCAAAGTAAAGCAAAATATAGCAATTAGCAAAGTGAAGAAACAATCAAAATGTAGTAAATTGAAGCAAACTTGTGCAATGTATGCAATTGTACTTGAGCTTTGCAGAGAATTTGAGATAGAAAATTGATGATTGTAGCAAAATGATTGATTAGTGATTAATTAGTGATTACCACAACAAAGAGAGTGTGCAGTAAACTTCCAGAAACAGAGGAGATGTTGGCACTCATGATTTTGAGGTTAAGAGACTAGAAGAGCTCACATACTTGATCATGGTGTCTCTCTTCTTATTGCAAGTGTCAAGGTATGCTTATAACTTGTGTCTTGTCTTCTCCAACTTTTTATTGCAAGTGTCAAGTGATGCTTATAACTTGTGTCTTGTCATCCACAACTTGGCACACCCTTAGCTATTTGTATCAATATCATCACCAATTATATATATCTAGTGTATTCTTAAAATTCACATCTATCAATTAAATCAAGAACCTCGCTAGCTCAAAAAATTAAAAGAGAGAGATAGATAGCTACGTATTGGTTACCTCCATGACTTCAATGTAAGGCTTCCCAGGTGAGCTTGGTGCCAAAAGAGAGCTCCTACTTCTCTTGATACTCCTCCTCCTCATCATCATCATGTTATAATCATCATCTTGTTTTGTGGTGATCACATCACCAATACTCGACGATGGTCGTTTCTCCAGTTCTCCTGATCATCCTTGCAGCTCGATTCCAATTTAGAAACCTCCGAAATCAACTTCCTCTCCTCTGTTTGAAGCAGTTGAATGTAATTGATTGCATCCTTTATAATCGATGCCTTATCCATCTAACGAAATTAAATCCATTCCAATCCAATCAACCGCGTTTTGTTATTAAATTCTCCTTAATTAATTATTAAATAATAATAAAAGTAGTACGCAGGATGGATGAAATTAATTAGTGTACCAGTTTAGTTTTGTTTGATACGTTACATACGTACGTACCTTTGTGATGTTGGCGACAACGCTTTGAAGCGCATAGAGCCACATATTCATTCAACCTCTCAAACTTCTGCAAAAGCAAACTTAACAAATCACATTTTCATTCAGCAACAATATATATAATTAAGTAAACTTAATGAGAAAGTAAAAGCAGATGATATTGCCTTCTTGTGGGCATTGGTTCAATGCATGCGGTAGGGAAAGAAAACAAAAGATGTAGAATATTGAGTATTCTGTTACCTTATTCGTCGTAGTCGTCGTCGTCATCATCATCATCATCATCATCTCGATAATCAGCACTAGATGCAAAAATGTAGCAAAATGGCGCAAAATGGCGCAAAGACTGAAAGTAGCAATAAAATAACAATCAAAATGTAGCAAAGAATCAATGCAGCAAAGCAACAATTACTGTATGTTCACACATCAAGCTCGGATATGATTATTTCATCACTAGTCACTCTTATAAATCATTAAATCAATGAATTATAGTGTGTAACTTCAGAAACATATTTCATTTTATCATCACTTATACATAATGAGAAACTGTTATCACTGCTACTTTGCAAAGACTCAAAGTAGCAAAAAAAGCAAAGGCACAATAGCAAAGTAGGAAAGCAGCAATCCAAGTATCAGGTTATGATTTAGGAATTCACTAGTAGTCACTATGGTTGTTCATAGTATGGTTAAAACAGAATATCGAACCGAACCTAACCTAACCTAACCGAAATTTGGAAATTGAACACACACACACATAAAGCTCAGATTGGATTATATTATCACTAGTCACTCCTATAAATCATTAAGTTAATGAATCATAGTGTGCAACTTCAGAAGCATAATCCATCTCATCATCACTTATAAACAATGAGAAATTGTAAATTTGTAATCTCATCATCACAGTTGGCAAAAATCAAGCTATTCAAGAAAGCATGATATAATAATATCATATAATCTCAAATTTAGTAAAATAGAAACTAGCATAATAAAGTCATAGTTCATACTGCATAGTTCATAAACCAAACGTTAAAAATAAAATAGACTTCATAGGCTCACAACATGAACCACCATCAATCGATCTAGCAAATCAACCAAACCACGAACCCCTATACAATGACAATATAAAACATGACTGAATACGAGACAAATAAAGAAATAATATAACTATGACCGTAAGAAACAAAAGGAAAAAAAAACTCACCAAAGGTCCTGACTGTTGAAATATAGTAATTGTATATTCTGTTTCCTAATATAGGAAACAGATTTCCCAAATCTCTCATCTTCCAAATCTTCTCTCAATCTCTTTTCTTCTTCTCCAAGAATGTAATCCTTATATATAGATGCATACAGTGAAGAATAAATAAGAACAACAAGAATAAAAATTATTTTTCCCAAAATTATTTTCTTCATGGTATCAGAGCCTAACATGATCTAGGCTAGTTGAAGGAGAAGAAGAGACGGAGGCCATCGGATCTAACGCCTCCATCCCGATCCCGACCAAACCCAGATCCCCGAATCTGCCAGTCATTTCCGCACTATTCATCTTCCCCAACTTACCTCGTCGACCTGTTCATCTTCCCCAACTTACCGTACTGTTCATCTTCCCCAACACAGAACCCACTGCCTTCTTCCCGACCTCCGTCGACCTTTCCCAATGCTCCCCGTCGACGACCCCCCATCGGTCATTGAGCCCCGACCTCCTCATCCAGATCGAACCCGGCGCTACTCCTCTACCCGTCGACCAGCACCGTTCGCAGCTGCCCAAACTCGCCGCCCCTCTATTCCGCTCAATGGCAGCGACACGACGCCGCCTCTCATCGACGTCAGTCGTTGACCGCCGCTTACCAGATCTCTCTTTGCTGTTGCTGCTGTCTCTCTCTCTCTTTGCTGTTGGGTGAAGATGAATGGTTAATTTAGGCTGGTGTTTGGTGTTTTGTGAAGGGGATCTTGATCTTGTGTTTGGCATTTGGATCTCGGTATTGGGTGTTTTATTTTTATCCTCTGTGGAGTTGCTGTTTTGGTGTTGGATTGTTGCTGTTTTGCCGGTTGTTGAAGACTTGGAGTTGTTCTTGACCAAGTTGTATTGTTGGTTGCTGAAGATCAGATTCATTGTTTTTTCCCTTTGTGGCGCTACCATGGGACAAACTGATAGAGCTGAGAAGAGTATTGGACTCACCTCTACATTAGTCACAGCTGCAGATAATGATGGTAAGGTATTTAATATTTCTGCTTCTGTTATGAATAGTGCATGGATAATTGATTCGGGTGCTACCGACCATATGACTTTTGATTCTAGACAAGTTTAAAATTTTCAACCTTCCACTAAATCGACTGTGTCCACTACCAATGGTGACCCTGCCACTGTTACTAGCGAGGGTACCATACATCTCACAAACAACCTAACCTTAGATACTGTCTTAGTTGTGTCATTCTTGAATTTCAACCTATTATCTGTTGCTCAAATAACTACTGTCTTACATTGTATTGTAGTCTTTTGGTCTTCTCATTGCGTGTTTAAGGATATTCGGACTCGCAAGACGATTGGTTATGGGGTTAGGCACGGGAAGCTCTATTACCTAGATTTAGAATCTGAAAGTACGAGCAAGTTGACTCAAGCTCTAAGTGTGGAAGGATCCGAAGATGAGAAGAAGAAATCAGATATTTGGCTATGGCATCGACGTCTAGGGCATGCTTCTTTTGGTTATTTGAAGAAATTATTTCCAAGTTTATTTTTAAAGTTGGATATATCTGCCTTTCGGTGTGATGTGTGTGAACTCGCAAAAGGTCATCGTGTCTCTTTTCCACTAAGTCCAAGTAGAAGCTCCCTTCCTTTTATGATTATTCATTCTGATGTTTGGGGTCCATCCAAAATTACTACATTTGGAGGAGCCAAATGGTTTGTAACCTTTATTGATGATTGTACCCGTATGACCTGGATTTGTTTGATGAAGTCGAAAAGTGAAGTTAGTGGTTTGTTTCAGAAATTTCACAAGCATGTTATGATTCAGTATAAATCACAGATTCAAGTTCTTAGGAGTGATAATGGCGGAGAGTACCTGAGTTCAAATCTGCAACAATATTTGGTGGAACACAGAATTGTTCATCAGACTACATGCTTGTATACACCTCAGCAGAATGGAGTTGCAGAAAGGAAATATAGACACTTGCTCGAAGTGGTCCGTGCTTCTCTCATCCATGGAAATCTGCCACTCATTTATTGGGGAGAAGCCCTTGCTTCTGCTGCATACTTAATCAACCGAGTTCCCTTTAATATCCTAAACTTCCTCACACCATTTCAAGCATTAACTGAAGCTGTGAATGCACCAAAAGTCGTTAACTTGCCACCTCGTGTATTTAGGTGTGTTGCATTTGTTCATCTTCATCAACATGAACGCAATAAGTTAACTCCTCGAGCTGTCCGCTGTGTTTTCGTGGGATATGCATAGAATAAGAAAGGGTATCGGTGCTATCACCTACCAACTCAAAAGATGTTTGTGACTATGGATGTTGTGTTCCATGAAGATGTGATGTATTTTTTCTCTGAGGTTGAACTTCAGGGGGAGCACCGAAGTGAAGTTCAAACTCTTGTCTATGATGAAGTAGTTACTATTCAAAGTGAACAATCAGATATAAGGAGAGAAAATCAGGATGTAAGTAATGACGATCACTCGAATGAAGACAATGTTGAGGCATATACTGATGCTGATTGGGCAGGATCTACAATCGATAGGCGCTCCACTTCAGGATATTTTACCTTTGTTGGAGGAAATTTAGTTACAGGGAGGAGCAAGAAGCAAAATGTTGTTGCACACTCTAGTGCAGAGGCTGAGTATCGCGGAGTAGCTTTAAGTATAACAGAAGCTTTATGGCTGAAACTCCTGTTGCAGGACTTAGGCTATGGTCTAAAGGAACTTAGGAACCTATGAAGGTGTATTGTGACAGTCAAGCGGCATGTGATATTGCGGCTAATCCAGTTCAGCATGATAGGACGAAACATGTAGAGGTGGACAGATTCTTCATCAAAGAAAAATTAGATGAGAAAGTTATTGAGATATCCAAGGTGAAGTCAGAAGATCAACTCGCAGATATCCTAACCATGGCTGTTTCGACTCTTCTTGAAATTTGTTGACAAGTTGGGCATGCTCGATATCTATGCACCAACTTGAGAGGGAGTGTTGAAATATAGTAATTGTATATTCTGTTTCCTAATATAGGAAACAGATTCCCCAAGTCTCTCATCTTCCCAATCTTCTCTCAATCTCTTTTCTTCTTCTCCAAGAATGTAATCCTTATATATAGATGCATACAGTGAAGAATAAATAAGAACAACAAGAATAAAAATTATTTTTCCCAAAATTATTTTCTTCACTGACTCCAAACTCCAAAGCTTCAAAATTAAATATCCAATTGCATGTTCCGTTCCTCCAATCTTTGTCATCTCTGTTGTAAAGTAAAACGAGAAATTAGCTGTTTAATAAATTTTGAATAGATGTTCGCAAATTACAATATTAAAGATTAGTAGTAGATTACCATTGTCACGTCCCGCTTCCCAAAAAGAATACAGAATACAAGTATGTAACAAAGTCCAGTGAATAATTTTCATCATTCATAAGCTGCAGGATCGATTTAGCATCATAACAAGAAATATAGCAAAATATACTTAACCACGCATGCATGAATAATTTATTAATCAACAGAAAATATTTGAAACAAATATAAATATCCCAAATAAATTCAAGATCTGGATCAAAAGTAAAAACTTCGGGACTACAAGCCCGTTACAAGTTTTAAATAGCAACAAGAATTAAATAACTCAAATACAAATAACTGAAGCAAGCTTTTCCAAGCGAAGCTTAGAAGGTTTTCTCACCAACTCCAGCAGGCAACTCGTCTCCAAAGTCTTTATATATATATAGAAGGAAAAATAGAGAAACAAAGACAGACGCCCTTAGTGCAAGTTCGGGCCACAAGTAGGACAAGCAAGGGTTTGAAAATAAGTGCAAGAAAATACAAAACAAATATATGGAATTAAGAATATACAATATGATTTGACAATGATGCAACAAGTAGTGAAGTTCAAGAGACTAGCTAGCAAGTGAAACAAATCAAGTAACAGGATCGGTAACAAATACAAGTGGCAGGAACAAGTAACAAGTGAGTATGTAACATGTATCAAGTATCAAGTAACGAGTATCAAGTAACAAATAACATGTAACAGGTAGCAGGAACAGGTAACCAGAATGTGCAAGTGAACATGTTATACTCAAGCCTGTTGTTTAATTCTATCTAGGTAGCACTTCATGCATCCCATCTATTTACTACGTGGTTGATACTTACAAACAAGTTACGTTTAGGTCTAGTGGTGGATTTTATAGGGCCGTGTACTCAGGTCATGTAGGAAATACGAGCATGGAGTCAAATTCATGAGCACTAGAGGTAACCCCCGCAGGCACTAGAGGTGGCCTTCGTCAACTCTCGACGGGGCACTTAGTTCTATTTGATTACAAACACATATCATGTAATTATATAGTGGGCACCAGAGATAACCCCCGCAGTCACTATAGGTGGCCCCTGTCACCCATGATGTGGCACTTAGTTCCATTTAACTTAAATCATGGGAAACATGGGCCCCTTTCCGAGTACACTTATCTATATTGTCCACTACTATGATCTTTCTCTTAAACTCCGGCTTGTTATTTATTATTATTATCATGACAAGCATGAAAGCGTGTGAAACAGGGCAGGTAAACATAATCAAGGACAGAAAAACAAGTTTAGACTAGGTAGAATGCATATTTGAGGGTCAAAACAAATTAAAATTTCAAGAACGACGAGAATTCCAATTCTGGACAGCATGACATTGCTGCACCAAAACTGAGATTTCCGCCACCATAGGAATGCAAATCTGGATCCGTTAGAAAATCTAGAAACTAGACAAACTACACAGAATTCGTGTTCAGCCAGAATTTGTAAAATTGTGTTTAGAAACATGAAACAGGTCCGAAACTTTATCAATTAATTCCAGAAAAATTAGGGAATGTCTTCTAGTGTGTCTAGTATCAGCATGCAAAGTTTCAAGTCAATATCTTACAGGTAGTGTAGTTAATTTAATTGTAAAACAAAGTGACGCAGCAATTTTATGAATCTGGAATTATACGACACAGCAGCAGTAAAACTGCGATAAATCACAAACTATAACTTGGAATTCAATTCCGTCAAAAGAGTAGTAAACTAGACATCGGGGGTTACATTTCATGTTTAGAACTCAAGTCCAGATTCTGATTTTATCAGGGTCAAAACAGCAAGTAAAAACAGGAACAGCAACATAGTTGTTTCTTTTGTATAGAAAGTGGCATGATTAATGACTATTATGAGACTAAATTAGTATGTGATACAAATCAAGATGTAATAGGTATCAAATTAGCAAGTCACATTTATTTCTCAACTCAAAAGAAAGTAAAATCACCACATACATCATACAACATACATCTACAAGTCAAGGTGGTTCTTAATTTCATGTGTTCAAATAATTAGAAGATAAAATGGATCCAACTAGTTGTGAAACAAATATATCAACGAAAGGTTGTGACTCTTATGATCATGGGATTGATGAGTAAAATGAGATCATCAAATGATAAGCCAAAGGGAAATCACAACTACGATCTATTTGCAGTATTTTCAAAAAAAAGCTGGTACTAGAACAACAAATTTGTACATGAAGATACTTGCATTGATGACGGTGAATCCGAATACGAACAAATAACGAGATGAGAATCCCGAGAAACGAAGCACAAATACGGACACACGCAAGCACGTGCGAGCTACGTGCTAAACAGCAAACACAGCAACATTCCAAAAGCTTATCCCAAACCACAAAACAACAAACACAAAAGGAAATCCCAATCACGATGGTGATCGGACGACCGAGATTCAAACAGCCAATTACTTCTTCCTTCTTCTTCTTGATCAACAACATCGACGTTGGTGGGAGCTTCGACTGGCGACTGGCAGCGATGACTGTGGGCCACTACGGTGGCGAGAGGACAGCGACGTCGAGGCCTGACTGGGGAGCAGTCAACGGAGGCAACGACGGCGATGAGGGATGGTGAGCGCTCTGCTTTGGAGGGGAAATAGAAGAGCGATGTGGTGCTGGTAATGGCAGGAGTTCGGGGGTTCGGCAATGGCGAGGCGACAGAGGGGATGTAGAGGTAGGGGATGACGACGAGGTCAAAGCACAGGGCGAAGGTAAAGGGGTTCGGTGGTCGTCGAAGGTGGATGGGTTCGGGAGCGAAGATGACGAAGATGGGTTTCGGAGTATGTGTTAGGAGGAAGATGAGGGAGGCTCAGAGCGACGGAGGAGAGCGGTAAGGTTGACGTGGTGTGAATTGAAGGTGGAAGACGATGGGCGGATCGGGGACAGGACGAGGGGGTCGAGAGACGGGAGGTTGAAGGAGGCGGAACAGGGAACATGGATCAGGGGGGGGGGGGGTGATGACTGGGGGGGTTCAACAGGGAAAAGGGGTAGGGTTTCTTAGGGTTAGGTTTAGAGTAGTAGGGTTATATATGAATAGGGTTAATGGGTATTGGGTTAATAGTTTGGATCCAATAAGAGATAGGCTATTGGGTATTGGGTTTAAAATCCAATAGGGAAACAATTAGGATTATAGGGTTTATAAAACACACATACATATACATTAAATCATGAACAACCAACTAATAATGGTAATAATAATAATAATAATAATAATAATAATAATAATAATAATAATAATAATAATAATAATAGTAATAGCAATAACAATAATAATAATGGTAATAATAACAATAATAATAATAATATAAATATCAAAATGTGATTTGAGTCTAAATAATATAAATATCAAAATATGATTTGAGTCTAACAAATTCATTAAAACCCAAATAGTAATAACATATCAGATTTGGGCTAAAATACAAATAGTCAATCAATTGGAACATAAAATAAAGTCAAAATACTCTATCATTCGAAAATAAATATAATTGTCCATAAGAAAATATTTTAATATAAAATCCAAGCCGAATTTAACAAATACTGAATTTATAAATATCGAAATACAGAAATATTCGGAAAATATGTATTTACGGAAATGAAGGTTACAATCCTACCCACCTTACAATAAAATTTCGTCCTCAAAATTTGCTTAGGCGGTACATAGGACAAGGAAAAAGCAAACTTGGGGTAACAAAACAGAGAATTTGAGGGAAGAGACACAAGGTGGTGACAACATCAGAATAAGAAGGATGAAGTGGGAAACAATGATGTCAAATGGAATGCATGAAAGAAAGTAAACAGTATCAAAGGAAAAGAAACAACACAAGATAACAAAGCAAGATAGAGAGTAGGTAGAACTGGAATCGAAGAGAGAAAAGACATGGAAGAATTGAATCAAATAATGAGTAAACGGATGAGGACGAATGCAAGGGATAGAGGGAAGCAAACAATAGAAAGGAGGAGAAGCAACAAGAGAATTCTGGGACCTGTGGGTTATGGGCCCACAACGCTTCTGCAACGCCACTCTGATCGGAAAGACTCTGCTAATAGCATTCATTAGCTCCAGTAATCTATTTCGTGGCTCACCGTGTCCTCGACACATCTAAACAACATCCTTCTAGCCTGAAGTTCGAACTCTTTGCAACTTCAGATTCTGAACACGTCTTGAAATCTTGGGAATCTGCATGCACATCTTGGAGCAAAAGACGACACTTCCTCTCCTGGCGATGATCCAAGCCGCTGATAAGTCGTAGAAGACTAAGCGATGCCAAACAACGAACCAAACAAAGAACCAAACAAAAATAAAAAGAATGTATGACACCAGAATCAAAAGAATATGGGTACTAAAGAATGAATTCATACTCAATAAGAAATCAACAAATGAGGACGACTAAAAAAGACGGAAGAAAACAATGAATCAAAGAATTGAATAAGGAGGGATCAAAATGAACGGAACAAGACTAATATCCAGATCAATGTTGATTATAATTATTCATGTTATTGTGTGGTCTGTACATTGTTGAGCCAATCCTTGATCGAGCCCAAACTTGCCTAACATATTAGTCAAACTAATACATTAGCCAAACCTGGTGCTCTGATACTATTAAAAACCTATCACACCCTGCTTCTAAAAAAGAATACGAAATACGAGTACGTGAAAAAGCCCAGCGAATGATTTTCATCATTCATAAGCTGTAGGATTGACTCAGCATCATAACAAGAAATATAGCAAAATATACTCAACCACGCATGCATGAATAATTTATTAATCAACAGAAAATATTTGAAATAAATATAAATATCCCAAATAAATTTAAGATCTGGATCAAAAGTAAAAACTTCCGGACTACAAGCCCGTTACAAGTTTTAAATAGCAACAAGAGTTAAATAACTCAAATACAAATAACTGAAGCAAGCTTTTCCAAGCGAAGCTTAGAAGGTTTGCTCACCAACTCCAGTAGGCAACTCGTTTCCAAAGTCTGTATATATATATATATATATATATATATATATATATATATATATATATATATAAGGAAAAATAGAGAAACAAAGACAGACGTCCTTAGTGCAAGTTCAGGCAAAAAATTGGTCGAATATCAGACCGTAGCCAATCTTGTGCACACTCAAGCACTTGCACTAGCTTAGGAGTCAAGGAGCTCCTAAATGGATCAAATTTATGTCCGTTGGTGCTAAATGAAGATTTTGAAGCAATGGTTGAAATAGGGACAGCCAAAACAGAACTAGCCACTTTAGCAAGAATAGGAAAGCTGATTTCATGTTTTCTCCCCCAATCAAGAATTTGAAATTCTTCTTCTTTATCCTCACATTCTTCTGCCAAATACTTATCCAATTCAGATTTAGAATCTCCACCTCCAGCTTCTTTCGTATATCTCTTATAAGTTATTTATAAATAGTTGTACTTTCTACACCAAAAGTAGATGAAGTACTGGAAGTGTTACAAGATGGTGAAGTGGTTGTGACTGGATCAATTTTTTTTGTACTCATTGTAAAACTCAACAACAACCTCCTTAATAGAGATCACCTTTCTTGCGGCCAATTCTCCATCATCATCATACTGTCTTAAAAAAGTAAACTCCACAAATCTCATCTTATGCCTAGGATCTAACATCACAACACGAAACAGATAGTAGTTTACATTTTCCAAAGTTCCCCAACATTTGTTATATTTGTCTCTGATTTTAAAAGTCATTGAAGCTAAATTCACATCAACACTGTTTTTTCCACTGTTTCAAAAGGCAATCAACTTCATCTAAATCGGGCAAAAAATTATTAGCAGTCACATACAAAGACCCTGATACCTTCAAAGTGAGATTATAAAAGTTCTCTAAAAATTGTACAAGTCGCCTCACATTAGCTCAATCATCATTATCGGGAATCTCTTCCTCCAAGTCACTCCTAAAAAAGGATCCATATCATTAAATCTTTTAAAAGCTCTTTCAAATTTCTCCGCCGTATCCAACATAAGATATGTAGAATTCCACCTAGTGGCAACATCAAGGCACAACATGCTCTTACTCTCAATCATTTCAATCTCAATACATTCCTTAAATTTTTTTATACAAGAAGGAGATTGCCTAACATATTTCACTGCCGAACGAACTCAAGAAACTGATTTTTCCATCTCTTTTATCTCATCCTGCACTATAAGATTTATTATATGTGCCACACACCTCATATGAAGATACTTGCAATTAAGAACACTATGCCCCAGTTGTTAATTTTTTTCTTCAAGTGATTAACCATAACATTATTTGCGCTTGCATTATCAACTGTTATTGAATATACTTTATCCATACCCCAATCCAACAAGTATTTTTCAACCGCAATGCCTAACCCCTCACCTTTATGAGTAGAAATTGAACAAAAAATCAGATTCTTTTTGTGCATTTTCGAATTATTGTCAATGAAGTGGACAGTGATACACATATAATTTATTCTTTACAAAGAGCTCCAAGTATCTGTGGTGATGGATACTTTTTGGCATGTTTCTTTGAAGAATTTTTTTCAATAACCCATTATCATTAACATACAATTCATAAATGTCTATTGTGATTATCGAACGTGAAGAAATATGAAACATAGGACAACAAAAAACATGAATTGACGAAACTCTTGATGCTCAACATGATTAAATGGTAGCTCATCCACTATCATCATATATGCTAGACCCTTCCTAGCTCTATCTTGGTTAAATTTCCAATTAGTTAAGACACCCACCCCTTTTCACCTTTTTGAACTGATTGTAAACTCAATAGATTTTGGAAAGTCTCTTTATTGTGTGGATTAGCCTGACAAATACCCATGTGATTTTTCAAAACTGTTGTCCCATTTTTTTTAGTATCGGCATTAAACGGTTTTCCACAATAATTACACTTTGCTTTCACACTTCCATCTAAGTCACTGATCTTAGTAAAATGCAGTCAAACTTCGGACCTAGATTTAATTGGTTTTCTAGTACTTTATGAGGGTTGCGTACTTGCTTCTGTTCGGCTTATATTATCAATGCTAATAGAATTTGAATCCTCACGACCACTACTATCCATATCAAAATCCATACTAGTCACACACTAGTACACTACCATTTCAACCAGTCAACCACGCTAGTAGTCTAGTACACAGTACACTACCACTACAATTCTACAACCAGTCAAATCAACCGCCAAGTCAAGCCAGTCTTCAGATCAAATCTACAAATTTAAATCCAATAATAGTTTAAACCAAAACTGACTTATTATTTTCAACTTATAAATTTTAACACAGAGAAATTTCATGCTTAATTTATACCTTCGCATGAGATGGGGAGGCACTGCGCGGAGAGAGGCACTGCGAGGAGAGATCGAGAGACGAGAGTGGGGGGAGGACTAGGAGGTCGCGAATTCCAGAGGCAGAGAGGCTACAAGCCTACAAGGTAACAAGAAGGTGAAGCTCAAACTGTGGCATGTGGAGTGGAGTACTTGAGAAGGAAAGGGGGCAGCGTGGGAGTATGGAGAGGTCGAAAGTTGTCGGCGACTCGGCGATGGAGAGACGAAGAGGTCGAAAAGGGGGCGGTGTGGGATTTTGTGAGAGGTCAAAAGGGGGTGACCTTGTTTTGGGTAATGGAGATTTTGAAAGGAAGAGCCGAAGAGTAGAACTGGAGAAGAGTTTCAAGAGAAGTGGAGAGCTGAAGTCGAAAAGGGGGCTAGGGTTTCTGAATTCTGAGTGAGGCAATGAGAGAGAGAGATGAGAGGGTTGTATTTGGGCCAAAAAAGAGAACCCTTAGATCCACCCTAGATTGTAGGGCTAGGAATATTTGTGCCAAAAAAGAAACTTCAAATTTTTTATCGGTTCGGTTTTTTCAAACGCCAACTGCAAACCGATCCAAACTATCTTTAAAAACTCCGGTTCGGGTCTAAATCAACCTGAAAAACCGAAAAGCCGAATCAAATTAGTAAATTTCGGTTCGGTTCAGTTCGGTAATCAGTTTTGACCGAAGTGAAATGTGAACAGCTCTATTAATAAGTTGAGTAATGCTTTAGCCACTACCAATTTCACTACCATTTTCTTCACTACCTTAGGTGGTATACTCCTATTGGAGAGTTCCCCCACCTACTCTATATTCTCCTACCTATTGGAGTGTACCATCTAAGATAGTGAAGAGAAATGTAGCGAAATTGATAGTGGATGTAGCATTACTCTAATAAGTTCCCCCAATCCCAACTTTAAGACGCGTTGCTTCACGCCGTTCTCCCTTCCACCCACGGACGAATCTGGACCGTCCGATCAAAATCCAACCAACCAAAAGTCATCACCAGCGGACTCTTAGGATGCCGTCTGTCTCTCATTTCCTACAACCTGGCCCTCACCAAACGTCCAATTAGATTTCGTCACGTGTCCTATTAAAAAAAAAAAGCTGTAATCGTGCTTTCTCACTCACCGTTTTAAGACAGTCCAAAATAGAAAGGAGGGAAAGAGAGAGAGAGGCGGAAGCCATTCGCATTCTACTTTTTCTCTATCTAGAATCGCTAATGTATACGCCCCTCGTCTAGGGATTTGTGTTCTCACCCGTCTTTCGTTCTTTCTTCTTCTTCTTCTTCTTCTAATACTTGGAGATCTGAACCGATCCATATTCATTTCAGGTGCGTTTAGTGCGACTGATTCTTGACTTTTGGGTCTTTTACTGTGGTTTTGGGTTCTGATATCAGAGTTTGATTTGTGATTTGATGAAGTTGGTGAGATTTTAGAGTATGGGATTTAGATCTGCGATCTGGTAGCTTCTTTTTAAGTTGATAATTGTTTCTTCAAGCTTTTCTCTTTTGTTTAACATCATTCGTGCAAGTAAGATGCTGCCTGATTCTTGATGGTGATGGGATGATCCTGATTTGATAGATATTTCTTGTATAGCGCATATCTCGCATAAATTAAATTAAATTAGTGGGCGTCATTAGACATCAAGGAGCATATAATGGCTTAATTACTTATTATTATTATTATTATTATTGTTGTTGTTGTTGTTGTTGTTGTTATTACGTTATGTATTTGTCCTTCATATATTTATGGTATATAGGTCTTTTTACTGTTGATCTTCAATGTGTGTTTGTTTATCTCTGTGACATTGGAGAATGTATATCGTTTGACCATTGATTTTGTTATTTTTGTACAAATCTATCTGAAAATTTTGTTATACCAAAAGAGCTATTGATATTGTCCTGATCAGGGATTTCGGCTGGTGTAAAAACGGTGTAAAAACACGACATTTAAAATGTCTTTTATTGTAGAGGAATATTTTGCGAGATGATTAAATAATACCATAAAGTTGTATAATGTGGAAGACAACTAGGATTACAAGCATAAACCATGGCCTTGAATCCCTACCCAAGATCGCAAATGTTGGATTGGCGAAATATCATCACTCCCTGATGATAATAGTTTAACATATAATTTTGTTGATTTTCGCTGAGGTATTAGCATTTGTCGTTCAAACTTCAATCGAAAAGCTGCCAGTCCAACACTATATGTAGTCATCTTTTATTTTAGGACATAATAACCTTAGTTATACTCACATAAAAGAAGTGTATGATAAGTGATTACTGTTCGATCAGGGCAACTGCTCTGTTTACTTTGTTCTTTTCATGATAATAGTGTGAAAGACTGTAGTGATAGACCAAAACTCCGAAGTTGTGGTAAGTATAAGGATTTAATATTTATTTTCTAAGACTCTCGGCAGGCAGACATGAACTATACAGAGTGGTTTTTTTATATTTTTAAATCCACATCGAATATTGCGTAGTCAATGGGATTGAAACATTGGTTGCTCTAAAAGCATCTGTAGTCGTTCTAACCCAAATTTTGGGTATTTGGCATATAGGAACGGAAATTTTGGGTTTGAGCTGCAGTCGTTCTAATCCAAATTTTTTGTTTTCAAAATTTTAAATTGACAGACGAAAGATGATGTCCCGTCCCAAAAAAAATTATTTAGAAATTGAACGGACAATGTATGATTTCTCGTCTCTTGAATTTTTTTTTAAAAACAAATGGGCGGGAAATGATTTCCCGTCCGTTGATTTTTTTATTTTTATTTTGCGGGATGCGTAATCATTTACTGTCCGACTTTTTTTTTGTTTTAATTGTGGGACGCATAATCATTTACCGTTCGAGGGTTTTTTATTTTGTTTTAACCGAGGGTTTTTATTTTGTTTTAAACTGTGGGACGCATAATTATTTACCGTCCGAGGGTTTTTTTGTTTAAATCAATCGGACGAAAGATCATCTTTCTTTCGTCTAATTGAACGGACGAAAAATCATTTTTTGTCGGCTATTTTTTCCAAATTTCTGTATCGTCTTCGGTGTTCATCAAAAACCCAAAATATGGTTATAGTCAATGACTACAACACAGTTTTTTTCTTTTTTTTTGGTAAAATTTGGCAATTAAGCCAATGACTAGAGATGCTCTACCATGTGAAATACCTTTCTGATAGGCCAAAACTCCAAAGTTGTGGTAAGGGTGAGAGCTTAATATTTGTATTCTAACAAAAAGATCAACCAAATACCATTTGTTTTGAGTATGCTACTGATTGAATGGTTAGAAATTGATGGTTATTCAACTGAGGATTTGAACCCTCTCCTGTACCTCCCATCTACCAACACAACTTCCATCAAGATTCGTGCCACAATTTTATGTGTGGTTGGATGGAGCACTTAATCTATCCAGTACTGGAGAGGATGCACACACGATGATGAAATTTTTCATTGTAGCCGTACTGTTAGGCTTAGCTAATGACAGGAACTGACATTTTTTATACTATTTCGTGCTTATCAGGGTCAAGTATGTCTCCCCCTAGTGCAGATTCTGTGATTGATTCAGTGAAACCGAATGATTCAGTGAAATCTAATTTGCATCAGCCTCATCCACCACTCAATGAAAGGATACTTTCATCCCTGTCTAGAAGGTCTGTTGCAGCACACCCCTGGCATGACCTTGAGATAGGTATGCGGATTATGTCTTTCCCTTTGAAATTATAATTTGCACTTTCATCTTTGGATGATATAATCATCTAAAGTCAGAGGTGTCCGCTTTTTATTGTTGTCTTGTATAGTTATTTAATTTTTTGATGCAGGTCCTGGTGCGCCTTCTATCTTCAACTGTGTAAGATGCTACGCTTTAATTTGTTAGCTAATTAGTAGTGTAGTCTGAAACTTGTCAATGGCATTTTTCTGGAGCTAAAATGGATGATTGGGTCAACTTACCGTATTGTTTGTTGGCTGGTGATCAATTATAACCTAAGATTATTTCCATTTTTTATTTTTTAGATTTTTTTATATTTATAGTTTATCTATATAATAAAACACAAAGAAAGCTATCAAGTGGCTCTCCTTCAATCCCCTAAAATCAAAGGCCCAGATCTAAAACCTTACAAAACACATCCCCCCTCCAAAAAAAAAAAAAATTTCCCCCAAAACTCAAATTCAAATTCCCCCCCCCCCCCCCCCCCCCCCCCAAACAACTCATTTGTTTATTTAATTATTTCTCTCTCTATATATGTGTGTGTGCGTGTGTGAAACATGGACTTTTATGCTCCAATTTATAATTATTTTTCACCATATACTAATGGAAACATGGACTTTTATTTACAACTAATTATTGTCATTCTATTCAAACTTCAGTTACATAATTGTTGTTGATTTACTGTTTACAAGACTTTTCATATGATGTATCGTTCTGAAGATATATGGGTCCAACTTTAAATATTGCTTTGTACCACCTGGTACTTTTTGCCATCAGTTTTTCCCAGTCTGCCCATTAGTTTCCCAGAGATGATGGGTTTCTTCTTTCTTTCACTTTACTCAATTAATGGATTATGGTTTGTGATAATTCATATAGGTTGTGGAAATTGGAAAAGGAAGTAAGGTGAAATATGAACTTGACAAAAAAAGTGGGCTGATTAAGGTAGCCTAAAACACTGCTTTTGCTCTTGATTTCTGCCTTCTTGGCTGTTAATATACATGTATGTGTTCAGGTGGACCGAGTGCTTTATTCTTCAGTGGTGTACCCTCACAACTATGGCTTTATCCCACGTACTCTCTGTGAGGATAACGATCCTATGGATGTGTTAGTCCTCATGCAGGTAACAATATTAACATTTCCGAACTCCGTTCAGCTACATTTAATTGATTTTGAAATCTGTTCACTTTTTGCATGCCATTGACACTGGACATAATGGACTTTTCTGTTTTTAACATTAATAGGAGCCAATTATACCTGGAGCTTTTCTTCGGGCTAAAGCTATTGGACTCATGCCTATGATTGACCAGGTAAATGGTTTTAAATAAATACCTAATTCATATTGTTTTGTACTGATAATTTTAATATATACTGTTCGAACAGGGAGAGAAAGATGACAAAATAATTGCTGTCTGTGCTGATGATCCTGAGTACAGACACTTCACTGATATCAAGGACCTTCCACCTCATCGCTTAGCTGAAATTAGGAGATTTTTTTAAGACTGTATCCTTAATAAGTTCTCCATTTATGCACCTGAAATTAGGCAATTTGTTAAAGAGTAATGCTACACACTACCAAATTCACTACTTTTCTCTTCCCTACGTTAGGTGGCACTCTATTAGTCAACTATTAGTGAAAGGTTATTTATTAATTTAAGGTTATTGGAGAGTAGGTGTTAAAAGATGAGAAATTTTCTATTGCAAATAATTTGAACACTGCATAGATTAAAAAAAGTTTATACAAGCTGGAGTGAAACAAAATGCATATTCTCAAAGTTCTTAGTACCATCTATATGCGCTAAAGTCATTTCAGTTTGTTTCTTATATATAAATGTAGTTACTTCTGCTCTGCTTAACCTGTTGCAAATTAGATAAGAAAAACGAGAACAAGGAGGTTGCTGTGAACGACTTCTTGCCTGCTGCTGCTGCTTATGAAGCTATACAACACTCCATGTAAGTGATCATTTTTCTCTGTATCTCCCTTCTTTCTTCTTTCAGCCCAAGACTAGCTTTGAGTTAGTATGTTTGTTTCCTGATTGGGAGTTAAATTAAATTAGTTATCTATTTCAATCTCAATGCTCTTGTCCGTGTCATACTGCTCTATGTAGAGCATAATTCATTATTGTGCACAATCAATCTGACTTGATAAATTTATTATTATGCACAGTTTATCTGACTTGGTAAATCACTAGGCTGAACCTAAGTCGATTCCCAAGCAAGATTGATGACCAAGTGGCTAATTGGTAAAAGGACTTGGTTCATTTAGTTCTTCTACCATTTATCTGATTTGGTAGACCACTAGGCTGAACCTTGACTAGTCATGCAAGATTGACCAAGTGGCTAATTGGTAAAATGACTGTGGTTCAAATAGTTAAGCTTTCTTCTATATGTCGATTTAGTTCGTGTTGTCTGATTTTTGCAGGGACCTTTATGCAACCTACATCGTGGAGAGCCTGAGGAGGTAGATGTTCCCCAGAGAAGTGGTATTCTGGAAGATGACTGTTAAAGTTTCCAAACTCATACACATTCCCAAAATTCTGCAATATATGTGTATGATTGCACAAAGCAATCGTCTCCATGGTCATCTTTAGCTGGTTTGTACTTGGTTACCTAAAGAATCTAGAGTTTTCATAGGGATGTAGCCCTTTGCTTAAACAATATATGAAATATATATTCAGTGGTTTTATCGATATGTTCAGATTTTTTTCTCCCTTTGTACATGTTTGTGATGAATTAGAACATGAAATGGTTTGTTTGAAACTTAAACCTCGTGTCTCGTGTCTCGTGATCTGCGAGCTCTCGCAGTTCTGTGAATTAAGTGATATAATTGGCTCGCTAGTGGATGATTCAATTAGCGATGTGTATCAATGTAAGTAGGATAACATGTATTGGCCAAAGGATCAATCAAGTGGAGGAACAATAACTCTCTAGCATAGAGCTCATTTTCGATTGTTGAAAAGTGGTGGGAATACTTTTGGTACATTCCATGATTAAAGAAAGCTTAAAAGGGGAGAAGGCTTAAATGGGAGGATAATACTGAGGATATGCGAATTAGATTCCCAACAGTCCAACTGTAGAATTGAGTCGCTGGCACATCTTTTTCTGCCTCCCACTATAAGAGGAAGCCTCAACCTCTGTGTTCCATGTGTCATCTTCTTTCTCTCATTCAGAGCATATAATGGGTATCCTTATATCTCCATGCATTTGTAGGAGACTTTCCGGGCCTCTTCTCCGGGCCTCAACTGCGACAACATCGGTGGAGGAGGTGAATCCAATTATATGATCTGATATGACATGATATCCAGGGCAACTAGCAACCTTTGGCATTTGGCAAAGATCATCAATCAATACACAATAAATGTATCTTTTCTTTTCCTATGTTTTGCTTTTGATTTTTTGTTGCTACGATTTGTTCTGTTATTGATGAATTAAGGAAACAGTTTTTGTGTTTACTTTTTAATATGTTTGTACCATCCTTTAGTCCTGATGGCAGAGTATCTTGGATATAATACACTTTCTTTGGATGCAAATTCAGACCAACCGATTTAGGGAAATAGAGTACAAGTAAATGAGAGCAGTGAGACCAACTTAGCTTATTGAAAGCAAGTGTGCAGGGCTACTCATTTCTTGGCTGGTAGTCAATTTCTGAACAAGAGTGATAGATTTGTTGTTCTTGACCATCTTCAACCCTAAGGCACACGATAAAGATGTAGCACCGATAAAATAAAGAGAACAATAAATTGTGGAAGATAATGCATTCAAAAGAAGAACCAGAATATTTCTGTGTAATTTTACAATAAAATTCAAGTATCCACAATGACAACGAAGGGAGGGATTCATCCAACAGTGTTCGATAATTAAGGCCAGAAGTATCAAATATAAGATACTTGAAATTCTCTATTTATTTTTTCCCAGTGAAAAGCCATGAACTGTACAAGCAAAATCTGTCAAGTGAAATGGGCATGAGCAAGCAAAAAGATTTTACATTTCTATTTGGAAGGGCAGCAATCCAAGATCCAGAGTAAACAAAAACATATAAACTTGCAACCTTCAGATTCCCATCTTCAAAAATTAGGAAAATAAAAGTAATTAAATTCTCTATAAGCATAATAATCAAGCACCAGCTGAAATCATGAAAGAGCGGATTCTACAGAAGCATATAAGCTAATGTATAAACTAGCAAATAAATGTTGGCAACATCGGACCATGGAACACCTGAATTCAGAATAATCAACATCTCCACTAAACACCAATCATTTTTTCTCCCATAAGGCCATTTCTCTAGAATTACTGAAATTAATTAATTTGAAACTGCAAAGGACAGAACAGTACAGAAGCAAAAACAAATAATATTCCTTGTAAAAACAATTTTCATTATCAAAAGTACATCGAAACGAAGTTTTAACACTCGGACAAACATAAACCAATAAGTAATCATAGAGGTCCAAAATTTGAAAAAAGTTCCCTCAAAAGGAACTGCAAGTACAGTATCACATCCTCGACCAAAACCCCTAGTAAAAGAAGCCAAGCACTTTGCCACCAACATTCTTCCTCCTAGCTTCTTCATGGTCCATAATGCCGGCCGAAGTTGTCAGCACAATGTATCCAAACTGCACAAGTCATCAACATAGAACAGTGTCGGCCAAACAACAATGAAGTATGAAACATGCTAATACCAAACAACAATGAAGTATGAAACATGCTAATAAATGAAGGAGAAAATTAGTGCCATAGTCTTTGCACTTACAAAACCACTATTTATTTAGCATGTGCACTTGTGCAACAGAGGTGAGGGGATAACAAGTTCACATCTCATCACAGCCACATCTGAAATCCTCAAGTTATAACGGTAAAGATAAATTTTACATAACCGGTGCTTAAACTAAAATCTATTTCACATTTGTTCGCTTTCCATATAAGAGGTGATGTCGGAATGACAATTGAACACGAAACATTTATGAACTTCTGTGTGGTGCTTTGTATAATTAGAGACTGGAATCAATTCATCGGAACGATGATGATGATGATGTATAATTAGAGACAGGAAAATTGAAAATCTTTAGATGTTGATGCTTATAGTTAGGTCACATGTGTATTACGAGCATCCCGTACAAAATTGGATAGTGGTTCAAGTGTTCAACTGTTATGCGGTGATAGGATAAAACAATAACATGTCAATTGCATGTGCTAATTCTCTAGTAATGTTAAACAACAACGGCAAACAGATGAAAATCAATTCAAATTCAAGTGAACAGTAAAATTGTCAAAAAAGTCTCTTTTGCTTTTGAATATACGACGTACTTTAAGCTTCGAATATGTAATGCCATATTTCAACAAGAAAAAGGAAATGTCGAAGGGTTTATTAAAGGGCAAAAAATTTGGATGATGGGCTAGAAATTAGACAATGTACAATTTTTGAAATCCATCAAATGGAATTACATGGAGAGATGAGAGACTTGGCAGTAAATTGTAACACCCCGGGCCCACCGTATTATACATGAGGGTACACATTCAGTCTCCAAACCCCTTCCGTAGTCTTTATCTGGTTCCCCTAGGCTAAACTCTCACCTTAAAACTAGCTAGTATAGAACGCAACTTAGAATCCTAAACTTTATTATATACACTACTCCATCCCTTCTTTTTTATTTCTGATGTGGAACTATTACTAATCCCACTTCTACTTAAGCTTGGGCTTGGTGGGCATTAGGCTTTAACCATGGGTATTGCAATAGTGATTTGTGCAACTCATACAACTGAGATCCAACTACATAGGTGATGCCACCTACATTTATCATATGTTTATCATCCCCTGTACACAAGTCAATATTTTTTTTGATGAAACGGATAGAGTCCGAAGACCCCTGTACACAAGTCAATATTGAAATTTCACTTTTTCGCTATCCACATCCCACTTACCACAGACAAAAGTCAAAAAATGTGTCTTGCATGTGCTAAACAACAATGATAAAGACATGAGTAAAAACACCAAACGAGGGTTCAGTAATTTATATTCAAGTGAATGGCAAAATTGTCCATAAAAGTCTCATCTTTTACACATACATATACACATTTTGAGGGTGATTATAAATAAAACTAGAGAAACTAAAATTTCCACACAAATTTGGAAATTAAAAACTTTGTTATTAAACATGTTTGGCAAATGGAACATACATTGAAAAGAGATAAAGACTGTCAAACTTTCTTCCTCCCCATTCATATTTTATAGATAGTCATTCGCACTTAAAATCAATTGGTATCCTAATGCAAATGTGATATTACCCCCACTCTTATCAATAAAGAAAGAAAAGTTTTCTGACAATTCAAGCTCATAATAATACTAAAGTACACAGAAACTTAACCAACGTAATAAACATCTTCCATTCAATTTACTGTAGTGAAATCCTTAAGGTACAAACAAATATTTCCAGCCAGAGACAAGTTTATCAGAAGAAAAAAAAAATCATAAAACAGACCTGACGAGAAGGTAGCAACCTAGCAGTCCAAGGCTCGATATCCTTAACACCCACATCAAATCTCGGACTGATAACACCACACTTGTTCAACCTTCCATTCAACTCCACCACTATCTTCCCAGCTCTGTGATCATCCACATACTCAAACTCACCAATATATCCTACACAAATTTCACCCATTAATTAAAATCCAACGAAAAACAACACTAAATAAATAAAAAAAAACAAACAACATGGGCATTAATTAAATAGAAAACCCACCATGCTTCTGCATAACCAAGAGGAACTTGATGATGACTTTCGATGAAGGCCTGATCATCACCTGCCGTTTCCCGCGCTTTTCGGCATTGTACATGCTCTTGAGAGCATCGTTGAGTACGCTCACCCTCACCATTCCTCACCAGACCTGGGTTTGGGATTGACAGAGAGAGGGCGGCTAGGGTTTGGTTGTGAGATTTTCGGTGTAATTTTGTATATATAAAGGGGAAAAGGAGTGGGTTTTAGCCGTTGATCAAACGGAGATGAACGGTTGAGAAGTTTAATTCGGCCCATTATTGTTTCGTTAGCCCATTCCAATAAGGATCTAATAATGTGCTCTCGATAGATTTCCTTTCAGTAACGGGCCTAATTACGGGAATAAGGCCCTTAATTTTTTTTACTTTTATAATAGAAATGAAGTCCCTTAATTCGAGGATAAATTGTTTCTGCAATTTGCAGTGTTTGTTTTCTTCTAAAAAAAAAATGCGGTGCTTGTTAATGCTTGCCTGATTGGTTTAGCTCGACGAAGGTGTTGTGACAAGGTTGTTCTCTCTCCCCCTATCTCTTCATCTTATATTCAGAAGTGTTATCTCGTTTCATTAAACAAGAAGTTGCTGATGGTATGCTCTCAAGTATTATTACTCGCAATCAGGATACCTCCCTCAGTTATTTGCTTTGAGCAGATGATAGTTTGCTTTTTTTATAGAGCTAATGTGTCAGAGAGTAAGGTGATCATCAAACAATAAGTTCTGTTATTGACTAGAATGTAAATTTTAGTAAGTTCAGTGTTTTCTTTAGAGAGCTTGTTGGTTTGAATACGCAAACGATGCACACTTAGACATTTGTAGATGGATGTGGGTTCTATGTTGTTCAAATACATTGGTACTATGATTAGCACGCCCCGCATCCCTGCTTCTAAACGTCTATTTGGTTGGAAGGCTAAGATTCGTAGCTTTACATGCATGGTCGGCTCTACAGGAGAGGCAACAGCCTCACGCCTCCAATTTTTGGTCATTTTTGGGGGCCCCTAAAAAATTTTGGATTCAAAATCCAATTAAAAAACAATGCAATTAAATAATAATAATAATTAAGGTCCTAAATGCTAAAATCAAAAACCTCAAAACAAACTTTCGGGTTCAAAATCTCAACCCAACCAGCTACGACATTCTCCCTATTATGTGATTATTATTCATAAAAAATATCCCCAATTCCAAAATTAAATCCCTAATTTTTCTTAGCGATTGCGAATTTAACATTCATCCCAAAAATTCATGACAAACCGACGATGCACTCAAATACTCGCCTATCGTCATCGTATTCGGCACAATCTCACTCCCATTATCATCTAACATTCTCATTTCCACTTCCCCTCCCCTAATTCCAAAATTAAATCCCTAATTTTTCTGAGCGATCGCGAATTTAACATTCATCCCAAAAATTCATGACAAACTGACGATGCACTCAAATACTCGCCTATCGTCATCGTATTCGATACAATCTCACTCCCATTATCATCTAACCTTCTCATTTCCACTTCCCCTTTCGTCGGTACTGTGAAATTTTGGGTTTTGCAACAAACCCCAATTTTCCTAATTCCTAGAATCCTTAGGTTTCAAAAAGTGTGGATTTTTATGCCATAATCCTTATTTTCACTGTTTTTCTTTTGTACAGTTTAGTGCATGATTGAAAAGTGATTTTTTTTTGCAGTTTGAGTGTTGCATTAGATGCTTGATCATGCCTAATGGATGTATCGACCTATCACCCCATGTCGCCCTACACTTCGTCAAATCATGTTCTATTGTTCCATATATCCGATTTGCTGAGTTGGGTGTTTAGTTGATTGTTTGAAGCATTGAATTTGAATATAATCACACCTAAAAAGTATGCCCCTGGAGCTTTCAAAAAAAAAAACAAGAGGAAGAAAAATTATTACAATCTCAAACCGGGGCCTTTGATAAGTTTCTTACAAAAAACCTATAAAGAATGATACTGAGAATTTTGGTAATACAATTGCTAATGAAGAAGAGGTTCAAGAACATGAAGATTTGAATGGGTGATCAAAATGCAGAACCAAATCAATTTGCAAGTGAAAATGTTAACATGAATGTGGGGGATTGATGCTGCATTTTTTGGTGTGGGAGCAACATATAATGAGTTAATTGATGATTAGGGAAAGCTTAGATTACACATGTTGATTAAATCTGATGTGAGACAGATATTCGTGAATGGATTTGGAATGGATGGCTAAGGTACCACCAGATACCTGCAAAAAAGCCTGAAACACTGGGAATTTTCCCGGCGACAGGCCCTCCGACGATCAAGTAAGTCACTAAGCAATGTAAACTGTATTTTAATGGACAAAGATTACCTGGTAATGGAGAAGGATGTGCTATTATCATAAGCCTGAGAGGGAGCACTTTTAGGAAGATTCCTTAACTATTTTGAAAAAAAATCCTAATCAAGAGATCTATTCAGTTAATATCTCCATATGTTAGGGGGATTTGATTGACAACCATGATTGATTAGTTAATCTTCTCTATCAAGGCTGCGAATCCCCTCCCCCCCCCCCCCCCCCCCCCCCCCCCCCCACACACACACACCCCATACAACCCATATTATGGTCATGTCCCTGTAGATGCTGTGAAATTACAGTTTCACGCTTAGGAACCCTGAGATTCATGTAGGAATCGTGTGGCCCCGATTAGCTGTAATTTTACCACATATCATAAGCCTCCCAACCCTGGATGTTAGGTGTAGCAGCCTTCGAAATGCCCCAGATTTCCTACACTGAAAATCCGTGACACATCATGAATTTTTTACTTTAATTGAGTACAAAACACAGTACAACTCATAGGGGGAAAATAAAATTTTAATTACATGACATCTTATTACAAATTTAAGAATGTGTACATATAAAATTCCATCTTTTTACATCATTCAAAATTTTAAACATCCACTTGGATGCTCGACAAAGCTCAAATGCATGCCACCAACGATCAAAATGGTCTTGCAAAAATTGCCAACTATGGGCACGTCAGTTGCTACAACTGACACAAAGTTGATGATAACAGTGATCTCTAACTTCTTCAACAATTAAAATTTATGCCAAACAATGTGAATATCTAATGTAAATATTCTAGATGTGTCGGTGTATGTCACGATTGTTGCTGGTGATTTTGGGTGTGGGAGCAAACAGATGAATTTGTGGGTTCTTTGAGGAAAACAATAAAGTGAACCTGTTGACCTTCACCAACGTGTTGACTTGTTTCTTGCCGCTGCCGCGAACCTGTATAAAGTTCGATACACTGGGATGGATCCCGGCGACGAACCCTCCGACGCTCTTGTCAGTAATCTCAAAGATTAAGAAAGAGCTTTGGGTAGAAAAAGATTGATTACCATGTTACGGTGGGAGAGAGGGGTATTTGTAGTCGCCTTAGGAATCAGTTTCGAGATAAGGATAAATCTCTACTTCTGGATGTTTATGGATAAGAAGAGAGTTTGACTCATTTCGTGATAAGAGTGACTGTTTAAACCGTCTCTTAGGGATAACCACGAATTTTAATCACTCTCTATCCATCTGGGTTGGTTTGTAATAGGTTGCTACCCATACCCAGTAGAACTGATCCGTTTATGGGCTATTGGACTTTGTGGGAAGACCCAGTTCCCAATTCGGACCCGTTTGTAGGTGAAATTACCGTTTTACCCCCAGGAGCTTTAAGATTCATACCCAATTTGAACGATCCTGATTTAATTCTATTTTTAGCCATATCACGAGCCCCCACTCCCGAAGACTGAGTTTAACAGCCTTTGAGGAGTAGTTTTGTTGTTCTAATGGCGTATGGGATTTTATCGGAGTTCTTAAGGGAGTTCGAATCTTGCCCGAGGTCTAACGGTATTTTTCTGAACTAGCAAAATGCCCAAAGTTAGTCTTAGATTTTTCTGGATTTTTTTATGATTTTTCCAGATTTTTAAACTATTTTTCGAATTATTTATTTAATTTTGCGAAGTAACAATCTAGTTTCAAAAAGTACAAATTAATTATTCTAATCAATAATTATTTTTCCAGGGGCTCAAAATGTTTTCCCGAATTTATAATTATTTTTTAGAAATTTAAATTATTTTTTGAATTTTTAATTATTTTTCGCAATTTTTAAAGTAATTAATTCGAATTAATAAAAAAAAGAATTAATCAGTTAATTATCGACGTGGTGCGATCTGGAGTGTCCATCGTGTTGTTGGCACAAATTTTCGAACAATCTGACGGTGGATCGATACTTCGCTAACGTGGCTTGATCTGGGCAGTCAGATCTGGAGCGTGCATCTGGAGGTAAGAGTTTTCCCCCGTTCGTAGCTCGGTAGCTCGGATTTCAGATCCGAGCTACATGGCTCGATCTGGATGGTCGATCAAGATCAGTCACGAATCACGAGGCATTAGTTTTCCCCCGTCTACAGCTCGGTAGTTCGGTAGCTCGGATTTCAGATCCGAGCTACATGGCACGATCTGGATGGTCAATCAAGATCAGGCACAAATCTTTTCCCCAGTCTGTAGTGTAATATCCCGGTCGGATATTATATTTGTATTATTACTATTTTTAAATTAAAATATTTTTACAAAAAAATCTTGGTTTTACTAAATAAAAACTTACCTGTGAATATATACTAGTAAGTATATATATGTGTTGTATCGATTTTGTGTACTTGTACAAAATCCTGTAAAATGCGTTTTTAAGAAATTGTTTGTAAAATCTCGGGCTAGTATTAAAAATTATTATTTTATTTTTTATTTTTAGAATTGAAATATTTTTGGTGGATTTTAACCGGTTTTACTAATAGACATTATCTATATATATATACCAATCTGTGTACATCTGTATTGTATCAAATTGGTACTGTAATTTTCCGAGCCGATAATAAAATTTATTTTATTATTATTTTTGGAATTAATTTATTTTTATACGGATTGTGCGGTTTAACAAACAAAAATTATTGGTATATAGATTAATATATACGTATGTGTATTGTATCGATTTCATACGTTTGTACAAATCGTATAGTATGTGTTTTGGACAAATATATCTTATTTTTGTCATGATTAATCAAAATTGGATGGCTAGGATTTGTTTGGAGGGTTAAACCTAGGGTTTAGGATTAATAGAGATACATAAGAGTATCAAGAGGTGGATTTCTACTAGAACACTCTCCTCCACCTCACCCCTCCACCTCACCCCCTCCCCCTCATTACTGATGGCCGACCACCCTTACCCCAAGGGAGTTTGTACAAATGTCTTGGTGTATTTTGCACCCACACCCTCTCTTTCCTCCTATAAATAGCCCCCCCCCCCCCCCCCCCCCCACCCTTTGTGTCATTTACAAGAAAAAAATATAGAGAAAAAGAAAGAGAAAAAAAACCCTAAATTGAGAGTTCTCCATTGAAAGTTGTAGTAGAAGCTAGGAGGAAGGAGAAGGTTGATTGTCTAGTTCTTCCTACAAAGAGATCAAGGTGGGGGTTCTCTACTTCTCTTTTATTATTGTTGTATGTGTAGAAAAGAACCCATCTTTAGGATTAGCTATTTGTGTATGTGAAAAAGAACCCTATTTAGGGTTAGCTATTGTGTATGTAAAGAAAGAACCCATTCCTAGGGTTAAGTTATTTGTTGTATATGAGAAAGAACCCATCTTCAGGGTTAATTATTGTTGCTTGTAAAAAGAACCCATCTTATAATGTCTTGTTGTTGTAGGTTAAAAAGAACTCATCTGTCTGATGTGTGGTTGTTGTATGTGTATGTTTCTAAATAACTTGGACTAAATCTTAAGCATAAACATGGTTGCATGGATCAAAATGATCCCATAAAAATATGGATGGTAGAACTCAAACAAATGACATAAAGATTGAGTCTTTACAACTTTATTATGATTATTTTTTAACTACTTGGACTAAGACTTGTGCATAAGAATGGTTGGAAATCAAGGTGGTTACATGAAAGAAAAGGTTGAAGGGTGGAACTTACTAAAAGCACATAAAGATAGAATCCTTAGCCTTATTGTGATCATTGTTGTTATTATTACTATTTTTGCAAACACAAACTATGACAACTTGGACTAAATCTATGAGCACATAAAGATTTGTAAGGTGAGAATGTTTACATACCTGACATGGCTAAAAATAGGGCTAAATCGGAACCATCCAAATTGGGCATAAATCTTAAGACTTAGGGGCAAAATGGTAATTTTACCTACAAACGGGTCTGAAGTGGGTACTGGGTCTTCTTTCCAAAAGCCCAGTAACCCGCAAACGGATCCGTCTCAGCTGGGTGCGGGTTCCAACACGCGATAAACTCAGTCCAGCAGGATAGAATTAGGGTTTCTGATTAGTCCTAATCAACAGCTCTGACTCGCATCTATCCTTTCACTGGGAATTAGAAATTACATTCCTAATCTGATTCCAAAGGCAGCTATAAATACCCCCCATCCACCATCATTAAGAGGTAATCAATCTTTTGCCAATCTACGCTCTTTCATAATCTTCTCTGATTACTAACTTGAGCGTCGGAGGGTGCGTCGCCGGGATCAACCCCGGTGTATCGCACTTTTTGCAGGTGAACGGCGGGAGTCAACGGTCAAACTCCAGTGAGTAGATTCCAGGTTTTTGCTATTCAGTTTTCCTAAGAATCCACAAATACTATCTGTTTGCCTCCACACCAGATTTAGCGGTAACAGATTGGCGCCGTCTGTGGAAATCCACGAATAGCACTCCTTCCTCTCTTGGTTAAGATCATCTCTAGCCATGCCTCCAAGGAAACTTAGATCCAGGGGGTCCAACCGTGGACCTACCCCTCCTCAACAGCAGGAAATCCCCCTCCAAACAGTCCAGCCGTAGGGCCTCCCTCCTTAGCCCGACCAGGCCCCGCTGCAGGACCAACCTCCTCTTCAGAATCCTCAGCCCCCTCAGGGTCAAACCGGGCCTCAGAATGCCGGTGCGGGGGGCTCCCATCCCAATCCTCAGAAACAACCTCTCCAACATGACCACGTCTCCGTGCACAACCCCTCTACCGACTCCATGGCATCTCACAATCCCCGGGCCTCTGATGACCTCCGCAACACCCTCAACAATCGGCATAAAGAAGAGGATCTTTGCCACCGTTTGGATGAAAGGCAGACCCGAGAGGGAGCCTCCCACCAACAACGTCCAAATGAGTGATCTCCTCATCGCCGAGATTACAGAAGGTCCCCTCCTAGAAGAGGGCGAAGAGAGTCCCCTGCACACCATAGGAGAAGACCTCATTCTCCTGCGGGTCGGCAACCCCCGAGGAATGATGAAGCACCCATTACCCGTGCCGAATTCCAGCAATTCCAAGCAACCATCTTGCAAGCCCTCAATCTCCGACCAACAACGACAATGCTCGGAGGGTCCCCACTCCTCCTCCAGTCCAAAGTCCTCGCCATCGGTCCCTACCTCCTCCCCCAGCTCCTAGCAATCACCATCACATTCCTAGTCCTCGCCACTCCCGGAGCTACCGTCGTCGTAGCCCCCGCTCCCCTTCGTACGAAGACGAGTCCAGAGGCTCGTTTGGCTACCAATGAAGGGATGACACCGTCTACCGTCGTCTCCACGAGATGGAGAGGCGCTTGGGTCAGCTAGACAGAGAAGAGGAGCTTAGAGAAAGGACCCTCCGTCCAAGCCGACCTCCCTTCTCTCGATTAATCATGGAGGTGCCCGTTCCAATAGGCTTTAAGGCCCCACAGTTCGAGACTTACTCTGGGGAGTTTGACCCCGTAGACCACATCGAGAGCTTCAAGATCCTCATGCTGATACACCAAGCTTCCGATGCTCTATTGTGCAAAACCTTCCCGGCCACCCTCAAAGGTCCCGCTCGGGAGTGGTACTCTCGCCTCGCCCCATCCTCCATCTTCTCATTTAAGCAATTTGAGACCCTCTTCGTCACCCACTTCGTGAGTAGCCGTCGCACAGAGAAGACCAGCATTTTACTACTCTACCTCCACCAGAAGAAGGGTGAGAAGCTCAGGGACTATGTGAAAAGGTTCACCGCGGAAGCTAGGTCCATCGCTTCCCTCGACCAGTCGGTCGCTGCAGCAACCTTTCAGTCGAATATACTCAACTCAAGCCTGCGGTCCTCCCTTGCCAAGAAGCCCCCGCAAAACTTCTCCGACCTCCTCCTCAGAAGCGAGAAGTATATTCGGGCTGAGGAAGCTGAGCATCGCCCCACCTTTGAGGGGTCTTCCTCCGGGACCAAACGAAAGGCAGCTGAAGAAGAAGGGGCTAAGAAGCTCCAGAAGGATAATGGGGGCCAGCGCAGCCCACCTCCAAGATTTGAGAAGTTCACCCCCTCTTAATGCCATCATTTCCACTTTTCTCATGGAGGTCGAGAAGGAAGGGGTCCTACTTCCTGCCCCGAAGATGAATACCTTGGCAAGAAAAGGGACAAAGAGAAATGGTGCCGATATCATCGGGACCACGGCCACGACACCAATGACTGCCGGGTCCTGAAGAATGAAATCGAGGCCGTCATCCAAAAGGGGGTAGCTATCTAAATTTGTAAGAAAAGACCGGACCGATCTTCCTCCTCCCCCCAGGGGGCCAACAAGCGTCCCGAAAGGCGCGAGGAAACTTCTGAGTTCGAAGAGGAGCGCGTCCTACATCTTATTCATGGAGGACCTTTGGGGGGCACCTCCAACTCCTCTTAAAAGGCCTTTATTAGAGAGGTCAACTCAGTACATGGCATGGCCCCCCCAAAGGCCTCGGGGTACCGGTCACTTTTTCAGATGAAGACCTTGAGGGTGTCCGAACCCCCCATTGTGATGTGCTAGTCATCAACCTCCATATGGCGAATTTTAAAGTGGAAAGGATACTGGTGGACAATGGTAGCTTCGTTAACATCCTCTTCCTCGCTGCTTTCAAAGGACTCAAGCTATCCTGGGACAGGCTTAAGCCCGCCGGCTACACACTTCACGGGTTCACGGAAGTGCCAGTGACTATCGAAGGGGTGATCACCCTCGACGTAACCGCTAACAAAACTCCTACTACCCGAACGGAGCCGATGGAATTCATGGTCGTCGATGTCCCTGCTGCTTATAATGTAATTCTAGGCCGATCTGGCCTAGCTGCTCTAGAGGTCATCCCATCGGCTTATCACCTCAAGATGAAGTTCCCCACCAGGACAGGGGTAGGGAAAGTAAGAGGCAGTCAAGAGATGGCCCGAAAATGCTATATGACCTCCACCGGGGGTCCAGTTCTCTCCCTCAGGACTCTTCAAATTCCCCAAGAGGGTGTCCGGCCAACGTCCAAATCGATGGATGAATTGGAGGAAGTGCACTTCTCCGAGCAAGATCCGAACCGCAAGTTCTTTATCAGCAAGACCCTCCCATCCACCCTATGCTCCGACATAGTCCAATGCATTAGAAAGAACCGCGACCTCTTTGCAGGGTCGGCTGCCGACATGCCAGGAATCTCCGAGGAGCTCCTCGTCCACCACCTGAGTGTTGCCCCGGAGTCCAAACTGGTCCAACAGAAAAGGCAAAAATTTGCTCCCGAGTGCCAACAAGCTATCAAAGAAGAGGTGGACAAGCTCCTTAAGGCTCGGTTCATACCAGAGGTAAATTATCCTGAATGGCTCTCCAATGTGGTCATGGTAAAGAAGTCCAACGGGAGCTGGAGAATCTGCATCGACTTCACCGACCTAAACAAAGCATGCCCTAAAGATCTATTCCCTCTCCCTAGCATCGACACCTTGATCGACGCAACTTCGGGCCATGAACTCCTCAGCTTCATGGATGCCTTTTCCGGGTATAATCAGATCCGCATGTTTTCCTCGGATATCCCGAAGACCTCCTTTGTTACCAATCAAGGGCTCTACTGCTACAGGGTAATCCCAAATGGCTAAGTATCTAGCCAAGGTCCAAAATCTCATGGCTCAGTTGGAAGAGGCACTCATTCAGTGGATCCCCAGAGAAGAAAATTCCCAAGCAGATGCCCTCTCCAAGCTGGCCTCCTCCTTCCTTCAAGGTCTCGAGCAGACCGTCCTGATTGAAGTGCTCCTGAGACTGAGCATAGAAGAAGAAGCTCCCGACTCGATGGAGTCACTGCCCGTCCAACTTCAAGACAATTGGATAAAACCCCTGATAGAATTTCTAAGGGATGGGCTCCTCCCCGAAGACCCTAAGGAAGCTCGGCGAGTTAGAACCAGAGCAGAGTGATACACCCTTGTTGAGGGGGTCTTGTATAAACGATCCTTCATCCAAGTGGACGGCAGACCCTATTTGAGGTGCCTCTCCCCGGAACAAGCCTCGTATGCCTTGCAAGAGTTTCACGAAGGCATAGGCAGAGCACATTCAGGGTCAAGATCCCTCGCCAGGAAGGTGTTGAATTGGATACTTCTGGCCTACCCTCTTACAAGACGCCGAACGACACGTCCGGCAATGCAGCTCCTGCCAGAAGTACTCCAACATCCGTCTCCTACCCCAAGCTCAGCTCACCTCCCTATCAAGTCCTATCCCTTTCGCAATGTGGGGGATGGACTTACTAGGGTCATTTCCACCAGCTCCCGGCCAGCTCAAGTTCTTAGTCGTGGCAATCGACTACTTCTCCAAGTGGATAGAGGCCGAACTAGTGGCTACAATCACCGAGAATAAAGTGTTGCAGTTCTTCTGGAAGAATATCATCTATCGGTTCGGCGTGCCCCGGGTCCTCATAACCGATAATGGAACACAATTTACTGGGGCCGCGTTCCGATCTCTGTGTGAAGACCTCACCATCCAACAACATTTCTCCTCCGTCTCCCACCTCCAGTCAAACGATCAAGTGGAAAATGCCAACCGACAGATCCTCTCCGGTATCAAGAAGAGACTGGATAAGTCTACCAAAGGTTTATGGGTTGATCAGCTCCCTAACGTGCTGTGGAATCACCGCACTACTAAATGGATCCCTACAAGAGAGTCGCCATTCAATCTCACCTATGGGTCCGAAGCTGTGATCCCCTTAGAAGTCGGCCTACCATCTCCTCGCCTTATGGCCTATGAAGAAGAGCAGAATGCCAGAGAGCTTCGGGCAAATTTGGACTTGATCGATGAACTACGGGAAAGAGCGTCAATTCGCCAACAGAACTATCGAAGGAGGATCGAGTTGGCCTACAACAAGAGAGTCCGTCCCACCAATCTCAAAGAAGGGGACTTGGTCCTTAGAAAGTTAGCTATCTCTTTCCCCAGTCAGAAGAGTAAGCTAACTCCAAATTGGGAAGGACCCTACAAGATCACCAAAGTAGTTCGGCCCGGAACATACCGTCCTGAAGATCTTGAAGGCAGAGAGATTCCTAGGGCTTGGAATGCCGACCATCTATTAAAGTACCAATGGAGCGGCCAAATGCCTCTCTAAGTACCTTCGGATGTCGAACCGTTCCTTTCCTTTCACTTGTATTTTACTTTAGCTTCTTATTTTTCCAATGTAATAACGGCTCGCAACTTAGAAGCAGCCGAGTAGTAGTTTTCAATAAAGAGCTTCTTATTTTTGTATTTTACTTGTGAATTGGTTTTATCTCTCTGTTTCTAACTTTTCCTTGCGCTTAAACAACGAGTTCGGAGTCCAACACTTGGCTCGACTCCGCTTCGCAAGCTCGCTCTTAAGCGAGCTAGAAGTAGTTCGCCATTCGGAATTGCTCCCACAACCGTTGAAACATACTCAAATGACAAGTTCGGAGTCCAACACTTGGCTCGACTCTGCTTCGCAAACTCGCTCTTAAGCGAGCTAGAAGTAGTTTGCCATTCAGAATTGCTCCCACAACCGTTGAAACATACTCAAACGACGAGTTCGGAGTCCAACACTTGGCTCGACTCCGCTTCGCAAGCTCGCTCTTAAGCGAGCTAGAAGTGGTTTGCCATTCGGAATTGCTCCCACAACTGTTGAAACATACTCAAACGACGAGTTCGGAGTCCAACACTTGGCTCGACTCCACTTCGCAAGCTCGCTTTTAAGCGAGTTAGAAGTGATTCACCATTTTGAATTGCTCCCACAACCGTTGAAACATACTCAAACGACGAGTTCGGAGTCCAACACTTGGTTGGACTCTGCTTCGCAAGCTCGCTCTTAAGCGAGCTAGAAGTGGTTTGCCATTCGAAATTGCTCCCACAATCGTTGAAATTTGCTTAAATGACGCGCACGAAGTGTTTACAACTATACTAGACATAGGAGAAGAGCACTTGGAGGTGCTAAACCTTCGGTCCCTATGGTTCGTTCAAAGTTAAAGTTAGACATTCCGTGCCTACAAGAAGAAAGATTTCCTTCTGATTTTGAGTAGTTGTTAAAAGTTGGGAGAGTTGTACTTGAGTAAATGCCTACCGACAAAGCACACAAACGCAAGAGAGAAACAAGCTTTCAGTTATATAAAATTCTAACGCACAAAAGCGTTCAAGTTACAAGACCTAGCTACCCTAACAAGGTACTACCAAACTCGAAGAGGACTAATTACAACCAGTTGTTCAGTGCTTCTTCGGAATAGGGATGTTTCGGTTGAGAGATACACAGGGGCAGCACCGCCTAACCTTCGAGCTTGTCTCTAGACCAATGAACCGAGATGCCTCTTCGGCGCCGCCTCGAACTGTGGCTCCGACCGAGGCGCCACTAGACGAAGCAGCCACACCACTCTGAGCATCGTCCGAACTCCGCCGAACGGCAGGCAAATGAGTCGCGAGCTCATAGAAGGAGATCCCCCTCTCACTTTCTTCGCGAGTACACAACGTACTCCGAACATTGACCCTTACAAGCTGAGGTTTGAGGCGAGGGACTTCCTCCTCGAGCTCGACGATCCTATCCTTCAGAGTATCGTCCTTGACGAACATTTTTTAACGAGGAAGTTTGGCTGAGCCTGCGTCACCGGCACTGTCGGCTATGATGCGACGAAGGTGGGTCACTTCGATGCTTTTGTCGACCGTAACCCTCCTCAACTACTCGACCCTCGCCGTCAGCTCGTCGCGCTCGACCATCAGCTTGCCTAATACCGTTGCTAATTCGTCTTCTTCCGCCGAGAGTTCTTCTTCGGCTATTTCCAAATGGCAAACCTCCACCAATAGCTCGCTTTTCTCTGTCTCAGCAACGAACAACGTCTTCCTAAGCAAGTCCTCTTCGCCTTCGAGATGAGCCTCGCGAGATCGTTTCCGGAGTTGTTTCAGCACGGAAAAATACCCCCTCGTAGTAGCTTTGATATCCTCTAGCCTTAATTTGCTCCTAAGGAAACTCTCTCGGCTACGAGAAAGGGCCTGCCTTACCTCCTCTAGTTCGGCACGAAGGCGAGTTGCTTCGGAGACCGAATTAGGTTCGACGACCTGAAAAACAGAAGTATATCAACACAGAAAGACAAAGGGTGGTCCGAGCCAAACACTTAGCCAAATCTCGGAGAAACTCCATTTCAAAAACAACCCAACACTTAGCCAAAATTCGAGAAAAGAGTTCGAACAAAAATTTTATTCACATCAAAAAAGCGGTGGCCAGTCCGCTACAAGGCAGTACATTGAAAGAAAGAAAAAATTACAAAAACGAGGAGATCAAGGGTCCACCTGGGGCGGCAACTCGGAAATAGGTGCCTCGGTGGATGGCCCCTCACCCCCCGACGCCCCGGCTCGGGGGCCGACTGCCACGGTCTCAGGATCACCAGGCACTTCGCCACTCCGCTACTCGCCTTCCTCCTGCTCTTCTTCCTCCTCCTCTTCGCTTCCTTCCTCACCGCCGGGCCACAACCGGTACCCCACTCTCTCGAAGCCGGGGATTCGAGCCTCGACATGGTCGAGCGTCTGGGCATAAGACAGCTCCATGTTGGCCGCCATGTGCTTCTTCGCCTCGGCTTCGATCTCCTTCCTCGCCTTCTCCACCGCCACGGCCTGTTCCAACCTCACATCCTCCAAAGCCTTCGTCGCTGCGGTCCTCTCCTCAGCAGCCTTAGTGACCTCCGCAGCAAGGTTCTCCTTCGCTTGCTCCAGGGCCGCCTTGAGGTCGACGACCCAAGCCTCCAAGGCGTTCGAGCGATGCTGCTCCGCATCGAGATGTTTCACGGCCCTCGCCCTTTCCGCTCGGTCCTTGTCACTAAGGGCCTTCAGCTCCCTCTCCTGCTCGGCAAACTCCTGGATGAGGTGGCCGAAGTGGCAAGTGGCCTGCAAAAAGAAGCAGTTAGTACGCACCAAAAACCGAGCTATAGACTTAGTAAATTTTCAAAAAGAAAGAATCGAGACTTACCGACATCAGCGACCGAGCGACTTCAAAGGTGTCATCACCGGTCGTCTCTGCCTTCATGGCGGCTTGGTCCTTCGAGGTCGCAAGATGCTTGACCGCCTGCATACACATCTGCGAGTTGCCCAAGAAGCTGTCGTGGTTCTTCACTCGCCAGTTGGGGACGAACAACTTCTTGTGGGCCTCGGTCAAGATCTCCTCGGCTTGAGGAGTCAAGGCTGGGGCCTCGAGCGCCAGCGCTGCCGAGACGGAAAAGGTCTCACTTGCAGGGGCAGACGGGGCAGAGGCAAACAGGTTAGGGAGGACGGCCACCTCCGAAGACGGTTCCTAAGGAGCAGGAGTGACGACGACCAAGGGTGCCTTGATGGGTCGGCCGGACGAAGGACCCGTGCTCGTCCTCTTCCTTTTCCTGCCGTCGCGATTTTGCTTCGCTCCGTCATCATGCCCTTAAAGTCCATGTTCAGCACCTCTGTTCAAAGCAATAAAAGGAAAAAGTAAGAAGAATGTACAAGGCATTCAAAAAGAATTACAGCGAGATGTCAGGAGCGTACTCGGGTCGATCGATCGGACTAAGGCCCGACCCGTGTAGCACCTCCTCGGTCATCTCTCTCTAGCTCAACGTCGGGAGAGCGATCAGCTTGGCCACCACCTCCTCCTCGGCAGTGGTCAACATCAGGTCGGCCCTTGCAAACTTCGGTACCTCCGCCTTCCACCGACTCGAGAAATCCAATGTCGAAGGTCCCTTTATCAGAAAAAACTTCTCCATCCATTGCTTTATCGAATCAGGATTCTCAATTAACTTAACTCCTCTCCGAGGTGACAAGTAATAGCGAGGCTCGAGCTTGGTCATCCTGTTGATTCGGTATAAACTTCGAAGGATGACGAGGTCCGACTCCACTTTGGCAATTCGACACTGAAGCAAAAAGGTGAGCACATGGTGCCAAGTGTTCGGCATGAATTGTATATAGGCCAGACAGTACCAGTGAAGGACTCTCATCACGAAGAGGTGGAGGGGGAAGCACAGACCAGTGTTCAAGGAATCGTAGGCAAAGATGCATGTGTCCGTTGACAGGACGGTGTTTGCTCGTATCCTAGGACCGGGGAGGATCAGCTTATACTCCTGAGGGATGGCGAATCACTTCCTGATCCGGAGGAGATCCCGTTCGGACAACACCGAGGGGAGGTCATCCACCTCGGTGACCTCCCTCGGATCGTTCTCCTCATAAGTTGCTGAGCAACCAACGATCGCCTTACTCAGCAGCTCGCCACTGTACTGCCTTATCCCCGCATGACCGGACAGCACGCCAGGCAGCCGACCCGATTCGAGAGCTCGCCTATCAATCTCCACAACCTCCTCTACTATCGAAGACCAAACCACTACCCTCTCCTTCTCCTCGGCCGCATACGACCCCGCTACCTCTTTCCCCTTCCTACGGCTCACTACTTCTCTCCCCTCCTCGGTATGCCGACTTACCAGGACGAAGCCTCACTTCCCGAGTTTACTCTTGACATCTCGAATAAATATCTAAGGCAAAGAACACTGACCTTGATGTGACATAACCTTGAAGTGACGTTCACGGTCGGAAATAGTTCACCAGAAATTGCCTGGCCCTCGCGACAGCTAGCACAACTGCCTTGGAGCACAAATCGCTGCTAGCAGAGCAAAAGTAAAAACTTAGGAGTAAAAGTGAGAAATGAGCTGAGGGGTGAGGGGAGGGTAAGAACTTATAGCTAAGAAAGTGGCTGTTGGGCTTTTGAAACGCCTAGAAGCCCATTAAGGGAGACGAAACGACAAAAAAGAGAAAGCGGCGATGGTTCGGAGGAAAGACGCATCGATTCACTTAACACCCCCGCTCGACGACTCGTGACTTGCCGAGCTGTAAAGGCAATCTGATGAACTGACGAGGAACCGACCTCCACATATGGAGAAAAATGCCATCGAGCCAGTTTCACCATCGGATTGTCTCAAATTTCGTGTCCAAATCTGATGGGCAGCTCAGATCATGCCACACCTACAAAATGACAAGATAGTGTTTTTTCGTGATCTGAACCTCCAACTTCGTGATACGCGCCATGATGGACATCGTAGATCCCACCACGTGGTTCGAAGACTCGATCCGAGCTGCCAATTCACCAGAGCGCTCAGTTGAGCCACCGAGCCACCGTCCTCCCTGACCGGACTGATGAAGAACTGACCTCCACATATGGAGAAAAATGCTGCTGAGCCAGTTTCACCGTTGGATTGTCTCAAAATTCGTGTCCAAATCTGATGGGCGGCTAAGATCATGCCACGCCCACAAAATGACAAGATAATATTTTCTCGTGATCTGAACCTCCAACTTCGTGATACGCGCCATGATGGACGTCTCAGATCCCCCCACGTGGTTCGAAGACTCGATCCGAGCTGCCGATTCACCGGAGCGCTCAGTCGAGCCACCGAGTCACCGTCCTCCCTGGCCGGACTGACGAAGTACCGACCTCCACATATAGAGAAAAATGACGCCGAGCCAGTTTTACCGTCGGATTGTCTCAAAATTCGTGTCCAAATCTAATGAGCGGCTCAGATCATGCCACGCCCACAAAACGACAAGATAGTATTTTCTCATGATCTGAACCTCCAACTTCGTGATACACGCCATGATGGACGTCTCAGATCCCCCCACGTGGTTGAAGACTCGATCCGAGCTGCCGATTCATTGGAGCGCTCAGTCGAGCCACCGAGCCACCATCCTCCCTGGCTGGACTGACAAAGTACCGACCTCCCCATATGGAGAAAAATGCTGCCGAGCCAGTTTCACCGTCGGATTGTCTCAAAATTTGTGTCCAAATCTGATGAGCAGCTCAGATCATGCCATGCCCACAAAACGACAAGATAGTGTTTTCTCGTAATCTGAACCCTGTCCTCGCGATTCGTGTCATGATGAACGTTTTATATTAAGCCACATATCCCAACGGTTCATTCCGATCTGCCGAGCCACCGGAGTGCTTAGCCGAACTACCGGGTTACTGTGGACAGAGGTCGAATTGCCGAGCCATAGGAATGCCCAGCCAAGATACCAAACAGGTTAGCCGAGCTACCGAGCTAATATGGGTAGAGGACGAGCTACCAGTCACCGGGCCGAAGTGACGAGGTACCGACCCTCACATTTGAAGAAAAATGGAGCCGACCTATCTCAGCCGTTGGATCTTGTCAAAAAACATGCTTGAACGCGATGGACGGCTCAGATCATGCCACGCCCACAAAACGACAAGATAACGTTTTTTTGGAATTTGCACCGTAATGAACGCTCCAGATCTTTCTACGTAGCTCGACAGATCATTATGCGCCGATCCACCGAGCTACCGAGGACTCAAGCCGAGGTGCCGATGCACCGACCCTCGCATACAGAGAAAAAGCTCGCCGAGCCACCCAGATCGTCTGATCCTCTAGAAAATTTTGCTCAACACCGATGGAAGGCTCAGATTACACCACAACATAATTCGGTATTTAAAATTAATTTTTATTTATTAAAATTGATTTACTTATTTAAAAATTGCGAACAAATGATTAACAATTCGGGAAAATTAACTAAAAAATCTGAAAAATAATTATAAATTCAAGGAAATATTTTTGAGCCCCTGGGGAAGTAATTATGGCTTAGAAGAGACAGTTAAGACCCCCGAACAACGAATCAACACTTTGCAAAATTAGATAAGTGATCCGAGAAATAGATAAAAATTAAGAAAAATCACCAAAAGTCCAAGAGAGCTCAGGAACAACCTGGAGCGCACAACTAACTCAGAAAATCACCATAATACCCCATATAAAGATTCAACGCTCCTCGTTTGGACTCCGATACGACCCTCTAAACCATTAAAACAGTATAACTACTCCTCAAAGACTAGTGAAACTTAGTCTTCGGGAGTGGGGGGCTCGTGATATGGCTAAAAATAGGGCTAAATCGGAACCGTCCAAATCGGGCACGAATCTTAAGACTTAGGGGCAAAATGATAATTTCACCTACAAACGGGTCTGAAGTGGGTGCTGGGTCTTCTTTCCAAAAGCCCAGTAACCCGCAAACGGATCCGTCTCAGCTGGGTGCGAGTTTCAACCAGCGATAAACCCAGTCCAGCAGGATAGAATTAGGGTTTTTGATTAGTCCTAATCAACGGCTCTGATTTGCATCTATCCTTTCACTGGGAATTAGGGATTACATTCCTAATCTGATCCCAAAGGCGGCTATAAATACCCCTCATCCACCACCATTAAGAGGTAATCAATCTTTTGCCAATCTACGCTCCTTCATAATCTTCTCTGATTACCAACTTGAGCGTCGGAGGGTGCGTCACCGGGATCAACCCTGGTGTATCGCACTTTTTGCAGGTGAACGGCGGGAATCAACGGTCAAACTCCAGTGAGAAGATTCCAGGTTTTTGCTATTCAGTTTTCCTAAGAATCCACAAGTATTATCTGTTTGCCCCCACACCAGATTTAGCGGTAACAATACCCATTTTGGGGATGTAGTTCTCAATAGGCTATTAAAAGATAAGTCTTTTTGTTGTATGTTGCTCTCTACCTTGTTAAATATCAAATCTTTACTAACCCTAGTCCATAAAAAGTGGACCTTGTTGTATGTAGGAACTTGTAGGTTGAAGAGAAGTAGGTTTGTAATATGTAGGATTTGTAGATTCAATAAAAGTAGGTTTTGAATTATGTAGAACTTGTAGATTAAATAAAAGTAGGTTTTGTATTATGTAGAACTTGTAGATTAAATAACAGTAGGTTTTGTAATATGTAGAAACTTGTAGATTCAATAAAATTAGATTTTTGTAATAAGTAGGACTTGTAATTTATGAAAGGAGGAGTCTTTGTAATATGTAGAATTTCTCAAGAAAGTAGTCTTTGTAATACATAGGTTGTTCTAGTAGGTTAAAAAGAACTCATGCTTAAGTTATATGTGCTAAAGGATCCATGCTTAAGTTGTATGTGCTAAAGAACCCATGCTTAAGTTGTATGTACACATGCTTGAGTTGTATAGTTGTTCTAGATTCAAAAGAACCCATGCTTGAGTTGTAGTTGTTCTAGTGAAAGAACTCATGCTTGAGTTGTTGTAGTTGTTCTAGTAAAGAACCCACGCTTGGGTTGTAGGTTGTTCTAGTAAAGAACCCATCATGCTTGAGTTGTAGTAAAGAAACCCATACTTGAGTTGTTGTAGTTGTTGTAGTAAAGAACCCATGCTTGAGTTGTATAGTTGTTCTAGATTCAAAAGAACCCATGCTTGAGTTGTAGTTGTTCTAGTAAAAGAACCCATGCTTGAGTGGTAGTTGTTCTAGTGAAAGAACCCATGCTTGAGTTGTTGTAGTTGTTCTAGTAAAGAACCCATGCTTAAGTTGTAGGTTGTTCTAGTAAAGAACCCATCATGCTTGAGTTGTAGTAAATAAACCCATGCTTGAGTTGTTGTAGTTATTGTAGTGAAGAACCCATGCTTGAGTTGTAGGTTGTTCTAGTAAAGAACCCATCATGCTTGAGTTGTAGTAAAGAAACCCATGCTTGAGTTGTTGTAGTTATTGTAGTAAAGAACCCATGCTTGAGTTGTATAGTTGTTCTAGATTCAAAAGAACCCATGCTTGAGTTATATGTTGTAGTATTCTAGTTAAAAGAACCCATGCATGCTTAAGTTGTATGTTGTAGTGGTTTTAATTAAATTCTAAAAGGAACCAATGAGTTTAACTTGCATGCTAATCCAATTGAACTATTAAAATGAACCCATGTTCCACATTTGTTCTAGTTCATCTTTTAAGGAAAAACCCATGAAACTAGTTCCATGATGGTTCTAGCTCAAATTGATGAAGAACCCATGCATTTAGTTCTAGGTGATTCTAGCTCAAACTTGAGAAAGAACCCATGAACCTAGTTGCATGTTGTTCTAGTTCGAATTTGAGAAGAGAACCCATGAATTCTAGTTGTATGGGGTTCTAATTAAAATTGGACCATATCATGTGAACGTTCGCCATCTTCAATGTATGGGAAATAATGGTTGGGACAGTCACTAGTATTGTTAGCTCGATAAAAGTCCGTCTAGGGTCTTATAGTTACCCTAGGGGTCATCGACCATCAAGACTCGCATTTTACCACCTTGGAAACTATGGATAAATCACACCTTGTGTACCGACGGATCCTAACTGATGTGGGTTGATCGCGGGCCGAGAATGTTGACGAGATCCGAGTTAGGGGTAGTGATGAGTGAGGGAGATCCTGTCACCGGTGTCTTGGATCGATAGGCCATGAGTTTGATCGTGATAATCTTAAGAAAGTCTTTATTGAAAACCCTGTAAGATTGTTTAGGTTTAGTGACATGTTAGGGTAGTAACTTATGGCTATTACTACTTAACCTTTATTTATTATCATTTTTCGCCGAAGGGAAAGGTTGGTATTAGGGGTGATACCCTATGATCCAACTCGTCCTATAGGCTGACACTTGGCGGTGTTATTGGTTGTACCCTTTTTGTCAAAGGGATATAGTCTGTGCCTTCTCACGAGTTGGGAGCACAGCATCCGTATCTCGTATGTTAATTTCTGAAGTGCCTGGATAAGGGCGGGGCGATTCCTGTCGGAGCTAGGGGGATGGACCCCTGGAACTCCGTCATGTTCTATATCTAAGGGATAAAAGACATAGACTACGGTCTATTAGCTAGGGGGCCAAAGGGGATGCTTCGAGCTAACCTGTGCTGCGGATACTCCAAAGGTTCGTTAGATTTTTGAGTGAGGTCTGATATGTCGGGCAATAGTGGCAAACGGAGACACCACTATATGACTGCAAATGGCGGGATTAGACCATTTCAGAGCAACCTCATCAGTCATGTCGTATTTTTAGAAACAAATCGAGTACAAGAGTAGAATTCATGGCGCGGGTTCAAATTCCTATATATGAAGAAACTGCTTAAGATGGGGCGTATGTAGTATGGGATGCATACTGTTCCGAAACTTGCTTGCATTAGAATAAGAGCATCCTTGCATTAGTTAATCTTGCATTAGAGTCTAAGTCATAGCATACACTGACATATCAATTATATATACACATTTCTTTTTTTATCAATCTGTTTGTTTAAAGTAGAGAATCGCTACTAGTCATCAGCGTTAATGCGTCAGTATATGTACTGACGTCCCCATTTCAATAGGTACTGGATTGCAAAGCTACAGGTACAGGATTCAGGAGGACTCAAGGCGAGAGAAGCACAGTTGTTTTTGTTTTCCTCTTATTATATGTTGGTTACCATTGTTTCATTATAACATTTGTTGTAATTTATTTTATGTTGGGAAGCATCCAAGTGAAATACCAAGTGTTGTTCTTTATTCATTTAGTTTGATGTAAATTTGTTGAAAGTTGTAACACTTGGGCTTTTAAAGGTATTATTGTAATACTGATGTAATATATTGTAGTTTTATAACATTCAGACTTGTAATACATTTGTGTTGAATAAAAAGTTTTAAATTTTTCTGTTTTTCTGTGTATTGTGACTAATTGAAGGAAAATGTTCTGGCTTATGTCACGGTTTCCTAGTATATGGAAATTGGGGTGTTACATGCAGCTCGGTAGTTCATTAGCTTGGATTTAAGATCCGAGCTATGTGGCACGATCTGGATGGTCGATCAAGATCATGCACGAATCACGAGGCATTAGTTTTCCCTCGTCTGCAGCTCGGTAGCTCAGTACTGGAATTTCAGATCTGAGCTACGTGGCATGATCTGGACCTCTTGATGAAGATCTGTGAGGTGATAGTTTTCAACAATTTGCAGCTCGATAGATCGGTAGCACGGATTGTAGATCCGAAGTACGTGGCATGATCGGAGCAGCTTGATGAAGATCTGGCATGAATCGTGAGGCAGTAGTTTTTGCCAATTCATTGCTCGGTAGCTTGGTAGCTTGGATTGTAGATCCGAAGTACGTGGCATGATCGGAGCCGCTTGATGAAGATCTGGCATGAATCGTGAGGCGGTAGTTTTTGCCAATTTGCAGCTCGGTAGCTCGGTAGCTCGGATTGTAGATTTGAAGTACGTGGCATGATCGGGGCCGCTTGATGAAGATCTGGCACGAATCGTGAGGTGGTAGTTTTTGCCAATTCGCAGCTCGGTAGCTCGATAGCTCGGATTGTAGATCCGAACTACGTGGCATGATCAGAGCCGCTTGATGAAGATCTAGAACGAATTGTGAGGCGGTAGTTTTTGCCTATTTGCAGCTCGGTAGCTCGGTAGCTCGGATTGTAGATCCAAAGTACATGGCATGATCGGAGCTGCTTGATGAAGATCTGGCACGAATCGTGAGGCGATAGTTTTCGCCAATTCGCAGCTCGGTAGCTCAGATTGTAAATCGATGTACGTGGCATGATCGGAGCCGCTTGATAAAGATCTGACACGAATTGTGAGGCGGTAGTTTTTGCCAATTCGCAGCTCGGTAGCTCGGTAGCTCGGATTGTAGATCCGAAGTACGTGGCATGATCGAAGCCACTTGATGAAGATCTGGCACGAATCGTGAGGTTGTAGTTTTTGCCAATTCGCAGCTCGGTAGCTCGGGTTGTAGATCCGAAGTATGGAGCATGATCAGAGCCGCTTGATGAAGATCTGGCATGAATCGTGAGGTGGTCTGACTGGTAAACGCTTCGCATCGTGCTTCGGCCCTTACAGATTCTGCCGCTTAGCCTTCTGATGGGCTTACGTGGGGGCCCAAAATGCTCGGAAGCCCAAGCAACTCTCCTTTTTTACTATAAGACTTCTCCCCCCTCACCACTTTCTCATTCTTCACTTTTCACTATGAGAATTTGTTTTCGCTCTTGGGTGGCTTTGCTAGCGGTCGCGGCCAAGCGCTTAGTTCTCCGGCGAACTATTCCGACCGAAGCTATCATGTCTAGGTAAATATATACTTTGTTTTATATATTTTTCAAGATGTCTAGAGTGCCTTCGGGGAGTGAGATCTCCACCTCGGACCAAGAGAGTGATCGACCATTAGTAGCCTCATCTGTGGTGGACATGGGGAAGAAAAGGTCAGGGTCGGCGATCGTGGAGACGATAGTGGAGGGCGTGAAGAGAGCGGGTGAGTTAGGTAGGCTTCCTTCCACGCTATCAAGCCTCAGGAAGGTTAGGGATTATTCCGAAGAACTTCTAACCAAGGTGCTGTACAGGGAGGTCAGCCTTATACGGGGAGAATAAACCGAGGGAGCACTCCGAGGTTGACGACATCCCCTCGGTTCTCATGGAGAGGGATATGCAGCGTATTAGGAGGGGCTTCATGATACCGTCGGAGTATACCCTCCTCCTCTCCGGTCCAGGGTTCTGAGCGTGTTCGGCGACCTCGACCGACATATGAATCTTCCCGTATGACGCGTTCAATGCTGGTCTTCGACTGCCCCGACCACCCTTCGTGACTGAGGTGCTGCAGTGGTATGGATTGAGTCCGGTTCAATTCATGCCGAACATGTGGTGGCATGTCATTGGCTTTATCCTTCAATGCCAGGCAGTAGGGATCGAGCCTCAGCTCGTCTTACTCCGAAGTCTGTATCGGATCAACCGTATGAGCAAGATGGAGTACCGGTATTACTTACCACCGCAGAGGGGTGTCAAACTGATCAAGAATCTGGACTCCATCAAACATTGGAAAGAGAATTATTTTCTGATCCGAGGTACCCAACCGTGGGGTTTCCCGACGAGGTGGAGGGAAGACGTTCCAAGGTGGGCGAAGGCTGAACCTGTGTTGACTCTAGAGGAGGATGAGATCGTGTCGAAGCTCCTCAGTCGTCCGACCCTGAGTGGAAGGATATAACTGAGGGGGTTCTCTTCAGTGGGGGTCTCAGTTCGATCGACCCTAGTATGCTTCATATATTTTTCCTTCTTTTATTTCCAATATTGCTTTCTTCTCGTGCTAACTTCTTTGGTTTTTGTTCTCTCAGAGGCCCCGGGCATGGCCTTCCGAGCTATGCTGCTTAACCGAGGTGGGGGTTTCGGAAAGGGCTCTGACAACAAAAATAGGAAGAGGATGACGACGGGACCCTCATCTGGCCGGGCTACTAAGGCACCATTGGTGGTGGCCCCAACAGTGGACTTGGCATCCCCCTCTCCGTCCGCTCCTCATGCAGTCCTTCCTCAGTCTACCCCTTCCGACCCATCTACCGAGGCCTTCTCTCTCGAAGCTGCGCTAGCGCTGGAAGCGCCACCCCTTACTGCCAAGGCCAAAACTATTCTCACTGAGGAGCACAAGAAGCTCTTCATTCCCGACTGGCGGGTGATGAAGCATGATGGCTTCCTCGGGGACGCCGCCATGAGTATGCAGGCACTGCATCACCTGCCAACCCCAAAGGATCGAGCGGCTTTGAAGGCGAGGACCGTGGGCGACGATGCCTTCGAGATCTCCAGGGCAATGATGTCGGTAAGTATCTTTGTTGGGCCTTCGGAATTTCTAAGTTTGTTATGTGCGACACTCAAGTCTTTTTTAATTTCAACTTTCAGATCATGTGCCACTTCAGCCACCTCCTAGAGCAGTTTGCCGAACAGGAGAAGGAGCTCAAGGCGACGAGCAACAAGGACCAGGGGGAGAAAGCCAAGGCCATGAAGTTGTACGAGGCAAAGCAGCTTCTGTCGAAGTCTCGAGCTGCTCAGATCAGCCTTCTTGAGGCAGCCTTGGCAAAGGCGAACGAGCGTACTGCTATGGAAGCGGCGAGGGCGGACGAGGAGAAGGCGAGGGCCAAACAGGAGAAGGAGAAGGCCATGAAGGCTTCCGAGGAAATGGAAAGGGAGAGGGAAGCAGCGGTGGCTGCGGCTGCAGAGGCGATCCAAGCTGAGGCGAATGTGCACATGTGCACCAATACGGAGCAGTCCTACGCCCGAGCCCTCAAGCACGTAGAGGCTTGCATCCCCGATTTTGAAAGCTTGGGGTATAGCTTGTATGCCCCTGTCGAAGGCGAGGTGGTGGAGGGGGCAGCAGAAGCCGAAGGAGAAGGAGAGGAAGAAGAGGGAGAAGAAGAAGAAGAAGAAGAAAAGAAAGTGGTGGTGAATTCGCAGATGGCGATTGTGGAGGTGCCGAGGGTGATTGCGGAGCAGACCCCAAGGTGGCTCCTTGACTCTGAGTCTACTTGTTCTTTTTGTCTTTATTTTTTTATCTTTCATTTTTGTACTGCCATATAGAGGACTAGCCATCGCTTTTGTTGTAGTACCCCGTATTTTTAAATACTATTTTTGAGATTTGAAAGTGAATTAAAATGATTTTCTGGAGATTTAATAAATATTTTTTTGAAGAATTATTTTTTTACACGTGCGAAACACGTGCAAATATTTTTGGTTTAAATATCCAATTTTATATTTTTGATAAAATTCTCCTACTTATAATAGAGTATTTTCTAAATTTTGGGATTTTTCTGAATAAAGAAACTATTGTTATAAATACCTCGAAAGAGAGGGGCTTTTATGTAAAAAGCCGTTTGGATCTCAAATAAATTATGAAAATTTGTTTTTACTGATTTTTGGGTTTTTCCATGGTCATCATTTAAATTTAAATATATTTAAACTTTATTTAGAGTTGATTTGGTAAAGATTTAAACAAATATGGTGTTTTTGCAAATATGGAATTTATGTTGGATCTTGTGTAAATGTTTTTCTGATAAGTAAAAGTCAGATATTTTTATTGGAAAATATAATATGTATTATTAGACATTATTTCTGAATTTTTTGGATTTTTACGAATATTTTATGATGTATTTGCAAATATTACAAAAAAGAAGGGTTTTTGTGCAAAATTGCCACCCTGAGTGCAAAACCAAATTTTCTTTATTTCTGGGCTGTTTTGGATTTCTGGAAAACTCAGTGGTAAAAGGATTTGATTTGGTTTTGATTTATTAAACTTATTCTAACTACTTTATAAAGAAAGGGTTATATATGTAAAGTTATATTTTGAAAGGATTATTTTGCAAAAGGTGTTTAAAACCCTAATTCTTCATTTCCGGCCTGTATAAAAGTGGAGTGCAGCCTTCTTTCGATGCACAACAAAAGTTTTATTATTTTTATTTTTCTTGGAGATTGAAAGAGAAGATTTTGAATCTTGCGAAGGAAAGGTTTCTTATCAAGGTTTCTTCATTTAAGGTGAGTGATATAAATTGTTTTGTTGTTGTTTGTTTTTCTTTTGATTTGTGTATGTTGTATGAGAATGATATGAATGTTTGATTGATCTTGAATGTTGGATTTTATCTATTAGAAAGCATGCTAGGGTTTGGTATGAATATGAATGTTGGATGGATGAAAAATTAGATCTTTGAGAAGAACCCTAGATATTTGCATGTGAATGATTTTAGATTTGTTGGAAAACCTAATATAAATTGTGAGTAGACCTTTTCTTTTGGATTATTGATTTGATTGAGTATGATGGATGTTATGCATTAATTAATTAAAGATGAGATTTTTGGGACTATTGGTGAGTTGGATGAAAACAACTTGGCCATGTTGATGATAAATTTGTTTTGTTTATGAATCCACTATTGAGATTAGTTGAGATTGAGTTTAAGAAATTTGAGAATGAATAATGGTTTAGAGGACCATGTTTTGAGGATTTGAGTTATGATGACTAAAATTTGAGATTTAGTTGAATTTGAGGAAATATATCCAATTGGGATTTTCTTTGAGATTTGGTTTTGATGTGGTTTGGATCTAAATACGAAGCAATTTCAACGAACAATTAATTTTAGAAACTCTATTTTGATTATATGCACAATTTATGTTTTATTTTGAAGAAGTTCATCAAAAAGTTATTTTTATCAATTCAAGTGGGTTTAGATTGGTTTATATGGATCTTTGTATATCCTATAAGTTGTATTTGATCATATCAAAAATATACTTTTTATAGATTTCGTTTGTAAAGTAAATCTTCGTGATGGTTAAAATGTGCACAACCAAAAGTATGCAGTCTGTAAGTTGACAGTCGACTGGTATGACTTCTCAGTCGACTGGCACGACCCGACTGCTGTTTTCAATAGTATTCATGAAATTTGGTTCTGGACAGGCGACTGATGACTTTTACAGTCGACTGGTACCACTCAGATTATTTTCTCGAAGTTATTGTAATTTTTTTCTGGACAGTCGACCTATACCCTTTACAGTCGACTTTTATACTTAGAATTATTTTCTTAAAGATTATTCAATTTTCTCTCTGGACAGTCGACTGGTGACTTTTACAGTCGACCGTCAATACTTAGATTTTATTTTTTTTTAAAGATATTAGTTTTTCACTCTAGACAGTCGACTGAAGACCCTTTGCAGTCGACTGGTTCTGATGCTTTTTCTTGAGTCGTTTTGATGTTCTTTTAAATGATTTATTCTTTAAATGTTTTGGATCTATAACTTACCATTCTAGATATTATTCTTTCTATAGAACATATGTTTTCAAGATATTTTATTATTGGATTTGGATTCGGGAATTTTATAAAGGATTTGGAATTTGATGATTGGAGCCGTTTTGACGATGGATTAGTGAGTTTTGGTCTTGTTGAGATCTCTAGGAGTTGAGTGGGAGTCCTAGTACCGGCAGTTGAGATTTGTTGAGTTAGACCTGGGGGGTCTTGGTTTAGTTGTTGTTGACTATTTAAGTCCGGCAGGATACACTAACTCTAGAGATGATGATTTTGGTGGTTTAATAATAATCAACTTGAGGACAGGCACTAGTGGGGATGTGATGGAACTTAGGAAACGTAAGTATAGGCTCATGGTTTGTTAGTCCAACGGATGCGTTCCAGGACTGTTTGTTGTGTTCTGTCTCGAGAGGACATTTGTGTGTTCGCGTGTTGAGGATCTGCAGGCCTATTCATGGAGCATGCAGGGTGCATTCGCGTGTCGAGGGTCGGCAGGCCTATTCACGGAATGTACCTGGTGTATCTGCATGTCGAGGGCCTTGCAAGCCTATTCGTGGGGTACACAGGTTTGGGAGATGATTCTCCGGTTGTTTTTGAGCTATCTTACACGATGCTTGCGCGTCGAGGGTTGTGGTGCCTATTCGCGGAGTATTCAGGATCTTGTTTCCCATCACCGTAGTAGGATTAGTTGCATAACGAGGGGTTATCCCTATAAAGTGGAGATCGTTAAGGGCTTGCACCGGACCTATGTACTATGGAATGCATAGAATCCGACATGTATGCATTAGAGAGTCAGCATATAGAGCATGTGTTTTCTTGACTTGGTTTTATGCTTGTGTTTTTCCTATTTTTCCTACACCTGACACTTAATCTAGATTCACTTGATGTTTTCATGTATTACTATCTAGTATCTTATATTTCTTGATGTTTTTATGCTTTACTTAATTGTTATTTCTCACATTTATTCTTACTGATAATACATGTTGTTGATGACTCAGTATTTTATGATTTAATTATGTTGTTTGTTTTTATGTCACTCACACCTTTATGGTTGACCCCTTTAGTTTTGGGGGTTAGGGATCATCTCTAGCCTCATATTTTACAGGTTGTTGCTGCTTAGAGCTTGGGGTTTGGATGCTTGAGATAAATTGATGTAATAGAGCTTTTGGTATAAATTTTGTAAAAGAAGTGTTGTAAAAAGAGAGTTGTAATTCAAGGTGTTTTGTATTCCGCTGTGGTTGTAAAAGATTGTTGTAATAAAAGTTTGAAATAAAATTTTTTCTGTGTTTTTGGACTGTGTTTAATATTACATTGAAGTTGATGCTGGGAATTGTGCCACGTATTTTCTAAGATATTATATTAGAAATTCGGGGCGCTACATTTGTATCCTTTTGTCAATGAAATGAAGTTTCTTGAACTTAATGTTGCGATGTAGGGCCCAAAGAAAATTAGAACTATCTTGTAGCTCCTTTCACACTTCGAGCGTTTGACATCTTTTTTTTGTTTGTTTTTGACTGGTTCCCTCAGGGCGGTGAGGCGTCCGTTCTCCGTCATAAGCTCGACGTTGCAGAGTTAGGCCTTTCTCGTTCTCGGGAGTTGCTTTATAAAGCGAACCAAAAGTTAGGCCATTTGAGACTGACCATAGCTCGTCGAGACATCGAGATGAGGCACCTCGAAGAGAGGCTTCACAAAGTGCCTCTCGAGGGCGAGGAGTCTTGTTCTTCGATGGAGGTCAACCAGGGTCTCCGGCTCAAGTTTCTTCGTCACACTTTATTCGAGGCGAAGTCTGATAGAGATGAATTGAAGAACGTGGTGCTCAAGAAAAGTCTGGAGGTGGCTCATCTCCAAAGGACTCTCTCTGATGTCTCGCGTGGGGCTAGTTCGAGCTGATTGCCTCGCCTAAAGATTAGAGTAACAGATGACTTGCTTAAAGAGCAGGTTGTTGAGCTAGAGGTAGAGAATCTTCGTCTGCGGCGACTCTCTGAGGGGAGCAACATTAGAAGCACATCGTGCCCTCAGAGTGAGTATGCCCAAGAGTTAGCGCTTCGTCCCCCCTTGCGGAACCCTGGGGACGCACAGAGTGTTGTGGCCGGATCTTCGAGCGGGGCGTCTGTTGGGGCGACGGTGAGACTCTTGGGTTCTGGTGACACAACTCAGCTCGCCGGCTTAGATACCTCTGCGGAAGCGAGGAAAGAGCACCACGGCGCTCGCCGTCCCCGAGTATCACTTAATAGGAGCATCCCACTCCCCCAAAGGGGCTAGAGTAAAATTTTGTAGTCAGTAATCTCCTGTATGAGTTTTTGGTCTATAGTTAGATTTGTATCTTAAATTTTGAAGAAATAATATATTCTTTTTCCGAGCTTTTTGTGAGAATTTGTCTTTCGCTAATGTTTGCAAGAGTAACGATAGTTGTAGGGGCAATTCCGAATGGTGAGCTACTTTCTACTCGCTCATTCGCAAGTAGCTACAGCAGTATCGAACTAAGTGTTGGACTCCGAACTTGTCGTTAAGAGAGTTTCAACAGTTGTAGGAGCAATTCCGAATGGTGAGCTACTTAGTACTCGCTCGTTCGCAAGTAGCTAAAGCAGCATCGAACCAAGTGTTGGACTCCGAACTTGTCGTTAAGAGAGTTTCAACAGTTGTAGGAGCAATTCCGAATGGTGAGCTACTTAGTACTCGCTCATTCGCAAGTAGCTAAAGCGGCATCGAACCAAGTGTTGGACTTCAAACTTGTCGTTAAGAGAGTTTCAACAGTTGTAGGAGCAATTCCGAATGGAGAGCTACTTAGCACTCGCTCATTCGCAAGTGGCTAAAGCGGCATCGAACCAAGTGTTGGACTCCGAACTTGTCGTTAAGAGAGTTTCAACAGTTGTAGGAGTAATTCCGAATGGTGAGCTACTTAGTACTCGCTCGTTCGCAAGTAGCTAAAGCGGCATCGAACCAAGTGTTGGACTCCGAACTTGTTGTTTAATGAGTTTTTGTAAGCCCCTAAGGTAGGACAACCAGAATACTTAGAATAGAGAATTTCCAGGGGGTATATCACTTTTATTGAAAACAACTAAGCGGCCGCTTCTAAGTTGCGAGCCATTATTACACTTAATAAAGAAAAGAAACAAGCTTCAAAATGTTTTAAGAAGAATGCTCTAGGAGAAGTTGCTTGGAGCGGTGTTCAAACACTCTCTTGGTACTTTAACAAGTGCTCTGCGTTCCATTTCCTCGGCTCTCTCTTGCCCCCCGGGTCTTCAAGTTGATAAGAACCTGGGTGGACAACTTTGTAGATCCTATATGGTCCCTCCCAATTGGGTGCCAGCTTGCCTTTCTTACTAGGGAAAGAAATTGATAGCTTTCTGAGCACCAGATCTCCTTCTTTGAGATTAGTAGGGCGGACTCTCTTGTTGTAGGATTGCTCGATCCTATGCCGATAGATTTCTTGCTGGATGGAGGATCTCTCATGGATCTCATCGATGAGGTCCAAGTTACCGCGAAGCTCATTCGCGTTTTGCTCTTCGTTGTAGGCTATTAAGCGGGGGAAGGTAGACCCACCTCCAGAGGGATAACGACTTCGGAGTCGTAAGTGAGGTTGAAGGGAGATTCTCCCTTGGGGGTCCTCTTTGTAGTGCGATAGCTCCAGAGCATATTGGGGAGCTGCTCTACCCATAACCCATTAGACGACCTGCTCAGTCTCTTTTTTAGGCCGAAGAGAACTTGCCGATTGGCATTCTCTGCCTGACCATTAGACTGTGGGTGGGAGACTGAGGAGAATCGTTGCTGAATGCCCAGATCTGAGAAAAAAGTGCAGATGGCCACCCCCGTAAACTGAGTTTCATTGTCCGTTTTTAAGATTTGGCGCACGCCGAATCTGCAAACAACATTTTTCCAAAAGAAATGCTGCACTCTATTCTTCGTGATCGTCGCTAGGGGCTCTGCCTCGATCCATTTTGAGAAATTGTCAATCGTCACAACAAGGAACTTCAGCTGGCCCGGTGCTGGAGGGAACGGCCCGAGCAGGTCCATTCCCCACATTGCAAAAGAGATTGGACTGGATAGAGAGGAGAGTTGAGCTTGCGATAGGTGGCGGATTGTTGAGAATTTTTGGCAAGGGCCGCATTGGCGAACGTGTTGTTCGGCATCGCGAAGGAGAGTAGGCCAGAAGTATCCATAGTTCAAGATTTTGCGGGCGAGGGACCTTGTGCCTAAGTGAGCATCACACATCCCTTCATGTACTTCTTTCAAAGCATACTGGGCTTCGTCGGGGGAAAGACATCTCACGTAGGGTCTGACGTCTACTTGGATGTAGGAGCATTTGTACAAGACTCCCTCGATGAGTGTGTACTGCTCGTCTCTGGTTCGGATCTTTTGGGCATCTTTAGGGTCTAAGGGAAGGATCCCATCTCTGAGGAACTCGAGCAGAGGCCTCATTCAATTCTCCCCGAGTTGTAAGGGCAGCGTCTCCATTGGCTCGGGGCCTTGTTCCTCGATGCTGGACCTCAGTAGAACTTAAATTAAGACAGTTTGTTCGAGCCCTTGGAGGGAAGAGGAAGCTAGCTTTAAGAGGGCGTCCGCCTGCCCATTCTCTTCTCGGGGAATTCGCTGGAGCTGTGCGTCCTAAAAAAGAGACCATCAGTTCCTTGACTTTGGCCAAGTACTTGGCCATGCGACTGTCTCGCGCTTCGTATTCCCCTGATACCTGGTTCACCACCATCCGCGAGTCACTAAATATCTTGACACGTCTGGCCCCGGCCTTGCGAGCCATGCACAAGCCGGCTATAAGGGCTTTATACTCAGCCTCATTGTTGGAAGCCCGAAAGTTGATACGGAGTGAGTATTAGATGATAAAATCATCTGGACCAGCCAGTATGACTCCTGCTCCACTCCCATCGGTGCACAAAGATCCATCAACATACAATGTCCAGAACTGGGGTTCCTCTATCGCTTTGCTGGCATCGGGAATGGTGCTCTCTACTATGAACTCCGCTAGGGCTTGAGCCTTGATAGCAGTTCGAGGCTAGTAGGTGATATCATGTTAGCTCAGCTCGATGGAACATTTCATGAGGTGCCCCGAGGTCTCGGACTTGTGGAGGACTTGTTTGAGCGGCTGGTCGGAAAGAACGACCACCGAGTGAGACTGAAAGTAAGGGCAGAGCTTTCGGGCTGCCATGACCAAGGCATATACCATCTTCTCTAGCTTCGGATAACGGAGTTCAGCATCCCTGAGGACTTTACTCACGTAGTAGATAGGCCTCTGTATCTTGTCTTCTTCTCTTACTAAAATAGCGCTGAGGGTCTGCTCCGAAGCGGCGTGGTATAAGCAGAGGACTTCTCCGGGTTTTGGCTTGCTCAAGAGTGAGGGTTGACTAAGTAGGCCTTGAGCTGGTCAAAGGACTCTTGTTGCTGTTGTCCCCACTCAAAGCCTTTAGCTCCCCTGATGGCCTTGAAGAACGGGAGGCATTTTTCTCCGGATTTGGAGAGAAAACGCCCTATCGCTGCGAGGCGCCCAGTGATTTTCTGCACATCTTTAATACTGGAAGGGGGACCCATGTTGAGTATGGCCTGAATCTTCTCGAGGTGGGCCTTTATGCCCCTTTGGCTGACCATGAACCCCAAGAATTTGCCAGATGAGACGCCGAACGCACACTTGTTCGGGTTCAATCTCATATTGTGTCTCCTCAACACGTCAAAAGATTCCTGGAAATCAAAGACATGATCCAACCTACCGATGCTCTTCACCAACATGTTGTCTACATAGACTTCCATATTCTGCCCAATCTGTTCCTTAAAGACCTTGTTTACAAGGTGTTGATAGGTGGCACCGGCGTTCTTAAGCCCGGAGGGCATAACCCGGTAACAATATAGGCCCTGGTCGATAACGAAAGAGGTCTTCGGAATGTCGGGGGGGGGGGGGGGGACATTCTTATCAGATTATACCCAGAGAGTGCATCCATGAAGCTTAAGAGTTCGTGGCCCGAGGTTGCATCAATCATGGCGTCAATGCTCGGGAGCGGGAATGGATCTTTGGGGCAGACTTTGTTTAGATCCGTGAAGTCAATATAGATCCTCCAGCTCCCATTGGCTTTCTTGACCATCACAACATTGGACAACCATTCTAGATAGTTGACCTCCTATATGAACCGAGCCGTAAGGAGTTTCTCAACCTCCTCCTTGATAGCCTGTTAGCGCTCGGGGGTAAATTTACGTCGCTTTTGCTGAACAGGTCTGGCCCCCGAAGCAACACTGAGGTGATGCATGAGGAGCTCCTGGGAGATTCCCAGCATGTCAGCCGCAGTCCAGGCGAAGAGGTCTCATATACACTGGATAATGTCGGAGCAAACGGGAGGGGGAAGGACTTTGCTAATCTGAAATTTCCGAGTCGGATCTCCTTCTGAGAAGGCCACCTCCTCCAGCTCATCGACCGGCTCCGATACTGGTGGGCTACTCCCTTGGGGGAGTTCAAGAGCTTCAAGGAAGAGGACTAGTCCTGCCACAGAGGTCATGTATCATTTGCGAGCTGCCTCCTGGCTCCCTCTGACCTCTCCCACGCCCGATGTGGTGGGGAATTTCATCTTCATAGCACGAGGGTATGGCCTGCAGAGCAGCTAGGCCCGGTCAGCCCAGGATGACGTTGTCGGCGGCTTTCACATCCACCACCATGAAGTCTATCGGCTCGATTCGGGTGGTAGGAGTTTTGCCAGCAGTTACGTCGAGAGTTATGACACCCTCAATCGTCACTGGCACTCCAGTGAACCCATGGAGAGTATAGCCGACGGGCTTGAGCCGATCCCTGGATAGCTTGAGCCCCTGGAAGGCCTCTATAAAGAGAATGTTGACCGAACTGTCATTGTCGACTAGGACCCGGTGCACATCAAAATTGGCCATGTGGAGGTTTATTACCAACGCGTCACAATGGGGCATTCGGACGACCTCCAATTCTCTATCTGGAAAAGTGACAGGGACCCCAAGGCCCTTGGGGGAGGACGGTTCTGCACATAATTTACTTCTCGGACGAAGGCTTTTCGGGAGGACTTAGAATCTCCCCCCATTGGGCCTCCGTGGATGAGATGCAAGACGGCCTCTGGTTCGGAGTCCGGGGTCTCCGTGTACCGCTCGAGTCGCTTATTAGCTCCCCTGGGGGGCGAAGGAGGATCCGCCCTGTCCTTCTTCATGAACCTAGAGAGTTGCCTTCTCTGAACAAGGGCCTCAATCTCGTGTTTTAGGGCCCGAAAGTCATCCGTGTCGTGGCTATGGTCCCTGTGGAAGCGGCACCACTTGTTCCTGTTCCTCTTCTTACCCAGGGTGTTCATCTTTAGAGGTGGCGGGAGAAAACCCTCTTTCCCAACCTCCATCAGGATGGCTTAGACACTCGCGTTGAGCGGAGTGAACTTCTCGAAGCGGGGAGGAGGGCAACGCTGGCCTCCGTTGTCTTTCTGGAGCTTCTTAGCTCCTTCTTCAGCGCCCTTCTGTTTGTTTTCGGAGGACGATCCCTCAAGAGCGGGCCGGGAAAGAGCTTCTTCTGCTCGGATGTATTTCTCACTCATGAGCAGGAGTTCTGAGAAATCCCGAGGAGGCTTCTTGGCAAGAGATGCTCTGAGGCTGTCGTTAGCGACATTGGATTGGAAGACAGCGGAGGCCACGGACTGGTCCAAGGAGGTGATGGATCTGGCCTCCGCAGTGAAATGTTTGACATAGTCACTTTGCCGCTCGCCCTTCCTTTGATGAAGCAACAATAGAGAGGTGCTAGTTTTTTCAGCTCGGTGGCTACTCACGAAGTGAGTCAGGAAAGGCCTTCGAGCTGATCGAAGGAGAAGATGGAGGCCGAGGCTAGATGCGAGTACCATTCCCTTGCAGGCCCCCTCAGCGTGGCCGAAAAAGTTTTGCAGAGAAGTGCGTCCGATGCCTGGTGTATCATCATGAGAGTTTTAAAACTCTCGATGTGGTCAGCGGGGTCGGACTCCCCATTATATGATTCAAAATGAGGAGGCTTGAAGTTATCTGGGACCGGTGCCTCCATTATAGTCCGGGAGAACAGAGGCCTGCTAGGGCAGAAATTCCTCACCCGTTGCTCTTCCTCTTTGTCCAGTCGCCCAAGGTGCATCTCCATCTCGTAGAGGCGGCGGTAGATCGAATCTTCCCTCCGGTCATACCTTGCTGAGGCTCCGGATTCGTCCTCGCATGGAAGGGGACTGGGAGTGCGACGACGATAGCTCGAGGCAGGTTGAGGACTGGGCGTACAGTGCCTATGGTCTGGGGCAAGTTAAGGACTGGGTGCCCGCTGACTGTAGTCGGGAGAAACATTGAGGGCCCTCAGGACTGCCTCTTGAAATTGCTGGAACTCTGCCCTCATGATAGAGGCCTCCTGCTCTCGGTGGTCCCGAGGGGCGGGTCGGCCGACCGGAGAGCGGCTTCTTCTTTGATGACGCTGGGGCAACTCCCTTCACCTCCTGGGAGAGTTGGACCTTCTGTGATCTGGCTTGTGGGGGGACCGGTCTGTAGGGGATCGGATCGTTGGACCCCTTTGAAGTTCTCGGCGGGGTATCCCATCATGGGTCCGCCTCTCAACTAAGCGGGTCCGGAGATCTACCCCATACTGTCTGTTGACGATGATGTTCTGGAGATCCTTCGGCATAGGGGGACTGTGCGAGGCCATGGAGTCGGATGAGGGGTTGTGTATCGACACATTGTTGCAATGAGGAGGTTGCCCTTGTCGACTTTGGCGAGAGGGTCCCGCGGCAACCTCTTGTGGCCCTTGAGGAGCCTGCTGGGGCTGAGGTTGTTGAGAAAGGGTCCGTCCAAACTGTGGTTGCTGGACGGGTTGAGGGAGAGGCTGTCCAGGCTGCTGGACTTGTTGAGTGGGTTGAGGGGGAACCTCTTAGATTGGTGGGGGAGAAGGAGCGGGAGTGGCCCTGCAGTTAGAAACCATCGTCTTCCCCTTCTTAGGAGGCTTGAAACTAGTTTGGCTGATGAGATAGGACTGGATCGTTGTTTCTATTTCCCACAGACGGTGCCAATCTGTTGCTGCTAATTTCAGGTGTGGGAGTAAACAGATGAATTTGTGGGTTCTTTGAGGAAAACAATAAAGCGAACCTGTTGACCTTCACCAATGTGTTGACTTGTTTCTTGCCGCTGCCGCGAACCTGCACAAAGTTTGATACACCGGGATGGATCCCTCCGATGAACCCTCCGATGCTCTTGTCAATAATCTCAAAGATTAAGAAAGAGCTTTGGATAGAAAAAGATTGATTACCTTGTTACGGTGGGGGAGAGGGGTATTTATAGTCGCCTTAGGAACCAGTTTCGAGATAAGGATAAATCTCTACTTCCGGATGTTTATGGATAAGAAGAGAGTTTGACTCATTTCGTGATAAGAGTGACTGTTTAAACTGTCTCTTAGGGATAACCACGAATTTTAATCACTTTCTATCCATCTGGGTTGGTTTATAACGGCTTGCTACCCATACCCAGTACAACGGATCCGTTTATGGGCTATTGGGCTTTGCGGGAAGACCAATTCCCAATTCGAACTCATTTGTAGGTAAAATTACCGTTTTACCTCTGGGAGCTTTAAGATTCATACCTGATTTGAACGAGCCTGATTTAATCCTATTTTTAGCCATATCAATGATCCTCAAATCCAATGTAGAAAGATGCACACAAAAACTGCCAACTGTGGGCACGTCAGATGCAACTGACGCAAAGTTGATGATAACAGTAATCTCTAACTTTTTCAACAATTAAAATTTATGCCAAATAATGTGAATATATAATGTAAATATTGTAGGTGTGTTGGTGTATGTCATGATCCTAAAATCCAAAGCACAAAGAAGCACACAATGATCTTTTCTAATGCATGCTTGTCGGGAACCTTTTGTCGCCCATACAATATAGTTTTCGAATACAAGCCACTAACATTTATCCTCTTTATAGGGTTCAGTTGCTTGCTATGCATACATATCATTGTGACGAAATATTCAAGACATAGGCATCCGTGGGTCACCCGCTGCATCTAAGGATCCTTCTGAGGGTACCGCCCACCAAGCGACATCCTATGAATCTATTCCCCCTCTATGCACAATGAATATCCCTCATCTCCTTGGAAATTATGGGGAATAACCCATGTCCACTGATCATTTTAAGGTACGTCCTCGATCACGAACATCCTGTGAGTTTCCGCTCCCAACCCGGAGTACTGGAGATCAATCTCACTCCGCAGATAATTCTGAAGCTTATTTCTCATCCCGGAATACTAGAGATTCATCTCACTTCGCAGATCATTCTGGAGCTCTTACCTTCGCTCTTGTTTCGTCACGTCTCCTTCCTAGTGTTTGTCCTTACAAACGCCAATAACACGGCCTAAAGCTAGCATCTTTCTACCAAAATTATGCCAACAACACTAGGATTACTATCCAATATACAAAGCCTAACTCAACCTATAGAACCCTCACTCCAGTTAATGAAACCTAACCACGAACTAAGTATTCCAAAACTAACCTAATTATTTTCTAATTAATAGAACAAAAATAAAGGTACTAGTTTCTAAAGAATTTATAGTTCAAGTTAATTACTAGACCACACTTAATCTCATTATCCAATTTATCAATTTTTATGCATATCACCAAAATCACACTAATATTTGATTCGGCTTCTAATAAACCACTCACTTTATATCACACTTCTATCACAACTGACTCCACTTATTCTCAAATAGTTAACAAATTAAGAGACAACGAAATATACATATGACCCGTTCTTGGGTTGGAATCTAACTTAAACACTACATGAATTCAACCGACTCGACAAAAGTCCCACTCGACCCAATAGGACCACACACTCAACCCACACAATGGCCAAACCTGGCGCTCACATTGGCCCAAACTTGGCCCCAAATAGTGGCCAAAACTCGGCCCCAACATCACTTGATTTGGGCTAAACCATTTGAGTCCCAAACTCGAACACTCACTTGACTTGGCTTATCACCACTCCTAACATCATTCGAAATTAAGAAACAAAGCTCTAAACAACAACTAAACAACTATTAAATCGGGGTCGATAGTCCCCAAAAATACTACACACAAACGACATTTTCGAACCCGAAATGAGGGCGATTAAAGTCCTATCATTCCTAGGTCCAAACTAACATACAAACAGTGGTATAGGGCTCATTTGAATGCACTTACAACCCTTAAAAGAAAGAAATGGACATCCCACACAGTCCATGAAAATAATTCCAAAACAGTAAGCAATATATCATATTTCCAATGTATTTCTTGATTATTTTCGACTCGACTAACATGTTATTTAGTGATTCTCGATACAAAAACTTAACAAGGCTCTAATAGATCATGATATACATCAAAATAGCAACTTTACTGTACAAGTATAGTAGTAGAAAACTACGCAATTCATTGAATAGCAAGAACTATCATTGTCAACACGATTGTTTGCTTACTAAACATGTTTTCTATGATCATGAATAGATGATATTCATTACTTCAACAACAACCTAGCATGCTACTAAATGAAAGTATCAAGAATTAACAACAAGAAACAACATTATGAAAAGAAGAAAACACCCACCTTAACGTGCTTGAAGTTTACAATGCCAACTTTCATCGCCTCCTCCTTACTCTAAATTAACTCTCCCTATGGAACAATGGCTGACAAAATCGAGGAATATGATTTCCTCTCAAGCCCTCATATTGGCTGGCTAGGGATGGGAAGATGTGGGAGTTTGTATGACTCATCAATGTACACATTATTGAGACAATTGAGATTATTGCATGTAACTCATTTCCACACTTAAAGAGACCTTTGGAAAATCAACATCTTCACCCTATACCCTAAGTTGGCCTACCAAACCCTATATGCACACTTGTACAAAGTTGTCACGCCCAATTGATACAAGTTGGCATGAATTGGTCAGGTTGTTCTAGACTCGGTTCCACCATTGTCTCAACTCAACCTCGGTTCAATTCATTCTAGCCCTAGTTAGGTTTTAGACACAATATTCATTGTACTCATGCCAAGTTAATATAACATACAATTCTATTCATACTAATTTATAATCAGAAAAATATAACTAATACATGCAACATTCATACATGCATTGCACGTACCACTTGTAAGCAAAATAATCACTTATTATTTTGCGGAGTATTACAATAGCTCTCCTAAGGGCATTCAACACTACGTCCGGAGTTCCGCGGGGGGGTAATCGTCTATCAGAATTTTAGTTTTTTTTTAGATTTTTAATTTACTTTCCCAAATTTATAATCATTTTTTTGTATTTTTAATTAAATTTTATAAATTCATAATTATATTTCTAAAATTTTAAATTAACTGTCCAATTTATAATTAATTTTTAGAATCTTTAATTATTATTCCAAAATTTAAATTATTTTTGTAATATTAATTAATAATCCTGAATTTTTTGAAGTGGTTCAGCGGGCCGAGGGACAAGCCAAGCGAATATTGGGAGAAAATCATGAGTGGCTTAGATTACCATGCCGAGAGACGAGCCTATCGAATCAGGAGAAATTTGCGAGAAAGCGAATTTTGGAGAAAATCGTGTGTGACTCGGATTACCATGTCAATGGTGGCTCAGATTACCATGCCGAGGGACGAGACAAGCGAATTTTAGGAAAAAATCGCGACTGGCTTGGATTACCATGCTAAAGGATGAGCCAAGCTAATGAGGATCGCAGACTTGAGATTTTCCTTTGAGAATGCATTTCTATATTTATGCGGGTTCTCAGCCGTTGATGGGTTGACAGGTGGAGAGCTTGGATCAACCCATATCACATGACCTTCATAGTTAACAAGGAGTCGCATCACGTGACTTTCATGGCTATCATGGAGTCTCTTTCAACTCTATATATCTTTCACCTCCTTCTTATTTCTCTCTTAACTTTCTTTCTCTAACATAAGAGATTCTCCATCTGGAACATCCAAAAAAAATTCGGCGATCTTTTCGGTGAGTTTTCTACCACCCCTCAATAGGTAAATTATTAATTTAATTATGTCTAGGGTACGGTTCGGTGACTCTGCATCCACTTTAGGCCGTGGTGAGTCACCCCCACCGTCTACATCTTGGTTGCTTCCCAAAGGCGAGGAGGAGTAGAGGATGTCACAGAGGCAGGAAGAAGAAGAAGTAGTCAAAATTCCTGAGGCTGTCATTATCCTTTCTGATGAAGAGGAGGTGGAGAGGGAGGAGAAAATGGAGGAGGTTTCCTCGGGCCTAGAAGATGACAATCACTCTCTTTTGGCAATGTAGTTGTCGTTGGTCCCCCTTGTGCTCCTCGACCGCTGAGGTGAAAAGAGAAATTCTTCCTCCCCTAGGATGAGGAATACGAGCCAATGGAGTATGAGCCGGAGGGGGGCATGGAGCATCCCTTTCTTATGGAACCCTTATAATCAGAATATACCCCAACAATGTGATAGATATGGTGTAGCACCTCGATTTCCAATACTGGGAAAACCGAGACACGAGCCAAGACCTTTTCTTCAATTAGTCACAATACACAGAAAAACAGGAGAATTTAAAACTTTTTATTCAACACCCAATGTATTACAAGTCTGAACATTATACAACTACAATACATTACCATAGAGTTACAACATTACCTTTACATTTCCAAGTATTACAACCTTCAACATCTTACATCAGAGTACTTTTCAACTAATAGACATATTACAGCGGAACTAAACATGACATTGACTCCTTGCTTTTCTTGCCTTGAGTCCTGAATCTCGTCCTTGTACTTCGGCAATCCGATACCTATTGAAGTGGGGACGTCAGTATTCACTGACACTTAAAGGCTAATAACAAAGCAGCGAATCTCCCAAACAACATACAAAACATGGCAATGGTGTTGGTGTAGTTTAAGTGTTCGTGAGTGCTATGATTAGACTCTAATGCGATATTTAAATAGAACTGGGATGCTTCCTATTCTACTGTCAGCGAGTCTCCGAAGCAACATGCAGCCCATACTACATGCGACTCCATCTCAAGCCGTTTCTCCATATATAGGAATTTGAACCCGCGTTATGAATTTCTAATTGTACATGACCTGTTCCTGACAATACTCCATGACTCTATGAGGTTGCAGAAGGGATCAAGTCCCCCTATGTAGTCTGCTTATGGTGTCTCTGTTTTCCACTACTACCCGGCATGCCGGACCTCAATGACGATCCCAGTGTATCGGGCCTCGTTCCAAAATCAAACCATAGGGTCTCACAAGTGCAGGGTAGCGCGAAGCCTACCCCGTGGCACCCTCTGGGGTCTCGCAAGCGCAGGACTGCACAATGCATCCTGTGGCACCCCAGCCACGGCACTTCAGGAATTAACAGCGCGAGATACGCAACTCGTGTTCTCAACTTGTGAGACGCCACCGTACGTATCCCTTTGACGGGAAGGTACAACCCACTATCACCACCTAAGGCCTGCCTCAAGGGACAAGTTGGTCGTAAGGCGCCCCCTACAACCAACTCCTCTCTTTTCGGCAAAGGTCTAAGTAAAATGATCTTTATAAGCCACTACCTTAATGATGTCCCTGACTCGACAATCCTAGGGACGATAATATTATAAACATAACATGCTAGGCCTTAAATTAGGCTTCGCAAGACAACTCTACTAGGCTGCTCCACCTAGACTCACCAGAACCCTTCGGGATCCGGTTCCTGGCCCATCGATCCAAGACCTCGGCCGTGCGAATATACATGCATGCAGCTACCCTAAACTTGGATTCCGTCTATACTCCGGTCCTCGATCAACCTACCCTGGTTAAGATTCGACGGTACACAAGGAGTGACTCCTCCACAGTTCCTTAGGGTAAGAAAACATATGTCTTGATGGTCGATAGCCATTAGGGTGGTAATGTAGCGCCCCGATTTCCAATACTGAGAAACCGTGACACGAGCCAGGACATTTTCTTCAATTAGTCACAATACACAGAAAAACAGGAGAATTTAAAACTTTTTATTCAATACCCAATGTATTACAAGTCTGAACATTATACAATTGCAATACATTACAATAGAGTTACAATATTACCTTTACATTTCTAAGTATTACAACCTTCACATCTTACATCAGAGTACTTCCCAACTAATACATAATCAATACATATACTGCAGCGGAACTAAACATAATACTGACTCCTTGCTTTCCTTGCCTTGGGTCCTCCTGAATCTCGCCTTTGTACTTCGGCGATCCAGTACCTATGGAAGTGGGGACGTCAGTATTCACTGACGCTTAAAGGCTGATCATATAGCAGCGAATCTCCCAAACAACATACAAAATATAGCAATGGTGTTGGTGTAGTTTAAGTGTTCGTGAGTGCTATGACTAGACTCTAATGTGATATTTAAATAGAACTAGGATGCTCCTATTCTAATGTCAGCAAGTCTCCGAAGTAACATGCAGCCCATACTACATGCGACCCTTCTCAAGCCGTTTTCTTCATATATAGGGATTTAAACCCGCGTTATGAATTCTAATTGCACACAACCTATTCCTGACAGCTACACGTGACTGATGAGGTTGCAGATGTGGTCAAGTGCCACTGTTGCATTTCGCCAGTGGTGTCTATGTTCGCCACTGCGACCCGGCTAACTGGACCTCTCTCAAAATAGACGAACCCAATGTATCGGGCGTCATTACAAAATCAAACTATAGGGTTTCGCAAGCGCAGGGTAGAGCGAAGCCTACCCTGTGGCACTCTCTGGGGTCTGGCAAACGCAGGACTGCACAATGCATCCTGTGGCACCCCAGCCACGGTACTTCAGGAATTAACAGCGCGAGATACGCAACCCGTGTCCTCAACTTGTGAGACGGCACCATACGTATCCCTTTGATGGGAAGGTACAACCCAATAACACCACCTGATCTGCCTCAAGGGACGAGTTAGTCATAAGGTGCCCCCTACAACCGACTCCTCTCTTCCGGCAAAGGTTTAAAGTAATGATCTCTATAAGTCACTACCCTAATAATGTCCCTAGCCCTGAACACTCCTAGGGAGGACAATATTATAACCACAATATGCTAGGCCTTAATTTAGACTTTGCAAGACAACTCTACTAGGCTGCTTAACCTAGACTTACCGAAACCCCTCGGGATCCGGTTCGTGGCTCATCGATCCAAGACTTCGGCAGTGCGAATATACATGCATGCCGTTACCCTAAACTTGGATTTCGTCTATACTCCGGTCCTCGATCAACCTACCATGGTTAAGATTCGACGGTACACAAGGAGTGACTCCTCCACAGTTTCTTAGGGTAAGAAAACATATGTCTTGATGGTCGATAGCCCTTAGGGTGGTAGTATCACCCTAGACGAGCACAACAAACTGTGTACTAGCTAACAAGCTATACACGAGTAACAACCACATACGAGCCAATAAGCTACGTATGAAATACTAACTACCTACGAGCCAGGCGGGCCTCGTAGGAGATAACCACGTACATACCAGCCAAATAAGCCGCGTATGAGACCAACAGCTACGCACGGGCCGATCGAGCCGCGTACGAGACAACAACCTACATACGAGCCAAATAAGCTACGTATGAGACCCACAGTTACATACGGGCCAGTCGAGCCACGTACGAGCACAACCATACAGGTAATCAATCTCAAAAGCAACCAAACGTGCTTACTAACAAACTTGATCTTCTATTATTAGAAGCAACAGAAGAATCTACTAATAGTCTATGGTCGGTATTCTACCAATGAAGGACCGAAGGCGACATAACAGCCTTTATCAGACTAACTATTACAAGTGGTCTTCCCGACCCTTATTACTTTATCCTATAGTACTTTATGCATGGCATACAATTGTAAGCATCTATCCATGACAATCTAATTATGGTACATAACATAACCACTCACCATAATACTGCTACATTGTTCTAACATGGTAGGTTAATTAAACATCAATCCTACAACATTATAAACGTGTATAATGATTCCTACTACAATCTAAGTATAAATAAATGAATCTAGCATGGTATACAACTTTCCTACAATTATCTAAGAATAGATAAATCAATTTAGCATGGTATATGCTTTCCTACAATTATCTAAGAATAGATAAATTAAACTAGCATGGTATATGCTTTCCTTCAATCATCTAAGCATAGATAAATTAAACTAGCATGGTATATGCTTTCCTACAATTATCTAAGAATAGATAATTTAATCTAGCATGGTATATGCTTTCCTACAATTATCTAAGAATAGATAATTTAATCTAGCATGGTATATGCTTTTCTACAATTATCTAAGAATAGATAAATTAAACTTAGCATGGTATATGCTTTCCTAAGCATAGATAAATTAAACTAGCATGGTATATGCTTTCCTACAATTATCTAAGAATAGATAATTTAATCTAGCATGGTATATGCTTTCCTACAATTATCTAAGCATAGATAAATTAAACTACCATGGTATACTACTAAGCATGAATATCTTACTAAGCATGGATAACTACTAGTATGAATATATAGCTTTCCTAAGTATATATATATACTTCTAAACATGGTAGATTAATTAGCATCAATCCTACAACATGTATATCATTCCTACACATGATGGGTAATTTTAGAATAAATCCTACAACATTCTAAGCATATTTCTACTAATCTAAACATGATAGGATTTTTAGAATGAATCCTACAACATCCTAAGCATATTTATACTAATCTAAACATGATAGGATTTTTAGAATGAATCCTACAACATTCTAATCATAAATAATACATCTAAACATGGTAGATAATTTTAGAATGAATCCTACAACATTCTAAGCATCATTAAACTAATCTAAACATTGTAGGAATTTTAGAATGGATCCTACAACATTCTAAGCATATTTATACTAATCTAAACATGATAGGATTTTTAGAATGAATCCTACAACATCCTAAGCATATTTATACTAATCTAATCATGATAGGATTTTTAGAATGAATCCTACAACATTCTAAGCATATTTATACTAATCTAAACATGATAGGATTTTTAGAATGAATCCTACAACATTCTAAGCATAATTAAATTAATCTAATACAATCTTAGCATGGTATTTACTTTATGAATATAAAATAAACATCTACAACTATCTACTACTACTACTACTCCAAGAACATAACATACAACTATCTACTACTACTACTACTCCAAGAACATAACATACAACTATCTACCACTACTACTACTTTATTTTAGTCAAGAACATAACACCCAACTATCTACTACTACTACTACTTCATTTTAATCAAGAACACAACATACAACTATCTACTACTACTACTACTTTATGGACATAAAACATCTACAACTACTTACTACTACTATTACTTTATTTAATCAACATACTACTACTACTTTATTTTAACATGCTACTACTTAATTGTCTACTAGTCTTAATTAGTATTGATTTATTATCACTAGTGTTTATAAAAGAAAAGATCTTTTTATTTATTCTACAACTAGTGATTATAAAAGAAAAGATCTTTTTATTTATTCTACAACTAGTGTTTATAAAAGAAAAGATCTTTTACAACTAGTGATTATAAAAGAAAAGATCTTTTTATTTATTCTACAACTAGTGTTTATAAAAGAAAAGATCTTTTTACAACTAGTGATTATAAAAGAAAAAATCTTTTTATTTAGTCCAACAATATGCTTATCTTTTTAGTCCAAGTTTAATACAAGTCCTACAACCAAAAATGGTTGTATAAAATGGTTCATATGCTTTATGTATAGTTCATATCAAGTCCTACAACCCCACACGGTTGTATGTTCAAGTCCATATGCCTTATGTCCAATATCAAACACAAACAACAACTACCACTACAAAGATTTGATCTTTATGTCCATTTGTTTCCATTTTTATGTGATTCTTACTCAAAACAACCATACCAAAAGAAAGTAAACAAGGATGGTAAGAAGAAGAAGAACATCAAAACAACCATAAACAAACAAACAAACAAACAACAAACAACAAACAAATATGGAGAAACCCCCACCTTGTTTCCTTTGTTGGAAGAACTTTCTAGCTTAACTTCTCCTTCCCCTAAGCTTTTAGAAAGCTTCTAACACCCTACAAAACAAAACTCTCAAAGTTAACATGGTGATCTCTCTTTCTTTTCCTTTCTTTCTTTCTTTCTTTTTGATCTTTCTAAAATGAGACTAAGGTGAAGGAAGGGGGTATTTATAGGTGGAGAGAGGGGTGGAGAATGCAAATATGCATGCACACAAGTGCAAAAAGGCCCTCCCTTAATATTGGGGCCGGCCATACCCCTAGGGGAGAAGGGGTGAGGTGGAGGGAGGTGTTATGTGGTGGAGGTGTGATGTGGGAGAGATATTTTCTAGTAGGGTTTTTACTTAATCTTCTTATGCATACAAAAATCCTAGATTAAGCCTCCTAATCAAACCCTAACCCTCTAATTAGGTTGTTATAACAAGATAAACACCTAGTCCAAAAATACACAACACACAATTTGTATAATGTACCAATCGACATACTACACGTATGTGCGCATATATATCTGTATACCGAAAATCTTCGCATAATCCGTATAAAAATAATTAATTCTCGGAAATGATAATAAAATAAATTTTATTATTAGTTCGGAAGATCACGGTATCAATTTGATACAATACGGATGTATACTGACTGATATCTGGGTACAGATGATGTCTATGAATAAACCGGTTGAAAATCACCAAAATATTCTAATTTTGGAATTAAAACAAAATAATAATAAAATAATAATTTATATATGGTAATATCCGTCCGGGATATTACAGGTAATATCACCCTAGACGAGCACAACGAACAGTGTGCTAGCTAACAAGCTATATATGAGTAACAACCACATACGAGCTAATAAACTACGTATGAAACCGCTACCTACGAGCCAGGCGGGCCTCGTAGGAGATAACCACGTACATACCAGCCAAATAATCCGCGTATGAGACCAGCAGCTACGCATGGGCCGGTCGATCCGCGTACGAGACAACAACCTACATACGAGCCAAATAAACTACGTATGACACCCATAGCTACATACGGACCAGTCGAGCCACGTACGAGCACAACCATATGCAAACAACCATACAGGTAATCAATCCTAGAAGCAACCAAACGTGCTTACCAGCAAACTTGATCTTCTATTATTAGAAGCAACAGAAGAATCTACTAATAGTCTATGATCGGTATTCTACCAATGAAAAAAACGAAGGCGACATAACAATCTTTATCAAACTAACTATTACTAGTGGTCTCCAAAATCCTTATTACTTCAACCTATAGCACTTTAAGCATGGCATACAATTGCAAGCATCTATCCACGACAATCTAATTATGGTACATAACATAACCACTCACCATAATACTCCTAAGTACGAATAGGATTTAAGCATGTGCTTATATCAAGCTTAAGCATGAATTATCACTATGATCTAAACATGAAGTTTACTATAGTCAAGCATAAGCTACAACTGGGCGTGGATACTTACTACTTAGAGTATATATCTCTACTACCACCTTAAGCATGGATCTTCATTACTTAACACGATTAATCATCACAACCCAAGCATGGGTATATAATTAGCATTAACCTACAATATTCCTAAGCATGAATTATAACTCCTACACATTCTAAGCATGGTAGATTAATCCCTACCTTAATCTAACATGGCATTTGTTAAACATGAGTATGTTCTAGCTCGATCTTAAACAATATTTAGGCATGAACATACACTATTTAAGCATAGATATCGTCTAAGCATGATCGTCTACTAACTTAGCATGAACAATAATTAAGTATGACATCTACTAACTTAGCATGAGCAATAATTAGCATGACATCTACTAATTTAACATAAACAATCATTAGCATGGTCATCTACTAACTTAACATAAACAATCATTAGCATGGTCATCTACTAACTTAACATAGACAATAATTAGCATGACATCTACTAACTTAGCATGAATAATGATTAAGCATGATCATTTACTAACATAGCATGAACATATACTTATCTAAGCATGGATATCATGTAAGCATGAATATTTATTTGATCTAGCATGGTATATAACTTTCCTATAAGCATGTAAACATGGGTAATTTAATCTAGCATGATATACCACTTTCCTACAATTATCTAAGCATTGATAAATTAATCTGGCATGGTATACAACCTTCCTACTAGCATGTAAGTATGGATAAATTAATCTAGCATGATATCCACTTTCCTACTATCATCTAAGCATAGACAAATTAATCTATCATGGTATACTACTTTCCTACTATCATCTAAGCATGAATCTTATTAAGCATGAATAACTACTAAGCATGAATATCTTACTAAGCATGGATAACTATTAGTATGAACATACAACATTCCTAAGTATATATATATACTTCTAAACATGGTAAGTAATTTTAGCATTTATCCTACAACATTCTAAGCATGTATATCATTCCTAAACATGATAGATAATTTTGGCATGAATCCTACAACATGTATATCATTCCTAAACATGATAGATGATTTTAGCATTAATCCTACAACATGTATATCATTCCTAAACATGATAGATTATTTTAGCATGAATCCTACAACATGTATATCATTCCTAAACATGATAGATGATTTTAGCATTAATCCTACAACATGTATATCATTCCTAAACATGATAGATAATTTTAGCATGAATCCTACAACATTTTACTACTACTACTACTTTATTTTAACCATGAACATAATATAAAATATCTACAACTATCTACTACTACTACTACTTTATTTTAACCATGAACATAACATAAAGCATCTAAATCTACTTCTTTTAATCATCTACTACTACTACTACTTTATTACTTTTAATATGAACATAAAACATCTACAACTACTTCTTTTAATTATCTACTACTACTACTACTACTTTATTTTAATATGAACATAAAACATCTACAACTACTTCTTTTAATCATCTACTATTACTACTACTTTATTTTAATATGAACATAAAACATCTACAACTACTTCTTTTAATTATCTACTACTACTACTACTTTATTTTAATATGAACATCTACTAATATTTCTACCAAATCTTCATTAGTATTTGTTTCTTATTAACACTAGTTGAACATAAAAAGAGATCTTTTTGACCATTCTACAACTAGTGATTTAGATAGTTTCTTTTCCATTAATAGAATTAACATCCACAAGAGTTTCTTTCTTTCTTAAGACTATAAAAGAGAACAAATAACAACGAAATAAATTAAGAACCTTCTATTTTAGTTCAACCAACATATGCTATCTTTTTAGTCCAAGTTCAATACATGTCCTACAACCAAAAATGGTTGTATAAAAGGTTCATATGCTTTGTGCATGAGTTCACATCAAGTCCTACAACCCCAAATGGTTGTATGTACAATTCCATATGCCTTATGTCATTTTAGTCCAATTAACAAACACAAAACAACCAACTACTACTATAAAGATTCAATCTTTAGGTGTTTATTAGGCATTACCACTAGTCACTTCCTTTCATCCATACAAGTTACACCACATACCACAAACATTATACCAAAAACATCACAAGAAAGTACCCAAATAAAAAGAAACAAACAAGGAGGATGAGAAGAAGAAGCACCAAAACAACAACTTAAACAAACAAAGAAACAAGTGGAGAAACCCCCACCTTCTTTTCTTGTAGGAAGGACTTGCTATCACTCCTACTCTTTCTCCTAAGCGCTTAGAAATCCTTATGAAACCTATAATAGGAAAACTCTCAAGTTAGTATGGTGTTCTCTCTTTCTTTTCCTTTTTTTTCTTTCTTTCTTTATGATCTTTCTAAAATGAGACAAAGGTGGAGGAAGGGGGTATTTATAGGTGGGAAAAAGGGTGGAGAGTGCAAATGTGTATGCACACAATTGCACAAAATCCCTCCCCCAATTTGGGGCCGGTTTCTACTAGGGAAGGAGAGGATGAGGTGGAGGTATGGTGAGGGTATGGTGTTTTAGGTGAGGTGGAGGAGAGAAGGTTTCTAGAAGAATACCTCCTAATTCTCTTATGCATACATCTTAATCCTATGTTTAGTTCTCCTACAATCCTAACTATCTAATTAGGATTGTCATGACAAGGAGAACAATTTTATTCAAAAATACATAACACATACTTTGTACAATGTACTAATCGACATACTACGCGTATATGCGCATATACGTATGTATACCGAAAATCTTCGCATAATCCGTATAAAAATAATTTAATCTCGGAAATAATAATAAAATAAATTCAATTATTAGTTCGGAAGATCACGGTACCAATTTGATACAATACGGATGTATACTGACCGGTATCTGGGTACAGATAATGTCTATGGACAAACCAGTGAAAATTCACCAAAATATTTCAATTATGGAATTAAAACAAAATAATAATAAAATAATAATAAAATAATAATTCATACAAGGTAATATCCGTCCGGGACATTACATATGGATAAATTCGGGATACAGCCATCATCTTTGAACTGCCCAAAGATAGAGGCAAACAGAACAGTGAAAACCTTTAAGAAGGCAGATCCCCTATTTCAAAACACTTACTACATTCCCCAATAGTTCGAGCTGTTAATCCCAAACCCAGGGTCCATCGAACTGATAATCTCGATCCATGGTTTTGTATGTTCCCGTTGGATGCGTTCATCTTGGGCCTCCGTCTCCCTTTGCACATGTTCGTTAAGGAGGTGCTGAACTAGGCCAGGGTGTGTTCGAGGTAGTACGGGTCCAACAACTCCTGGAAGCAACTCATCAGCTTCATGATGTTCAAGTACTTCCGGATGTGCTTGGGCCTATGTATAGCTCGGGCGTACGATGGACGATGCTTCCTATCCCCTCGTCTAGGAAAACATGTTGTGCACAACCATGGACTCTATAAAAGGGTGGAAGTCGAAGTACTTCATTATCCGATATCCTTAGCCTCGAGACATTCCCACCAAGTGGGCGTATGATATTTTGAAGCTTAAAGCTCTGAGGAAGAGGAAGTTCAATTCAGAGGAGGTGACGGAGTTTGAGTATTTTTGAAGGGGAAATAAAGACTGGTCGAGGGTGACCGAGAAATGCCTGGCGATGTGCAGCTTGAGCTCGGTCAGCCCTTGAATGTTCTTACTTTTTATAGCCAACTTTATTGCCTCATTCTAATATCTTTCTATTTCTTGTTGTAGCCATGCTCAACAAAAAAGTGATTGGGGCTCGCCGAGCCGAGCTGGCCAAGAAGAAGGCAATTGAACAGTCGAAGGCAGGAACCCTCAACATTAGCCTCTAATAGGTCATCAGAGGGACGTTCTAAATGAACGGAGATACCCTCTGCACGTTGACCTTTCTCATTCTGAATGAAGGTTGAATATGCTCCTCTGAACCCTAGAGAGATCCCCTTGGGTGGCATAGAGGGTCCCCTAGCTCCCACCAAATCTCAGACGTTTGGTGCCGAGGTTGCCCCCATCGACAGCCAATAAGTGCCTCCCTCTCCAAAGCAATAGGATTTTGTATCTCTATTTTGTTTTGTAATACTACCGAACGCGGACTGGCCACCACTCTTTTTGGAATTCAAGTTATTGATTCGAATGAAAGTGGTGTTGGGTCGAACTTTATGACTTAGACTTTTTTATTGTTGATTTGTGTGTTGTTGCCGAACTTCATGAATTGGAATTTTTGTAGAATTAGAATTTTTTAAGTCTATGAGCCTCTGTGTAACTTGGTTTTTTCCCTTATGTTGAGGGTCGACCCTTGAGATGTTGAGCTTACCTATCTTCAGAATAGACTGCGCATAGCGGAGTCAAGTTTGGTTCATCACCATAAGAAGTCTAAGGATAGGGATGCAGTGTTCTCTTATCATATTTGAAGATTGCACTAAGTGAATCTAGAGCGAGCTCGCTCGAAAGAGGTGATGGTCAAGAGAGACTTGGCCATAGCCAGAGTCCAAGTGTCTTTCCTCGGTGGGTTGTCCCACCGCATCCCTCGAAAGTTGTTATTCGGACGACAGACTCTTTTCTTCGAAAAATTCTTGTAGAGAAGGAGTTGGAAATAAATACCGATTGAAGGTTGAGTTCGGAGTGGCTGGATGGAGAGCCACCCCTCTTCCTAGAGGTTGTACTTCCATTCGAGGCCCATCTTTAGGAGTCCGGATGGAACCGACGAACCCCTGGGATGCTAAGAGCGGGGTGGTTGGAGTATCCAGCATGGCTAGCACCCGAGAGGGGCCAAATCAGGATACCAAGTTGGTCAGCCTAGATTTGGTCCGTGTAAGTTCGAGGGGAGATACTCTTAATAAGAAGGTCCCCTAGTCGGCTCTCGCATGTTGGTCTATGGTCTTTGTTGTAACTTGTTGTGCTAGTTAGTGTACCTCAGTTGTGCCGAATTGAACAACATGTATTTGACCACTTGTCTTTCCGAACATGTAATGGTTTGTATAATAAAACACAAGTTTCCAAACTTGCCTTTTTGTTCAAATTTTGTAATGACTCGTTTTGACCGAATCTTAAATAGGTTTTTCAAATATCCTGGTTGACCAATCCCAGATACTTTGTCTTTATCCGAGGTCGGTGTACGTTGAACCTGTAGACTTGAGTCTTTTTAGAGATCTATCAAGTTGTAAGAGTGACACCAGGTGGCGAGCCTATCCCTCGAATTTGTATGTTCACGAGTAAGGGGCCTGGCTTTACGCTGCGGGTTCGAACCCGTAACTTGTTGTATTATTAAGGGACTAACGGACGGTAGGAGCAGTTTTGAATGGTGAGCTTTGTTCCATGACCAACTTTGTGCATGCTGCCAGAAGAGAGTCGAACCAAGGGTTGTACTCCAAACTTAATTTTAGAAAGGTGATGGGAAGTTGGAGCAATTCTGAATGATGAACCTCATTTGTGCAAGTTACGACGGGTTCATCAAAACATGGTTTGGACTACGAACCTATTATTGTGGATTTTTGACTGGTCATTGGTCCGGTTCCTAATGGCGAGCCTCGCTCCTAATTTGTTGGTTAATAAATTGTCGGGGAAGCTATGGGCCATGGTATGGATGCCAGTACAACCGTTTGGGGGACGTGCCGAAGGTCTCGTCAAGGGGCGTGTCTACCAATATTTAGAAGAATTATGCGAGTGGCTTGGATTACAATGTCAGGGGACGAGCAAAGAGAATTTTAGAATAAATTCTTGAGTGGCTCAGATTACCAAGCCGAAGGACAAACCAAGTAAACTTTAAGAGAAATCGTGAGTGTCTTAGATAACCATGTCAGGGGATGAGCCAAGTGGAAAATTTGAAATTTGGAAACGAAATTCAGAAGGTGACACCGGAGGAAAAAACTTGTTGAATTTCAATAAATTTTATTCATAGATGATAATAAAATTAAGTGGCTGCCGTTCGGCGAGCGTTTATTACATTAACTAGCCTTCAAGGCCTTATTACAATTTTACTGAAGCTTAGGGAATGTTAGGCACTCTCATAAAACTTCATCAGGTGTTCTGCATTCCAAGTTCTCGATAGTTTCTTGCCCCCTAGTTCTTTAAGTCAGTAAGTCCCGGGGCGGACCACTTTGGAGACCTTATAAATTACTTCCAAATTTGGAGCCAACTTACCCTTTCTATGGGAGTTAGAAATTTCTAGCTTCCTTAAAACTAGGTTCCCTTTCCTTCTTTAATATTGGTAGACCCGACCTTCTTATTGTACAACATCTCCACCTTCTGCTGGTAGATATTCCTTCGGATAGTGGTTTTTTCTCACACTTCCTCGACTAAGACGAGGTTTCCCAGGAGGCCTTCGGAGTTAAGTTCATCATCATCATTAGTTGGGAAAAAGGGATTCTGAATTCCAAAGGATTTACACCCTAAGAGCCGTATGTTAGATTGAACGACGATTCTCCTATCAGTACCTGTTTATCTATTTGATCAATGCACGATCAAGCCATTTTTTTAGACCGTCAAGGATCTGGCGGTTTGCATTTTCAGCCTGACCATTTGGTTGAGGGTGGGAGATGGAGGAGAATGTCTGCTGAATCCCTACCTCTTAGCAGAACTTGCAGAAACCTCATGTTGCGAATTGCTTGTCACTGTTAGTGATCAATACTATGGAATTCTGAACCTACAAATAATGTGTTTCCAGAAGAACTGCTGGACTTTGTATTCATTTATGGATGCTAGTAGTTCAACTTCGACCCATTTTGCAAAGTAGTCTCTGGCCACCACTGGGAAGTTTCTTTGACCGGTCGTTAGAGGGAAAGGTCCAACTAGATCCATTTCCCACATCACAAATGGGGTCGGGCTGGACATGGACTTGAGCTCTGCCTAGGGGCTGTGCTTGATTGAGGAGAATCTTTGACACGAACCACATTAGAGAAAATGTTCCTACACATCATAGAGTAGGGTCGGCCAGTAATATTCGTGGTTGAGAATCTTTTTGGCGAGGGATTTGGCTCCCATGTGGTAGCTGCCTCCCTCCCGTGCATTTCATTGAGGACATATTGCTCTTCATTGGGCTGTCTGTTAACCAGAGTGATGGAGTCCTTGAATATGATGCCTTCTATGAATGTGTATCTTCCTGGCCTGGTTCAGACCTTTCTCGCCTCCTTTGGTTTTGAAGGGAGGATCCCTTTTGTCCAGAAAGTTAACTAAGGGCTCCATCCAGTTGCCAGTGGTCATTTGCGCTTTGATGCAAAAGGTCTTGACGGCTTCTCCCTCAATGTTTGGAATGACCAGGACCTCATCAAGTACTGTTTGATCTAGTTATTCAAAGGAAGTGGAAGCCAGTTTGGAAAGAGTTTCCGCTTGCCCATTTTCCTATCGGGTGATCCGAGTGACTGGGGCTTATTAAAAGTAGATAAGAGTTCCTTGATATAGGCAAGATACTTGACCATCCGAGAGTCTCAGGGTTCATACTCCTCAGATATTTGGTTCATGAAAAATTAAGAGTTGTTGAATGCCTTCACTTACTGGGCCCCATATTTTCGAGCCAGAAGTAATCCTGCTATTAGGTCCTCAATATCACCCATGCCCTACTTCGTTCTTCGCACGAGGATCCGTCGACATAAAGGCTCCAGAAGGGAACGTCTTTCTGTACCTCAAATTAGTCGTGAATGGTACTCTCGATGATAAACTCGGTCAAGGCTTGGGCATTGATTGTTGTCCTTGATTTATAACTGATATCATGCTAGCTCAGCTCGATCGACCATTTAACCAACCGTCTGGAGTTTTTCGGCTTGTGGAGGACCTGCTTTAGTGGCTGCTCAGTGAGGACTTGGACGGAATTTGCCTGGAAGTAGGGAAGAATCTTTTAAGCGACCATGATTAACACAGACGCCATATTTTCCATCTTCGAGCAATGGAAATCAGCGTCGTAGAGGACTTTACTCATGTAATAGATAAGTTTTTGAACTCTATCTTCCTCCTGCACAAGGTTGACACTCAGACTCTGCTCTAAAGTGGCAAAGTAGAGGTATATTGTCTCGCCAAGCTCAGGTTTGCTCAGCAGAGGGGGGTTCACCCGGTATTCCTTCAACTAGTCGAAGACCCGTTGCTTCGATTCCCCCACTTGAAGTTTTAAAACTTGGGAAGGGCCTTGAAGATGGGAAGGCACTTCTCCCCAAATTTGGACATGAATCGCATTATTGCCGCAAGGTGCCCCGTAAGCCGCTGAACCACTGTAACATTGATCTGAGGCATTATGTTGAGAATAGCTTGGATTTCCTCCGGGTTCGCTTCTATACACCTCTAGCTTACCATGAAGCCCAAGAATTTTTCCGAGGAGACACCGAATGTGCACTTTGAGGGATTCACTCTCATGTTATGCTTCCTCAGGATGTTGAAAGCCTCTTTGAGATCTTTGGCATAATCCTTTTTTTCGAGCTCTTGATGAACATATCATCAACGTAGATGTCCATATTCTAACATATCTGTGCTTTGAACACTTTGTTGATCAGCTGTTGGTAAGTAGCAACTGCATTCTTCAAGCTGAATAGCATGACACAGTAGCATAGTGCCCTTTATCGGTGATAAAGGAAGTCTTAGGAATGTCCGGGGGAAACATCCGAACTTGATTGTACCCTGAGAACACATCCATGAAGCTGAGGAGTTCATGTCCGAGTGTAGCGTCTATCAAGGCGTCGATGCTATGGAGCGAAAAGAGGTCCTTCGGACATGCCTTTTGAGATCTATGAAGTCTATACATATTCTCCACTTGCCCTTATTGGCCATCACTACATTGTCCAGCCATTCGAGGTAGATAACCTCCTGGATGAAGTGGGCATCAAGGAATTTGTCAACCTCTTCATTCACGACCTATTGCCTATCTGGAGCAAGTTTTTTGTGCTTCGGTTGCACTGGTTTGACGTCGGAGTTGACGCTCAGTCTGTGCATTATCAATTCTTCCAAAATGTATGACATATCAGTTGCCATCTAGGAAAATAGATCTTGATTCTTTCATATGGAGTCAATGACTTTCTCCTTGTGCTCGGGAGGAAGGACCTTACTCACTTGGAAATTCTTTGCTACGTCTCGTCCGTAAAGGGGACCTCATCTAAATCATCAACGGGATCGAATCTGATTGGGCTTCTCTCTGAGGGGTTCTCTACTGCATCAAGGGGTAGGACCGAGCCCTTCACTTTGGCAGTATAGACACCCAAGCTGCTTCTTGGCTACCCCTAACTACTCCGACCCCCACACTTGTAGGGAATTTCATTTTCATATGATAGGCTGAGGTGATGGTCTAGAGAGATGGTAATCTGGGGCGCTCGAAGATGAAATTGTAAGTGGCTTTAACATTAAACACTATAAAGTTAATGGGTTTGGTTCATATTGCTAGGGACTTCCCTATGGTCACGTCGAGTGTGATGATCCCTTCGATCTGGACCGGGCCCCCAAAAAAACATGTGGTATAACCAGTCAGTTTCAGCCTATCCAGGAGAGTTTGAGACCATCGAAGGCATCTAGGAAGAAGATATTGACTAAGCTGTCATTGTCCACTAGAATCCGACGGACCTCTTGGTTATCCATGCAAAGGCTAATCACAAGGGCATCGCAATGAGGAGTGTGAACACTCTCCATATCTTCATCTGAAAAAGAGACATTTTCAGTCTTTTAAGAGGATGGCAGTTGTGCACCGAGTTCACCTCTCTGACGAATGCCTTCCTAGAGGAGTTAGACTCTTCCCCCATTGGCCTTCCATGTATGGAATTGAAGATTGCCATTTGTCCTGATTCCTAAGACTCGGGTTCTTTCTCCATACACATATTGGGTCCTTGAACAGGGGGAGGAGATGCTTTGTCCTTCTGAATTAACTTGGACAGATATCCTCAGTAGATCAGGGCTTCAAAATCATCTTTAACAGCCCAGCAATCATCTGTTTCGTGTCCGTGATCATGGTGGAACCGACACCAGCACCTCTTGTCCTTTTCTTCCCAAGGGTGTTCGTTCGAGGTGGGGACGGAGGAGTCCCTCTTCCTCCACTTTAGTGCTGCCGAGATACTAGCAGTGAGCATGGTGAATTTTTCGAATCGTGACATAGGAGGAGGGCACCTCTGACTGGATGTGTCCTTCTGAGACTTCTTGGGAGCCTTGGTGTTTTCAATATTTCTATTCCCTCTCGGCGAGGATTCCTAGCGCCCCATGGGATGGAGGGCCTCCTCGGCCTGAATATACTTTTTGCTTCGGAGGAGGTCATAGAAATCTGAGGGCGGCTTCTTGGAGAGGGAGGTTATGAGGAGATCATGTCGGACATTATTCCCAAAGGCAGTATCCGTGACCTTGGAATCAACAAAGGAGATGGATCGGGCTTCCTCCATAAACATCTGGACAAAGTCACTGAGCGTTTCTACATCCTTCTACTTTAAATCAAGTAAGGAGGCACTTATCTTTTCTTTCTTACAACTGGTTACAAAGTGCATGAGGAAGCTCTTCCCGAGCTGGTTGAAGGAGTCGATGGATCTAGGGGCAAGCTGGGAGTGCCATTCTCTCGTGGAGCCTCAGAGTGTAGTGGGGAATGCCCTGCAAAGGAGTGCATCGGAAGCATTGTGAATCATCATTAGAGTTTTAAAGCTCTCGATGTTATCTTCCTGGTCAGACTCGCCGTTGCAAGTCTCGAAGGCTGGAGGCTTGAAGTCTATCGGGACTGAGGCTTCGAGAATGAAAGGGGTGAAAGGAGGCCGAATCAGGCGGTACCCCCTATTTTTGTTGCCACTCCTTTTGACCTTTTCGGACGAGGCAGTACTCCATCTCCTAAAGGCGCTTCAAGACTGCATCTTCATATCTCTCAGATTGGGTGGACTCGTAGGACTCCTCATTGTGGACTGAGCCGGTACGAGGGTTGCACGAATGATGGTCCCTTCCGGGCACCCTGTGAAGAGCTTGTAGAATCTCGTTCATGAAGCTCTGGAACTCGACTCAAGTGACTGGACCTTCCTCCCGTCAATGGACTTTCAAGGCTTGGTGATTTATGGGAGATAGACTCCGCTCATTCTTCCGCCCGCAGGGGTGATTGGCTCCCGCGACTCCCTGATGAGTGTAAATTTTATATAATTTTTATTACTCTTTATGCATTAAAATTGCGAGTTCTCGTTGATTTCTTTAATATTTATCTTATTTCTACTTATTTTTTATTTATTTGTATGATTTAGTAGGAATGAAAGGGATAAGTACAAAATATGAGTGTTTTTGGTGAAATAAGGAAGAGTACAAAGATAAAGATCTCAAAAATTCAAACTGATTTTATATGAAGATTTTTGGAAGATTCAAACACTCAACTGCACATGTTTACGAATTGGCCCATGGTAGAACCAATAAAAAAATATATTGGTCAACTAGGGGATGGAATAAAATTTTGTAATAAAAATAAAAGTTGAGTGGATTTAAATTAAGGCTGGCAATTGACTGGAACTCGACCCAAGCCTGATCAGGTCCGACCTGTTTTTAGTAGGACTCGGGCCTATTTTTTTTTCAATTTTTTCGGACTCGGGCTCAAAAATAAGCCTGTTAAAATTTTCGGGCCAGATTCGGGTGCGTATGGGTCTGACCCGAACCCGACCCGAATAACTTCTCTTCTCAAAACTCCTATCCATCTCTCACTCCCAAAACATCCTCAATTATTTTAGGAAGAAAGACTCTCAGGTTTTCTTCTCGAATCTTCTCCCTAAAACCCTAGATCGGAATCGAATATTTTCAAACCCTAGTTTCGCAGAATCTCACAGATCTATCCATTCGACAAGGTTCGAGGTTAGGGTTAGGGTTTTGAGATCGAGATCAGTCTTTTTGCTGCATGATCTACAATGGCGGCCGTGCTCCAGTCCCCTGTCAATGCCGTTCAGGTAATCGGAGAAAATTTGGAGTTTTATTGATTTTTGCTGGTAATTGTTCTTTAATTTTTAGTGTATTTGATTAGGTTTTGATTAGGGTCTTTTTGAATTTTTATAGGTTGGTCAGTATTTTGTTGCTCAGTACTATCCGATACTTCAGAAGCAACCGAATCTGGCGTTTCAGTTTTACACTGATGCAAGCATTTTGGTGAGGATTGATGGAGCGACCACCGAAACTGCTACTTCAACATTGGTAATTTTCTTGGTTTTTAAGTGATTTTTTGTATGAATAATTATTCCGATTAGCTATGTTCTCATGTTGTCTTGTATTACTTTCTATAAAACAAATTATGTAATTGTTTTTTTTTAAATCGGGCCGGGCTCGGGTATTTTTGTTTATTCGGGTTCGGGCTTGGGCCCACATTTTGGAGCCCATTGTAAATTCGAGCCGGGCTCGGACCACACAAAAAAAATTCGGGCTCGAGCTCGGGCTTATGTAAGTCTGGCCCTAACCCGGCCCATTGCCACCCTTAATTTAAATTAAGGTTGGTTAATTGATTAGTTTTAAATTTAATTAATTAATTTTAATCTATGGATTTTTAATTAATTAATTAATTATCTTAACTTAACCCTAACCCTAACCCCCACGGTTCCTCTCCTCTATATAATGAAGCACAAGAACAAAGAAAAGGGCGGCTTGAGATCCAAAAAAAAAGAAGGAAAAAAAACTAGAGAAAAGAAAGAAAAGTGGGAGAAAGGGGCACGGTTCTCAAGCACTTGGAACTAGAGAAGAAAAGAAAGAATGGGAGGATTTTAGGGGTAGGTGGAGGCGCGGAAATCAAGGCCAGAGGAGAGAGAGGGGGAGGGTTGTTGGGGCGGCGTGCAACCCGAGAAGGAAAAATAAAAAGAAAAGAAAGGGTTGCTGCACTTGAAATTGGAGAAGAGAGAAAGAGAAGAAAGTGGCACGGATTCTAAGGCTTAGATTTTTGGCAAATACGAGTTTTTTTTCTTCTCTTCTAATTTTTATTATGCAATCCAAAAATATGTGTGTTAGTTACAAACTTATTATGAACTAACTTTTTATTTTTAGGGCTTCGATGTAGTCTAGTTTTGATAACACAATTCTGATTTCATGTTATTTTATGCTCCTATTTTTTCATGGTTGTGTGTTTAATTTTTGTTCTTAATGCTTATAATTGTTAGACCAACTATTGTATGATTTATTGAATCATGGAGAAACCGAGAGGTATTTTGTGATTTAGAAATATAGAATTAAACACCATTGATTAAGCAAAATTAGAGAAGATTAACTGTGATTAATGTGGCAATAAAGAAATCCATAGAACTTAATGAGTCTTCAATTAATTAAATTTGCATAGAGATATGACGAACTGTTAGTTGAGGATATTTTTGGTGTTGTTCGAGAGAAAACATTGAATAATTGGGAGATTTTGGTCTAAACTTGGGAGAGTATAATTTTTTATTACATGGAATTATGAATTGTGTGGGGTTACTAGGTGAAATCAAAAGCCCTAGAACTAGTTTTGCTATTAACAAATAACAAAATTTCATATTTCGTTCTTTTTAATTAGTTTAATTCTTTCCTTTAGGTTAATTTAGTTAATTTGTTATTTTTATCATATTTTTGATTTTCCAAATAGTAGTTAATCGAGTAAATTTTGGTACTCAATAAAATAATTAGTCTTTGTGGGTTCGACACTCTTTTCACTTAAACTATACTACTTGTTGCGATTTTGTACACTTGCAAATATTCCCATCAAGTTTTTTGCGCTGTTGCAGGGGACTAATTATTCTTTTATTTTATTTGTTTTTCGAAGAAAAGGTGGAAGTATGGCCACCCTGTTTCATTAATAAGTAGTTAATAAAACAAATTCAGAGTACTGAGCCAAGTACAAGGTCCTACATCATAACAAAATATGTAACTCCACCCCAAGCATAGGGGGTCGGACAAAAGAACAACGGATGGGCAAAACATACACGTGTCTAAACAAAATACATCAATTTCCCCCAACAAACCCTGGGGTGATGGAGATCAATCAACCGTAAAAGACCAAGCTTACAGTCAGTCGATCGTCGGGCCTATCTGGACTTCATCATCATCATAGTCCTCTACCTAGAAGACGCTCGCAATCCTCCCTCTGGGACCTGTTGCAGCGACATTAGCCCAAAAAGAAATAAGATGCATAATATGAGTCAAATTACCCGAAATATTATTACAAGTCCCGCAAAAATAAAAATTATTTCTGTCTAACCAAAGAACCCAGGTCGTGGCGGCGATAGCGATATACCAAGCTTCTCTCATAGCTCTTCTCTCAGTAGAGAACTTTGGGCCTACCCACAGGTCTTCATACACACTAGAGTATTGAGTCGTCCCCAGGGCACTGGGTACCTCAACGAGTACCGCTTTGCTCCTAGCACACTATAGAAAAAGGTGGTCTCTCGTCTTAGGGGCTGCGTTGCATAACCCACAACAAGAATCCACATTTGGTTGGCGTTTAGTTAGGTTCTTTCTAGTCTAAATTGAATGTTCAGCACCAGCCATAAGAAATTTTTTATTTTCAGTAGGGCTTTCGGCCTCCAAATAGCTCTCAACCAGTTTGGGGTACAACCTCTAAAGTGAATGCGGTTATACAGAGAGTGAACGGTGAACGTGTTGTTCTTTTCCAGACCCCAAGATTTTCTATCGGGACCCTGAGAGCAATTAATACTAGCATTGGTGATATAGGTCTGAAGTTCCATGAGTTTAAGCTGAGAGCCGAAATCCAACGAGTGTTTAAATGCCGGTTTCCAGGCGTTTCGTTTCCAGGCTGCGGCCACCGTGCAGTGTGGTTGTGACGCATGATCATAAAGGTCGAGGAACATCGCTCTAAGTGTGTGGTCGCCACACCACTTATCCCACCAGAATCTTGTAAGTCTACCATTATCGATAACTGATGTCACACAGCTAATGAAAGGTTCGTAGGCCTTAGCGATACCTTTCCAGAACCAGGACACACATGGGCCTAACCTGAAGCCCAAATTTCTCGTTCCATTTCCGTGCATATATCCCTGAACGAAATCTTGCCACCTTTCTCCATTAGGGTGAAAAACTTTCCACCGCCATTTACCTAGGAGAGCAAGATTCATATCTTGCAGATCAATAATACCTAGTCCTCCGTGTATCTTTTTCATACAAGCTTTCTCCCATCTGATAAGGTGATAGCAGTTTCTATCCGGGTTTTCCCCTTTCCATAAGAATCGTTTCCGAGTCCGGTCAATTCTCTGAATAACCCATCACGACATTTCAAAGAAGGACAATTAATAGGTTGGAAGGTTTGAGATGACTGCATTAATAAGTGATATGGCTAAAAATGGGGTTTAATCGGAACCGTCCAAATCGGGCACGAATCTTGAAGCCCAGGGGTAAAACGGTAATTTCACCTACCAATGGGTCTGAAGCGGGTACTGGTTCTCCTTCTTGGGAACCCACTAACCCGCGAATGGATCCACCTCAATCGGGTGCGGGTTTCAACCAGCAGAAAACCCGATCCAGAGGAATAGAATTAGGGTTCCTGATTAAATCCTAATCAACAGCCCTGATTCATGCCTATCCCTCCACTGGGAATTATGGATTACATTCCTAATCTATAAGGAGTATATTCCTTATCAGATCACGGGGATTACATTCCTAATCTGATCCCTAAGACGCCTATAAATACCCCCATCCATCTCCATCAAGAGGTAATCAATCTTTCTCCAGTTTTCACGCTCTTTCATAATCTCCCTGATTACTGACTTGAGCGTCGGAGGGTGCGTCGCCAGGAACAACCCCGGTGTCTCGCACTTTTTGCAGGTGTACGGTAGGAGCTATCGTCAAACTCCAACAGAACAGGTATACAGGTTTGCTATTTAGTATTCTAAGAATCCACAAATACTATCTGTTTTCCACCACACCAGATTTAGCGGCAACAGATTGGCGCCGTCTGTGGGAAAGTAACGAATAGCAACCTCCCCTCTTCCTGTTGGTCAGATCTTCTCCAGCCATGCCTCCTAGGAAAGTCAAATCTAGAGGGTCCAACCGAGGACCCAACTCTGATCAGCAGCAATAAATTCCCATCCAACCTGCTCAACAGCAGGGGCAACTTCCTCCTCCAGCAGAAGACCCACTCCTACAGGACCTTCCTCCGAATCAACAACCTCCTAAGGGTCCTAACCCTCAGAAACAGCCTCTCCATCCGGACCATGTCTCCATCCACAATGCCTCTTCGGATTCTATGGCCTCCTTTAATCCCCGAGCTTCCGACTTCCAACAAAAAGTCCCCAATCGACCGAAAGATGTGGATCTTTGCCACCGTCTGGATGAAAAGCGGGCCTGAGAGGGAGCCTCCCGCCAACAACGTCCGGATGAGCGATCTCCTCACCGCCGAGACTACAGAAGGTCCCCAATCCGAAGGGAGCGGAGAGAGTCCCCCGAACATCGCAGAAGAAGACCACATTCCCCTGCCGGTCGGCAACACGCTAGGAACGATGAGGCACCCATCACCCGTACCGAGTTCTAGCAGTTCCAAGCAACCGTCCTACAAGCTCTCAACCTCCGTCCCAATAACACCAATGCTTCGAGGATTCCCACTCCCCCTCGGGCTCGAAGTCCTCGCCAGCAGTCCCTTACTCCTCCCCGAGCTCCTAGCAACCCTCGGTGCATGCCAAGTCCTCGCCGCTCCAGGAGCTACCATCGTCGTAGCCCCCGCTCTCCCTCGTACGAAGATGAGTCTAGAGGCTCTCCTGATTACCGTCGAAGGGATGACGCTGTATACCACCGTCTCCATGAGATGGAGAGGCGCTTGGGTCAGTTAGACCGAGAAGAAGAGCTTAGAGGAAGGACTCTTCGTCCTAGCAGACCTCCTTTTTCCCGAACCATAATGGATGCACCCGTACCAGTCGGCTTTAAGCCCCCTCAATTTGAGACCTACTCCGGGGAGACTGACCCCGTTGATCACATCGAGAGCTTCAAGACCCTCATGCTCATCCATCAAGCTTCCGATGCTCTGCTCTGCAAAACCTTCCCCGCAACTCTCAAGGGTCCAGCTCGAGAATGGTACTCTCGCCTTGCTCATTCCTCAATATTTTCCTTCGAGCAATTCGAGACCCTCTTCGTCACCCATTTTGTGAGTAGCTGCAGAACTGAGAAGACCAGCATTTCGCTACTCTACCTCCACCAGAAGAAGGGTGAGAAGTTGAGAGACTATGTGAAAAGGTTCACAGCTAAAGCCAGGTCCATAGCATCCCTCGACCAGTCGGTCGCTGCAGCAGCATTCCAATCCAATGTCCTCAACTCCAGCCTCCGCTCCTTCCTTGCCAAGAAACCCCCACAGAACTTTTCTGACCTCCTCCTCCGAAGTGAAAAGTATATTCGGGCCGAAGAAGCCGAGCACCGCCCCAACTTGGAGGGGTCTTCCTCCGGGTTTAAGACAAAGGGAACAGAAGAGGAAGGAGCCAAGAAGCTCCAGAAGGATAATGCCGGCCAGCGCCGGCCTCCCCCCAGATTCGAAAAATTTACTCCTCTCACCACCAATGTCTCTACCATTTTGATGGAAGTTGAGAATGAAGGGATCATACCCCCTGCTCCGAAAATGAACACCCCCGGTAAAAGGAGGGATAAAGAAAAGTGGTGCCGTTATCACTGGGACCATGGCCACGACACCAATGATTGTCGGGCCTTGAAGAATGAGATATAAGCCCTCATCCAGAGGGGGCAGCTGACCAGATTCGTGAGAAAGGACCGAGCCGACCTTCCTCCCCCGCCTCGGGGGGCTAATAAGCATCCGGAACGCGATGAAATGCCCGACTTCGAAGAGGAGCATGTCCTACACCTCATTCATGGGGGCCCAATGGGGGGCTCCTCAAACTCCTCTCGAAAGGCATTTATAAGAAAAGTCAATTCGGTCCGCACCACCCCTCCTCCCAGAGGCCTCGGAGTGCCCGTCACATTCTCAGACGAAGATCTTGAAGGTGTCCGCACCCCCCACTGTGACGCACTCGTCATCAACCTCCACATGGCGAACTTCAAGGTGGAGAGGATCCTAGTGGACAATGGCAGCTCCGTTAACATCCTCTTCCTCGCCGCCTTTAAAGGCCTCAAACTCTCCCGAGATAGACTCAAGCCCGCTGGCTACACGGTCCATGGGTTCACATGAGTGCCCGTGACTATCGAAGGGGTGATCACCCTCGACGTAACCGCTGGTAAGACTCCTACTACCCGAACGGAGTCGATGGATTTTATGGTTGTGGATGTCCCTGCAGCTTACAATGTCATCCTAGGCCGACCCGGCCTAGCAGCTCTAGAGCCGTTCCTTCGGCGTACCATCTCAAGATGAAGTTTCCCACTCGGGCCGGAGTAGGAGAGGTAAAGGGCAATCAGGAGACAGCCCGTAAGTGCTACATGACCTCTACCCTCAATCCAGTCCTCTCCCTAGAAACTCTGGAAATCCCCCAAGACGCTACCCGGCCAATGTCCGAGCCGGTGGATAAATTGGAGGAAGTGCCTTTCTCTGAGCAGGATCCAGGCCGAAAGTTCTTTGTTAGCAAGACCCTCCCATCCGCCTTATGCTCAGATATAGTCCGGTGCATCCGAAGGAACCGAGACCTCTTTGCTTGGTCAGCTGCAGACATGCCCGGAATCTCCGAAGACCTCTTAGTCCACCACCTCAGTGTCGCCCCGGGGTCCAAACCGGTTTAGCAGAAGAGGCGCAAGTTCGCCCTCGAACGCCAGTTAGCTATAAAAGAGGAGGTGGACAAGCTCTTGAAGGCCCGTTTCATACAAGAGGTGAACTATCCCGAGTGGTTGTCGAATGTAGTAATGGTGAAGAAGTCTAACGGGACTTGGTGGATTTGTATCGATTTTACCGATCTCAACAAGGCTTGCCCCAAAGATCCCTTTCCTCTTCCGAGTATTAACACTTTGATTGATGCCACCTCGGGACATGAACTCCTCAGCTTCATGGACGCCTTCTCAGGCTACAATCAGATCCGGATGTTCCCCCCGGATATCCCGAAGACTTCATTTGTGACCGATCAGGGCCTCTATTGCTACAGGGTTATGCCCTTCGGTCTGAAGAATGCAGGCGCAACATATCAACGCCTCGTCAACAAGGTTTTCCAAGCTCAAATCGGCCGTAATATGGAGGTATATGTTGACGACATGCTTGTAAAAAGCATTCGAGGTGCCGATCATGTAACAGACCTCCAGGAGGCGTTTGATGTTCTGAGAAAGCACCACATGAGACTCAATCCGAACAAATGTGCGTTCGGAGTCTCGTCAGGAAAGTTCCTCGACTTCATGGTCAGCCAACGGGGAATTGAAGCAAACCCTGAGAAAATCAAGGCCATATTAGACATGGCCCCTCCCAAGAATGTTAAGGAAGTCCAGAGGTTAACGGGCCGCCCAGCCGCCATAGGGCGCTTTTTTTCGAAGTCCAGGGAGAAATGCCTCCCCTTCTTCAAGGCCCTCAGAGGGGCTAATGGTTTCGAATGGGGTCAACAGCAACAGGAGTCGTTCGATCAGCTCAAGGCTTACCTCGTCAATCCTTCCCTCCTCAGCAATCCAATTCCTGGCGAACCCCTCGACCTCTACCTGGCAGCCTACGAGCAGACCCTCAGTGCTGTTTTAGTGAGGAAAGAAGACCGGGCTCAAAAGCCCATCTACTATGTGAGCAAGGTACTTCGGGATGCCGAGCTCCGCTATCCGAGAATTGAAAAGATGGCTTACGCCCTAGTGATGGCCGCAAGAAAGCTTCGCCCGTATTTTCAGTCTCATACGGTGGTCGTCCTTACCGACCAACCGCTGAAGCAGGTCCTCCATAAGCCAGAGACCTCGGGTCGCCTTATGAAGTGGTCTATCGAGCTGAACCAGCATGATATAACCTATCAGCCTCGCACTGCGATCAAGGCTCAGGCCCTAGCAGAATTCATAGTTGAAAGTACCATCCCCGAGTTTAGCCAAGCAATGAAGGGACCACCTGTCTGGTCAGTCTATGTGGACGGATCCTCCTGTAACGAGGGAAGTAGAGCCGGGGTCATTCTGGCAGGCCCAGATGACTTCATGTAATGCCGTGATTTTTCATTTAATGAAAAATTATTTATTTTGCACGTAGTGTGCACGTACAATATTTTGGTTAATATTTTCATCAAGATGAGTAAAGATATTTTAATATGTGTTTTTAATTATTTTATACAAAAGCCTTATTTTAATTAGATTAAAAAGCTTTTTTCTTAAAGCCCAAAATGTAATTTATTTATTTTATTTTGGCCCATCAACTAATGCCCATGGACTATATTTTTACACAACTTGTCATGTAGAATACAATTTAAAAGACTATTTTATTTTATACAAAAATTTAATGTACAATTTTGGGCCTAGTTGCATGCACGTGCACTACACGTACACGTGCAAAATGCATGCTTTCTTCATGGCCGGGAATGCTTCTTTTTGGAGGGAACTCAAAATTTGAGTGGTGATCATGGTGTGGTGATTATTTGGATGTGGGTAGTTATTGCAACTCCTACTCTCATCCTAGCCCTCCATCCTACAACCAACCAATTGATCCTAGCCCTTCATTCTATTTAATTTTTAGTATAAATACCCCCCCCCCCCCCCCCCCCATGGCTAGTTATTTTGTGCTTAATATTCTCTTCCAAACCTATAGTCTAATAGTATTATTTAGCAGTAGTTTGTGAGTTAAAAGATTGAGAGGGTGTGGGTTTGTACTTGCATTCTATCAAGGAGGAGAGGCCGGCTTTGGAAGTGTTCGGGTTGGCTTGGAGTGCTCGGGTCTTGCTAGTGTGCGTGTTCAAGGAGGTGCACTCGTGTTGCAAAGGACTTTTGTTGCAAATTGTGTTTGTTCTCTCCATACAAGGTGGGTAAAATTTTTCCTATTTCTAAAATAGGAATGCATGCTAGTTTAATTAGAAAAATTGAAGCATGAAAATGATTAAGAAGAGCACACTTTAATTTGGAAAAATGACTTCTTGAATGATTGAAATGTGGACATACAAATTTATATGTGGTTCTATTATTTGAGTTGTATGTGAATTGATTAGAATCATGGATTGATTGATAGAAAATACATTCTTTTACCATCAAGAATTACACACAAAGTTAGTAGCTTGATTATACCCTTTTCATGCGTTAAATAGATCCTTTGTGTTGATATGGGCATGAATAAATTAAAATATGAGTTGTATGTTAGATAAATGATTAAAGTCAGAGAATTAATGTGAAATTTATTGACAAAAAGATTAGAATGCTACAATGCGAAGAAATGTCGAAAAAGAGAAGAAATGTAGTGTTATAATGTATAATTTGAAGTAGTGTATGAAAATACATTTTAATTATTACAAAAATTATTTTTCTCTCACTGATATGCAAATTATGTGAAGTAGTAATAATCTGGAATTATACAGTATTTTTTATGAAGATCAAATGAAATTGGGACTAGTTGAACATCGAAATGTTCTAATTAACAGAGAGCACGGGTTAAATGCATATGAAATTATATTAGTGACAACTGAGCGCGTAGCTCAAGTGGTCATATGGTGCGGTTGGGTTCCCGGTGGTGATCGGTTTGAATCCCTTGGGTAGCACATTTTTTTGTCTAAAATTTTTATAAAGAAAGGGTATCGGCGATCGAGAGCATATAATGCTCTCGGTCCGCCTTATGACGATTGGAGCAGCCGGCCTAGTGGCTGGTGCTGTCGGCTGTGACTCAGGGGTGCTGGGTTTGATTCTTGCTCTCGACAAGAATGAAAAAAGTATTTTTTTTTTGGGGTTTTAATTGTCCAAAAATTGTGAAAAAAATATGGTTATTCTCCTAAAAATATAAGGGACTTTATAAAAATGATTTGGGGATTATTTGAATGAAATAAACTATGATTTGAGAATAAAAAGGCATAAATAGAACTATGGTTCTAGATATATACCTTGTGAAAAATTAAAACTTACAAGAATAAGTTGAAATGAAGGATTAGAAGATTATTTGGCAAAGAGAAATTTTATTGTGTGACATAATGCAATTTATTCTCATTTGAGAATAATGTGGAAAATATGAATTGTGAATATTTGTTAGTGATGTGAAATTTTGATATGAAGTGATAATCGATTAAGCATATGAGATTCATGTATAGTTATGGACTATTTGAACAAATTTGAAATCATGATTCGAAAAGAGAATATACATTTGAGTATGATAACTCAACATGGAAATTTATGAGTTGGAAATGCTCATTTTGAAAATTGTGAATTGAAAATTGAAATAAAAGAATAGCTAAATCTCCCCCGGCATTTGGAAAATGAAATGAAATGAAATTTGAAAAGAAAGACCAAGGTTGGTCATGTTGAAATGAATGAATAAGTCCGGTTTAGTGGAGAGGCTAACTCTAGAGCTTTGATTTTTGTTCATGATTCTAATAAAAACAAAGGATCAGTGCATAGTGAAGATGTGATGAAAGTGAGAGAAAAACACGAGTATGAAAACTACGGTTTACGGTGCAGGTGTGTGAGCCACAGAATGCATGCTTGATGAGTCAAGACATGGCGTGGGCACAACTCAGAATGATCGGACTCTAGCCACGCTTGTGGGATGTTTGGTAACTGCAAGAGGATCGTGTGCCATGAAGTGAGGCTGAATTGCCACAGAATGCATGCTTGATGAGTCAAGACATAGCGTGGGATTCCCCTCCAGAATTTTCTGTACACGAGCTTGTATTCATAGATCATCTAAGATACTCACCATAGTTACAGTAGTAGATTAAGTCATGGCGAGGGATTGAACCCTACAAAGATAAAGAACGATTAAGAGGCTTGCTCTCGGACATATGTAGTATGGGATGCATAGAATCCGAACAAGTACGCATTAGTGTCATCTAATATAAATAATTGCATTAAGGACTAAGTGCACAATCACAACACGACATCAATAGGGTAGTCCCTCTAGTTTGAAATGTGACAAGTTTGTGTTTGATAAATATGGAAAATTAAGTTATACTATTTCCAGCATAGAGAGGATGGCCGTGTATAATGATCGTCGGTTGAATAAACTGACGTACCCACAGTCTTATATGCAGGTAAATGGCTTAATAAAGATTAAAGAGGAACAAATGCTTAAAGATTACTCCATGTTGTTGTATATTTGTTTTCATTGTTGTAAAATTTTACTTCCGCTGTGCAATGTAAAGTGTAATATTGATGTAAACTCCGATGTAAAGTGAAAAGTTTAAATTTCCTTGTAAAATTGTACTAAAGGAAGCGGAAAGATCCTGTAGAACATCTCAAATTCAGTGTATTTGGGATTCGGGGCGTTACACTTCATCCTCCAATACTCCCTCCGTATCAACTTCAAGGCCTCAAACAACGAAGCAGAATACGAGGCACTCATAGCCGGCCTTGGAATGACTCAAAATGCAGGGGCACAACGGCTCCGGATCTTTAGCGACTCTCAGCTAGTCGTAAATCAGGTCCTCGGCACTGTTTGAAGAAGCCCTCATCTAACGAATACTCCGAGAACAAAATGCTCAGGCCGACGCCCTCTCCAAACTAGCCTCTTCCTCCCTTCAAGGCCTCGAGCAGACCGTCTTGATAGAGGTTCTTCTGAAACCAAGTATTGAGGATGAAACTTCCGACTCTTTAGAGTTGCTGCCTGTCCTGCTTGAGGATAACTGGATGAAACACCTCGTCGAATTCTTAAGGGACGGACTCCTTCCCGAGGATCCCAAGGAAGCTCGAAGAGTGAGAACCCGAACTGAGCATTACACACTAATCGGAGGTATCCTATATAAACGCTCTTTCACATAGGTAGACGGCAGGCCGTACCTAAGATGCCTCTCCCCCGGGTAAGCCGACTACGCCTTGTAAAAGCTTCATGAGGGCATCAGCAGGGCGCATTCGGGGTCCAGAGCTCTAGCCCGCAAAGTGTTGAACAACTGATATTTTTGGCCCACTCTCCTACGAGACGCCGAACAGCACGTTCGGCAATGCGGCTCCTGCCAGAAGAACTCCGACATTCGATGCCTCCCACAAGCTCCATTCACTTTCCTATCAAGTCCTATCCTCTTTGCAATGTGGGGGATGGATTTACTAGGGCCGTTTCCGCCAGCTCCCGGCCAGTTCAAATTCTTAGTCGTGGCAATCGACTACTTTTCAAAATGGATAGAGGCCGAGCCCCTAACCACGATCACCGAGAACAAGGTCGTTCAGTTCTTTTGGAAGAACATGATCTGCCGATTCGGCGTACCTCGGATCCTGATAACAGACAACGGAACTCAGTTCACCGGGGCCGCCTTCCGAGCTCTATGCGAAGACCGTGCCATCCAACATCGGTTATCCTCCGTTTCTCATCCCCAGTCGAATGGCCAAGCCAAAAATGCTAACCGTCAGATCCTCTCCGGCATTAAGAAGAGATTGGATAAATGTTCCAAAGGCTTATGGGTCGATCAGCTTCCCAACGTGCTGTGGAACTACCGCACCACAAAAAGGACCCCCACAGGAGAGAGCTCGTTTAATCTCACCTATGGTTCCGAGGCCATCATCCCCCTAGAGTCAGAATACCTTCTCCTCGTCTAATAGCTTATGAAGAAGAACAAAATGCCAGAGAGCTCCGAGCAAATCTAGACTTGATAGATGAGATCCGAGAAAGAGCCGCCATTCGTCAACAAAGCTACCGAAGAAGGATCGAGTTGGCATACAATAGGAGAGTCCGCCCTACGGGACTCAAAGAAGGTTAGCCATCTCATTCCCAGGTCAGAAGAGCAAATTGGCCCCAAATTGGGAGGGACCTTACAAGATCGCCAAAGAAGTCCGCCCCGGAACATACAGACTAGAAGACCTCGAAGGCAGAGAGATCCCTAGGACCTGGAATGCCAATCATCTTCTAAAATACTAAGAGAGAGCACCAACACCTCTCTAAGTATTTTCAAGATGTCGAACCATTCCTCTCCTATTACGTGAACTGTTTTTCTTTTATTTCTCTTTTGTAATAACGGCTTGCAACTTTAGAAGCAGCCGACCATTAGTCATCAATAAAGAAAGCTTTTTCATATTTTACTTGAAAGAAATTATTTACATCTCTCTGCTTTTACTCTTCAATCTAACGATGGTTCGGAGTCCAACACTTGGCTCGATTCTACTTTGCAAGTTCGCTCCTAAGCGAGCTAGAAGTAGTTCGCCATTCGGAATTGCTCCCACAACCGTTGAACTACTCTAACGATGGTTCGGAGTCCAACACTTGGCTCGATTCTTCTTTGCAAGTTCGCTCCTATGCGAGCTAGAAGTAGTTCGCCATTCGGAATTGCTCCCACAACCGTTGAACTACTCTTACGATGGTTCGGAGTCCAACACTTGGCTCGATTCCACTTCGCAAGTTCGCTCCTAAGCGAGCTAGAAGTAGTTCGCCATTCGGAATTTCTCCCACAACCGTTGAACTACTCTAACGATGGTTCGAAGTCCAACACTTGGCTCGATTCTACTTCTCAAGTTCGCTCCTAAGCGAGCTAGAAGTAGTTAGCCATTCGGAATTGCTCCCACAACCGTTGAACTACTCTGATGGTTCGGAGTCCAACACTTGACTCGATTCTACTTCGCAAGTTCGCTCATAAGCGAGCTAGAAGTAGTTCGCCATTCGGAATTGCTCCCACAACCGTTGAACTACTCTAACGATGGTTCGGAGTCCAATACTTGGCTCGATTCTACTTCACAAGTTCGCTCCTAAGCGAGCTAGAAGTAGTTCGTCATTCGGAATTGCTCCCACAACCGTTGAACTACTCTAACGATGGTTCGGAGTCCAATACTTGGCTCGATTCTACTTCACAAGTTCGCTCCTAAGCGAGCTAGAAGTAGTTCGCCATTCGGAATTGCTCCCACAACCGTTGAACTACTCTTACGATGGTTCGGAGTCCAACACTTGGCTCGATTCCACTTCGCAAGTTCGCTCCTAAGCGAGCTAGAAGTAGTTCGCCATTCGGAATTTCTCCCACAACCGTTGAACTACTCTAACGATGGTTCGGAGTCCAACACTTGGCTCGATTCTACTTCACAAGTTCGCTCCTAAGTGAGCTAGAAGTAGTTCGCCATTCGGAATTGCTCCCACAACTGTTGAACTACTCTAACGATGGTTTGGAGTCCAACACTTGGCTCGATTCTACTTCGCAAGTTCGCTCCTAAGCGAGCTAGAAGTAGTTCGCCATTCGGAATTGCTCTCACAACCGTTGAACTACTCTAACGATGGTTCGGAGTCCAATACTTGGCTCGATTCTACTTCACAAGTTCGCTCCTAAGCGAGCTAGAAGTAGTTTGCCATTCGGAATTGCTCCCACAACCGTTGAACTACTCTAACGATGGTTCGGAGTCCAACACTTGGCTCGATTCTACTTCGCAAGTTCGCTCCTAAGCGAGCTAGAGGTAGTTCGCCATTCGGAATTGCTCCCACAACCGTTGAACTACTCTAATGATGGTTCGGAGTCCAACACTTGGCTCGATTCTACTTCGCAAGTTCGATTCTAAGCGAGCTAGAGATAGTTCGCCATTCAGAATTGCTCCCACAACCGTTGAACTACTCTAACGATGGTTCGGAGTCCAACACTTAGCTCGATTCTACTTCGCAAGTTCGCTTCTAAGCGAGCTAGAGGTAGTTCGCCATTCGGAAATGCTCTCACAACCGTCGAACTACTCTAACGATGGTTCAGATTGCAAACACTTGGCTCGATCCCACTCCGCGAGCTCACTATTAGGCAAGCTCGACACGTCTCGCAAAGTTCGCGAGAAGCATAAGCTCGGCACCACTGGCCGAACGCTCATGACGCCGACCCCAAACGAGTATAAGACCAGCTCAGGGACCTCAGCACGATGAGTACAGTTACAAACAAAACAACCACACAGAGTACAGTTACACGCAAGTTTGAGAAAGAAATATTATTAATGATTGGGACGCAGTACAAAGCAACTCTTCCATACAACAAGATTACAAGGCTTTAAAGAGCAAAAATTACAACACCGACTCACTACACTTAGACTAAATACAAAGGCTTCAAAAATGGTCATCAATGCCTCTGTGGTGCAGGGATGCTCCTCTTCAAGGACACTCGAGGTCGGCGACGTTTGCCTCCGGAGCTCGACCCCAAACCAGCGAATTGGGACGTGTCCTCGGCGCTGCTCCTAGCAGCCGCTCCGACGGATGATCCGCTCGATGAAATGGCCACAGCACTTTGTGCATCCCCCGAACTAGGATGGCCGATAGGTGGACGGGTCGCGAGCTCGTAAAACGTGATGCCCCGATCGCTCTCCGCACGAGTACACGAAGTGCTCCTCACATTGATCGGCCCCGAACGCGGTTTAAGTCGAGCCACCTCCGCCTCCAGCTCAGAGATCCGGTCTCGCAACGATTCATCTTTGACATCGACCTTGAAGCGAGGAGGTATCGCGGAGGTCGGGACGCCGGAGCGACTTGCGATAAGACGGCGAAGGTGAGTGACTTCGTTGCTCTTATCCACCGTGGCCCTCTTCAGCGCGTCGACCTCGGCCGTCAGTTCGTCACGTTCGATCGTCAGTTTGGCCACCACGGCCGTCAGTCCCTCTCCTTCCGTCCGAAGCTCTGTCTCTACTGTTTGCAGGTTGCGGATCTCAGAAAGCAGATCGTCCCTCTCCGCTGTTATTTTGGATAAGGTGTGGCGAATACACTTGATCCAAAGGCCATAGCTAAAAGCAGTCGGCGAACCCTCATCCTCTCCTAAAGGGGTCATCTTGGCGATCATTCTCTCTAATCGCCGGATCTCGATGTCTCGCCGACCCAGGATGAGTTGGAGATGGTTCCGCTCACTTTCGGCTCGGCACAATCCTAGCTCAACTTCGTAGAGCCGCTCCCGACACCTCGCCAAGCACAGCCTCGTCGCTCCTAGGCTGACCTCGGGACAAGTGTTGTCCCCCGAGCCAGTAGGCTCGACGGCTTGAGTCACCACCGCAAGCTGAAAAGAAATCGAAGCAAGCAACAAATTCTCAAATACATTGCCGAACTTTTACACTTACAAAAATTTCAAAAATTTCTAAGAAAAAATAGAGAGACAGAATCGAGCCCAAAAAGTCATTTTCATTCATAACAAAAAGCGGTGGCCAGTCCGCGATTAGGCGTTACAAAAAAGAAAGAAAAAGAAAAAGAACAGAAGAAAAAATGAGCAGAGTCAGGGTGCAACCTCTTTCCCAGGGCGGCGAGAGTGGGTGGGGGTCGACGTCTCCGAAGGGGGCACCACCGCCAGCGGGGTAACCACGGAGCTCGGGACCTCGCCGGCGACTTCGAGTTCAGTCTCGGCTTCGTCCTCCCCTTCTTCTTCTTCCCCCTCTGATTCGGGGTCGAAGCCCTCGACGTGGCCCGAGAATAGTCTCCATCCCGAGCAGTCCACGTCAGGGTACGTCTTCGTCACCCGGGCAATGGCTTCGGCATAAGCTTTGGCCATGTTTTGGGCGAGGAGACCTTGCGCCTTCGCCAGGGTCGCGTCCTTTGCCCCTTCACTGCCGCAGCCTTCGCCTCTTCAGCTTTGGCCAATTTTTTGGCCGCCTCCTCCTTCTGGTGAAGAAGGTCGCTATCCAGCTTCGCGACCTGCCCCTCGAGGTAATCGACCCTCGTCGACTTCGCCTCGAACTCGACTGTGAGCTTGTCGAGCTCGTTCCCCATCCGAGCCTTCTCCTTCCGAGCCTGGTCGGACTCCTGCTTCAGCTCCTTCTCCAGAGCCGCCAGCCTCTCGGTGAGGTGTCCGAAATGGACGATGATCTGCGACAAGGAAAGAAGAATTAAAAGAGTTAGAAAACTCATAGCTAAAGAAATTCGACGACAACAAAAATCCAGCACTTACCGAAACCGCCGAACGAGCGATCTCAATGACATCGTCGCCTTCTTGTCTGGCCTCCATGGCAGCCCGTTCCTTCGGCGTAGAAAGGTGCTTGACGGCCTGCATGCTCGCCAAGGAGTTGCCAAGGAATCCATCGTGTTTCCGAACTTGACAGTCCGGAACATGGATCCTTTTGTGCTCCTCGGTCAGGAGCTCCTCGGCTGCCACTGACAGCGGCGGCGTCTTCATCCCGAGGGCTGCGGAGATGGGGAAGTCACCAAACCCGGTTGACGCCGAGGTGCCTGTATCGAGAATGGCCGGACTCCGAAGGGTCTCCGCTTCCTCGATCGTCTCCGTGACCCTCGGAGTCTTTGGGGTCGGCAACTTGGCGACCACCCTCTTGCACTTCTTCGGTGCCTTATTGGCGAGCCCAGCTCTGCGAGCCAACACCGCATCGTAGTCCATCATCTCTGCATTAAAAACGAAGTAAGTTAGCACAATACAAGTCATGAGAAGTAAAGCATGAAAAACAAAGCATAAAAGAAGCCGCATACTGGGATCTACGCGGCAGAGCCCTCCCCTGAACAGGATATCCTCGGTCAGCTCCTTCCAATCGTACTTCGGTCGATCGAGAAGTGTCCGAACTACCTCTTCTTCTTCAAGACGAAGCTTGGGCAGCGCCTTCGCCCTCTTCGGCACCCCTTCTACCCAACTGGAGGGGATCGGCCAGGCCTCCGGACTCCGCACTATCAATAACTTTTCACGCCAGTGCTTGATGGAGTCGGGGCATATGACGAGCTTGCCGCCATGCCTCGGAGTCAAATAGTATCGGTACTCCGACCTGTTCCCTTGGTGTAGCCGATAGATTGTCCGAAGCACGTTCAGCTCTGGCTCGATCCCAGTGGCTTGGCAGTGAAGTACGAAGCCGTTTATGACTCTCCATGCGTTCGGCATAAGTTGGATGGGGCTGACCCCGAACCAACTCAGGACGACGATAGCGAACGGACGGAGAGGTAGCCGAGCCCCAGCGATAAAGGCATCAACCGGCCAGCAACACATGGTCACTGGCAGCAGCGAGTTGGCCCTAACCTCGGGACCCGGCAGCATAAGCTCGTACTCCTCCGGGATCTGGAAACAGTCCCGGATCACTCCCAAGTCCTCTTCGCGAAGGATCGATGCCGTCTCGTCCGCCTCCGTCATCTCCCTCGCCGCATTCTCCTCGAAGGACCTCCCCTTCCCATGAACTATGCGCTCGGCGTGCTCCTCCGGAAGCTCCCGAACCCTGTGGAGTCCCGTCAGTTGCCCCGGCAATCTGCTGAACTCCCCCATACGCTTCGGCTCCTCCACAATCGAATCTTTGCCGAACACCTTCTTGCCCTTGTCTGGCCAACTCGGAGTGTGGGATTCGACAATTTCAAGGAAGGGCTCGGACCAAGAGGTCGACTCAGAGACAGAAGCAAGAGATATAGTTTATGAAATTACCTTAAAAGATTAGCTGCCGGAAACTCCACCAGTAAACGAACGGCGATCACCGGAGACACTAGCTTAGCACAAAAGATCACCTGAGCAAAAGAGAAGAGAAGTGAAAAATGAGAGAGGGGGTGGGGTTTTATAGAGCGTGGCACGCAAAACGAGATTAATTGGCCTGTACTGCCGGCCCACTCACGCAAAACGACAAAAGCGACTCAAACTGTCACCTTGTTTGCCACGCCAAGCCTACGTCCATTAATGGTAATCCCATCTGACAGAAGCTCAGAGGCCATTGCATTAATTGGCGTCCCATCTATCAGAGCTGTCAGAAGTCCAGAAGCCACCAACTCCGCAGGGCATACTCCGCCAAAAAATGACAAAGTCTTGGACCTCGGCACCAGCGGCCGAGCGCTCTTGACACCGACCGTGTTACATGGAAAGTTGAGGTTCGGCACCAGCTGCCGAGCGTTCTTGACACCGACCGTGTTACATAGAAAGTTGAGGTTCGGCACCAGCTGCCAAGCGTTCTTGACACCGACCGTGTTACATGGAAAGTTGGGGTTCGGCACCAGCTGCCGAGCGTTCTTGACACCGACCGTGTTACATGGAAAGTTGGGGATCGGCACCAGCTGCCGAGCGCTCTTGACACCGACCATGTTACATGAAAAGTTGGAGTTCGGCACCAGCTGCCGAGCGCTCTTGACACCGACCATGTTACATGGAAAATTGGGGTTCGGCACCAGCTGCCGAGCGCTCTTGACACCGACCATGTTACATGGAAAATTGGGGTTCGGCACCAGCTGCCGAGCGTTCCTGACACTGACCATGTTACATGGAAAGTTGGGGTTCGGCACCAGCTGCCGAGCGCTCCTGACACCGACCATGCTACATGGAAAGTTGGGGTTCGGCGCCAGCTGTCGAGCGCTCTTGACACGGACCATGTTACATGGAAAGTTGGGGTTCGGCACCAGCTGCCGAGCGTTCTTGACACCGACCATGTTACATGGAAAGTTGGGGTTCGGCACCAGCTGCCGAGCGCTCTTGACACCGACCATGTCACATGGAAAGTTGAACCTCGGACCTCGCCGAACTCCCTTTCAGCACTCACAACCTAGCCGAGGTCCCTTTCTACTTCGGAAGAAGGTGCCGAACCACCTACAGACCTCGGCCTCCTGGGCAGCGAGCGCTGGAAGAGGTCGGAAGTGTGATACAAGCATGTAGATCACACAACGAAGGAAAACGTCCGAACCATCTGCCAAGAGATCGCAAAAAAACAATTAAAAATTCGGGAAGTTAAGGAAGAACTCCTGGCAAGTAATTGTAAGGTTGGGGAAGCATTTTCTAGTCCCCAAACAAGCAATTATTACCAAGAACAATCTTATGAGACCCCCAAACGACGAATTGACACGTCGCAAAGGTGAACAAAAACACCACATGATCCGGAGAGCTCAAGAACAACTCAGAGTGCAAACAACTTGAAAAATCACTACACTACCTCCTTCAAAGATTCTAAACCTTCCATTTGGACTCCGACACAACTCCACTAGCTATTAAAATAGTAAAACTACTCCTCAAAGGCTGGCCAAGCTCAGTCTTCGGGAGTGGGGGGTCGTGATATGGCTAAAAATGGGGTTTAATCGAAACCGTCCAAATCGGGCACGAATCTTGAAGCCCAGGGATAAAACGGTAATTTCACCTACTAATGGGTCTGAAACGGGTACTGGTTCTCCTTCTTGGGAACCCACTAACCCGTGAACGGATCCATCTCAGTCGGGTGCGGGTTTCAACCAGCAGAAAACCCGATCCAGAGGGATAGAATTAGGGTTCCTGATTAAATCCTAATCAACAGCCCTGATTCATGCCTATCCCTCCACTAGGAATTATGGATTACATTCCTAATCTATAAGGAGTATATTCCTTATCAGATCACGGGGATTACATTCCTAATCTGATCCCTAAGACGCCTATAAATACCCCTCATCCATCTCCATTAAGAGGTAATCAATCTTTCTCCAGTTTTCACGCTCTTTCATAATCTCCCTGATTACTTACTTGAGCGTCGGAGGGTGCGTCACCGGGAACAACCCCGGTGTCTCGCACTTTTTGCAGGTGTACGGTGGGAGCTATCGTCAAACTCCAACGGAACAGGTATACAGGTTTGCTATTCAGTTTTCCTAAGAATCCACAAATACTATCTGTTTGCCCCCACACTAGATTTAGCGGCAACAATAAGCATGACTCTCCCTCCTAATGAAAGAGCTTTACATTTCCAGCCTGCTTGATGGCACTCAACCCGGTCAATGATAGGTAACCAATCAACTTTCTTTAGTTTCCCCAGTCTCAGTGGCAGCCCGAGGTACTTAATTGGGAAACTATCGGTGGCGCAGTTGAGGATCATGGCATGTTCTAGTGCCTCCTCTGTAGTAAGGGCAATAGGGATAAAAGCACTTTTGTGGAAGTTAACCCTGAGGCCAGACCAAGCTTCAAAACTATATAGAATTCCTTTGAAGGTGGTTGTTTCCCTGAGGTTGCCATTTCGAAATAGGAGAGTATCGTCTGCAGGCTCCTGCCATCGTCATCTCCCATCGTCACCATCCCTGTCGTCACCTTCCGCTCGCCACCAGTCAATCGCCCTTCTATTTTACCATCGCCAGCGATCCCCCGACCTCTTTGCCATGGCCTTCCGCCATTGAAGCCTCCAACACCCATTGCTGCCCCTCCTTTCCACCTACCCTCCACCATCTTCATCTCCCTTGATGCTGCTTCGGTCTACTCCCATCGATGCCCAGAACGGTTGTCACCAAAGCTCACCTTCTTTTGCTGCCTTGCCTTCCCCCCGAGTTCGACCTCCAGTCGCAACCACCGCCGTCTCGCCATTGTCCTCGCCGCCTAAGCTTCGTGCCCATCGTAGCAACCACCGTACCTCCGAGCGCCCACCACAATCGTAGAGCCCCAGTCGTCATCACCTTCCCGCCATTTCCGAGCCCCCGCTCATCACCAACTGCACTTCCCATAGCCACCACAGTCGCTGAGCTCCTACTCCCATCGCCGACAGTGCACCACCGTGCCGTCCCCCACTCGCTGTCACCATTTCTGCCCCTGCCTGCCCCCAACGAAATCAGTGCACCGCCTCCTTGGTCGACCAAGCATTTCTATTCTTGGTTCAGCCAACAGTGCCTCCGTTGATCTTTAGCCATCCAATCTACATTTGATCAACACCATCACGATCAATTGTGATCATCAATTTGTGATCATCGTCGTTGGCATATCATCGTTGCTTAGGATTCTCATCCCGTTATTCTCTTGTTCACATTTGGAACCGTCTAATCAGGCAAGTATCATCTTGTATAATTTATTTGTTCTCGTACAAGCTTTCTTTGAAAAATACCGCAAGTAAATTCATTGACTATCCGTTACAAATTCTAAATCGTATTTATCGATCGAATTGAAATCTGTTGCTATACATAATCCGTTGATCCCGTATTCGTACATGATCATGAATACTTTGTTGTCATATGCATTACAAGAACACGATTGACACACGCATATACTATTAGAATTATACAAGATGGTGTGCATGAATTGCTTGCCTTGTTAATAGTTAGAATGCGGTTATGATTTCTTTTACTCATGATTAAGTTTTATATATGCTATTGACTACATCGTAACTACAACAATGTTATATAACCCTGAAATGCTGTTGATCTGAACTTGTAATAGAATTTAAACCTAGTAGATGACATTAAAACTCAGAACTTTGTGAATAGAAATTTTAGCCCTCTGTGTCTAGTTTTCAGAACACTCGACGGATCTGAATTCTGATCTGTTATGTGGAAGTTATCACACTTTTAGTACTGCTAACTTACAAATTTCAGATTCATAATTTTTGAACACCTTAACATGTTAATGGACTAAAAAGTTAGACTAATAGTGTAATTACACCCCCAATAATTTCCAGTATGTTAATCAACATGATTATGGATCATATTATAACTTTTATAGAATTTTTAATTAGATTCTCAATAGACTTCTTAACACAGGAACATGATCTTAAGATCTGCCAGAACAGGAAACCTGTAAAGAACCATAGGTTTGACATAGCTACTCTTATTGTATTTTGCATTATAAATATGCATTGGAATCATTTAGAAGTCTAGTTTCTAGAACTTCTGACAGTTTCTGATTTTCTTTTCTATAGCAATGGAAAATCCAGTTTTGGTGCAACAACGCTTTGCTGTCCAGAACTGGTGTTATGTTGTTTTTAATATTTATATGCGTGTTTTTGCATCTCATGAGTTTAAACATGTTCCATGTATAATTCCTTGATATTCCCTGACCATATCATTACATCTTTCTCGTTGCATCATGATCATGTTTGATTGTAATAAAAGTAACGAGTCGAGGTATAAGGAAAAAGATTTAGTAGTGGACAATATAGAAGAACGTACTCGGACGGGAATTCGTGGTTTCCTGATGCAAGTTGCAAGTTTACAAGTTGCATTTTGCAAATTACAGGTTTGCATGTTCACATTACAAGTTCACACTCTGCATGTTCCACATTGCACGTATCTCAATACAAGATACAATTTACATGTTTTCCCAAGTACATGACCTATAAAATCTACCACTAATTCTAAATGTTCATTTGATTGCGTGCGTCAAACATGTGGTATGGGACGCATGATTGCTGCATTAGTTAGGTTAATAAAAGACTTGAGATTAACACGTGCACTTGCATGATCCAATTACACGTTACATGTTCATATTTACTTGTTTACTTATTTACATGTCACTTGTTTCATGATATCTTGTTCATGATACTGTTTACATATTGTATTGTCTCCTATTACATGATACTTGATTACTTGCCTTTTTCCTGCTTCTTGTTTTATTTGTACTTGTCCCTCTAGCTTGCACTACCTGCGGCCTGTAACTTGCATTAATGGGCATCTTCTTGTTTCTCCTTTTGTGATAATGTACTTGTAGGTCTGGAAGGAGAGCTACCCGAAGGTATTGCTGATCAAGTGTTTTAGTCTTTCTTAATTATCATATTTTCTTAGTTCATGTTTTATTCATTCTACTCTTTATTGTATTCCGGGCGTGTTTGACCCGTAACTATGTTTCTTTCCAGTTGTTGGTTATGAACTGTTTCTTAGTTTATTATTATCCTGTCTGTGATTATACATGCTTGCATGGTTATTACTGTATTGTTGTTGAGTTATGTATACAGCTTATGGATGGTGTGTTTGCATCATTCGCTGGGCCTCGGTTACATGCCGTATTCTCGTATAACGGGAAGCGGGGCATGACACTAGTTGGGAAAAGGCCTTGTTGTTGTTGTTGTTGTTGTATCCATAAACAAATTAAATCAAAGTATCAACAACAACAATAAGCCTTTTCCTAACTAGTTATATATATATATATATATATATAGGGAGCCCTTCGGTTGAGAACTAATTTTGGTGAGAACTCCGTGAGAACTCACGGAGTAGACCCCCCATGAAAAATCCGAACAGAACATCTCTTTCTACACGCCTTAGATAAAATAACATAAAGTAATCAAGTAATTTGAAGTTCATTTGCCCATCCATCAAATGGAGTAGAGTTTTCAGCCATACAATTTTGCGATGATGTAAAACATGGGCAAATGAACTTCAAATTACTTGATTTTCTTTATGTTATACTATCTAAGGCGTGTAGAAAGAGATGTTCTGTTCGGATTTTTCATGGGGGGTCTATTCTGTGCGTTCTCACAGAGTTCTCACCAAATTAGTTCTCAACCGAAGGGCTCCCTATATATATATATATATATATATATATATATATATATATATATATATATATATATATATATATATATATATATATATATTTGGAAACCCAAATGACAATCATGGGTGCGGAACCTATTGCCATTTTTTGTTAATGTTGTCCTTTAGCATTGCTACAAACGAGAAATTGTGAAAATTTTGGTTATTGAAAACTTGAGTCATTTAGAAAATATCATGATTTTTTGATAGAAGAGAATGAATGTCTAAAAGAATAAATCCAAAAATCTCTATCAATAAATAATGAGAATCTAAAAGTGATCAATGAGAAAACCGCTCATATTGCTAAGCTTACTACTGAACTTGATTATTTCAAAAAGAAATATGATGAATTGGTGAAATGTTGTGAAGAATCCCTTGAACAAAATAGAAAACTTGATTGTGCACTTGACAATCTTCGTTGGGATACCAAAGATGATGATCGCACAAGAAAAAAACTATGTCGTAAAATAATTAAGTTCAAAGTAACTATTCAAAAATACCAAAAAGGGACCACTTATTTATGACAAAACAATCAAGGACGACCTGTGATAAAAGAGGCCTTGATTAGAATGATTCACCAAAACTTCAAATTCCCTAGCAAGTTTCACATACACATATGCATGTTTATTCAAATGCATATGATCCAAAGCATAGTCGCATTACATGCAATTATTGTTGTAAATTAGGACATTCAAATGCGTATGATCCAAGGCATAGTCGCATTACATGCAATTACTGTTGTAAAATAGAACACATTTCTTATTACTGTGCTATAAAGAAAAGTACTAATCTTATTTGGTTTAGAAAGACTAACAATGCAGGTAACACACAAACTTGGATACCAAAAGTCGCATCTATTCGCATTGATAGAGATGTGACAATAATTAATCATTGAAGAAAGATGGCATATTAATAGTGGTTGTCAATTATATAAATGGCGAATTTCTTGCAACACTGTTAAGAAGTGATTGTTGGGTAATAATGGTTAAGGTAAAAATTGTAGACCATACACTATTTTAAATTAATTCATCTTTGTCTCATTTGTGTTGTATCGTTTTGCATAGGAGCAAATTATATCCACATATGTCTATGCTTTTCTATATTTTGTTTTATTTCACTGTAACTTTTTAAAATCATGCTTTATTATCATGCTTAAATTTTGACTTATATTTCATTTCAAGTTACTACTATTTTTGCAAGTCAATTGATTTAGTGCTTTTTATTTGCCCTCTATTCTTATTCTGATATGTTATGGAGTTTTATATTATTTGAAATTAGTTCGAATTTATTATGCATTTCCAAATATATTACCTGGGCCTCAATCACCATGTTCATTACCTTGGTTCAGACTTTCCAATCTCCACCTTTTTCTTGCTCTCCCAGTCCTCCTCCTTCAACAATCTCTCTCGCTCGGCGTTGAGGAAAGCTATCTCCAGCTTCAGAATATGCTCCTTTTTCTCCAAAGCATCGAAGGCCTCCTTGGTGTCAAGGCATTCCTTTCTGACTCGTGTAATCTCCCTTTTAACATCTTTGTCTCATAGTTGAACTGCCTCTTCATCTCCATGGCCTCGAAAGAGACCTGTAAAATTTATTTTTTAAAAAATTATTCCAACCACTTAGAAAATTAAGAAAAAGTAAAAGTTGAAAGCAAAGGAGCTAACTGCGTACCACAAGTTGGACCCGAAAGAAGTTGAGGTTACTGGAGTCAAAGGTCTGGCAAGTCAACGTCACTCGATCTCTGGGAGGGGCAAGAATGTTTATAACCTCAACTGCTACCCTCGACTCAGTCATGGAATCTGCGATGGTCACCTTCCAGTCAGAATGATAAATCTTTACAGCCTCCGGAGCAAGGACGTCGCGAGCCTTGGGGGTAAATTCGGGAAGAGGGGCTTGAACAAGTTCCCCAGCAAGGGCAGTTAGGCTTGGGACTTACTTTTTCGATCATAAAGGAAAGTCCTCTATCAATACAATTGCCTTCATTCTTTGAAGGCTAGGATGAGGAGGTAGACCCTGTGGGATCAGCAACTTTCTTGATCCGAATCTCGGTCCTCTGAGCATTGATATCATCCTAACTGATCATCTCTGCAATAAAATAATACACTAGTTAAGAAAGAAGCAAAACATTTACAAAGAATCATGAATAAAGAACATACTGGGGTATATTGGACTCAATTTTCACTCAACCAAGTGCTTCTCCCTTACAGTCGTCCAAGACACTGACCCCTCGGCAAATATCCAACCACATGCCTCCAACTCTTCCTTACTAAACTCCTTATTCTCAGGGGACTTCTCCCTCCAAATCAGCAATTCATGAGCCCATAGTGTGGGTATGTCCCAAGCCCAAGGTATAGCGCTATAAACCACAAAGTAGTTTGGCTTCAAATCGTTGATGGATTCGGACCTGAACCACGTGTTTTTTAATCTGAGGGGTGAGATAGTACCGACCCTCCCCACCTTGGTAAGATAATACCACATTACCTACGGAATATTTTGAGGCTCGCCGGAACCCTAGCTCTCTCGTATAAGATGTAAAAGCGCACGATATGCTTCCATGAATTAGGCCCAAGTTGTATTGGGCTCACTCTAAACTAGTTGAGCACTGTCTTGAAGAAGGAATGGATCGGCAAGTGCAAGCCAGAATAGAACACATCGAAGGGGAATACACAACCCTCTGGTACAAGAGTGCTGGTGGGTCGGATCCTAGGGCCAGGAAGGAGCAATTCATAATCCATTAGAATGAAGAAGACATTTTGGATGGTTAAGATATCATCTTTGGACGAGATGTTTTGGATACAATATGCTTTGATACGATCTCTGCCTATAGGCGACGAAGGTCGAGTCCGAATCTCATCTAATCATGAAGATCCCCAGGGTACATTAGAACTAGTAGCGAATCTTGAAGGTGGGAGAGTGCCACACTGCCTTCTTTCGCATACTCAATGGGCTCCTCCTTCACTATCAAGTTCATATTTGAAAGAACCAACTTCCATTTTCCCTTACTCCACGGAACTTTGGTAGAGAAATGAGAAATGGGATGAGAAAATTAGAAGGGGATGGATATTTTATAGAGAGAAAGTAAAGAGAATCTCAAAAGACACATCAATAACTGTGTTGATGATGTGGCAATATCTCTAATTTTTGGCGCTCTGATGTCACTCAATCCACCAGTGGAAACCAAACGACAAGAAACTGAAAAGACATTCCCATAACTGCCCTCATGACTCAGCCAAGAAATTCGAGCACTTCAATAACCATTCAATATTGAAGGAGGAAGGCCAAGAGGCAAAGCATAGGTTCAGTCTTCCTAACCCCTAAAGTCACCTCTGCCAAAGGTAGAGGGGTTCGGTCTTTGGCTTGTCATCCGAACCCCTCGGGAGAAACATGCAAAAAAATAGTTAGTTTCAGTCTTCAACTTGTCATCCAAACCCCTCGTGAGAAATGCGCAAAAAATTACTTAGGTTCACTCTTCAACTTGTCATCCAATCCCCTCGCAAAAAACACACACAAAATCACTTAGGTTCAGTCTTCAGCTTGTCACCTAATCCCCTCATGAAAATGAGCAAAAAATAACATAGGTTCGGTGATCTCAATCCCTATCATCCATGTAAACCCAGAACCGTTACATCTATGTATAATGTAAAATACATATATAATTATGTTTTTAAGAAATGCTAATTTAAATATGTGTCATATAATAAGTACACAAATAAGCATATGTATATAATGTTTGCAAATATTAACAAGAGATATGTTAATGTAGGAAGCTTTGGGATTAGGAAATTGGTGCTTTAAGATTTGTAAAAAAATAGGTGAGATTTTATCTCATTATGACACATAATTGGACACTCAGCTAAAGAAGATATTGCTACCTAGTAACAACTTCCTAATATCATGACCCCTAGAATTGAACCTGATGCTGCTTGTTTTTGGGTGTGGGGGCAACAGATGTGAGTTCTTGTAATTTGTGAAGCGGAAAGGATGTCACTGGCGTTGATCTAATCCCCAGGCTGTACGGTCGACTCGAGAGTAGCAGGAGAGAGGTAGAGGCTGGGTGCTTAGCTTGGATCTCATGGCTCAGCTCGGATCTTCATAGCTCGGGTCGAATCTTGATACCTGCATACTGCCTAGAAATACCGGGAGAGTTCCCGGTGATATGCCTTCCGACGATCTAGTCAGTCACTGAGAAAGTAACAGTTGTTAGGGTTCAGGGAGAAAAAAGTTTATTACCTTTGAGAGGAGGAGGGGGTCTGGTATTTATAGGCAGAGGTAAACGGGTCTGAGATCCTAACGGGCCGGGTCGGACTCGTTTGCCTGTGGACCTGAGCTGGTAGAAGCCCGTTAGACTTGTTGACTTGATGATCTGGGATGAGCGTGATCTGAGAAGATCCGATGGCCCTGATTGGGCCATGTCATCTATACCACATCATAAGCCCCCCACTCCTGAAGGGCTGTGTAAACCAGCCGTGGAGGAGTAGTTTGTCTCTGTGGAAGAGCAGTAGGGAGTATTCTGCAAAGATAAGTCGTCATGAGTCTGTGGGGGGCGACCAGAGGTGGCACCGGGTCAAAAATATTAGCAGTTCCAAGGGCCGAGAGTGGAGGGCCGGTACCATGCACCAAGCTTGGAGGGGTCACCACCGAGCATCGATAATTAGCAAAGTAAACTGTATGGAGATTCAAAGTCCATGCCGAGCTTCGAACTAGATGGGTCGGCGTTGAGCGCCTCGAGCAAGGCATTTTGCTTAGAAGCTATGTTGGTACTCAAAGTTCATGCCGAGCTCCGAGCCAGATGGGTCGGCACCGAGCACCTCGAGCGAGGCATTTTGCTGAGAAGCCACCTTGGTGCTCGAAGTCCATGCCGAGCCCCGAGTCAGATGGGTCGGTGCCGAGCACCTCGAATGAGGAATTTTGCTTAGAAGCTATTCTCATGCTCGAAGTTCATGCCGAGCTCCGAGCCAGATGGGTCAACGCCCAGCACCTCGAGTGAGGAATTTTGTTGAGAAGCCACCTTGGTGCTCAAAGTCCATGCCGAGCTCTAAACTAGATGGGTCAGCACCGAGCACCTCGAGCGAGGCATTTTGCTTTGAAGCCACCTTGGTGCTCGAAGTCCATGCCAAGCTTCGAACTAGATGGGTCGGCACCGAGCACCTCGAGTGAGGCACTCTTGTGGAAAAGATAGGAGGATGCTCGAGGTATATGCCGAGCGCCGAGCCATAAGACCTCGAGCTAGAGAGGCAACTTTGTGGAAAATCTATGCTGATGCTCGAGGTGCATGTCGAACGCCGAGCCAGAAGGCCTTAAGTATTGAGGCAACTTACTGGAAAAGCTTGGCTGCACCTCGAGCCGAGCCAAGAAACTTTGAGCTAAAGAGGCAGCTTTGTGGAAAATCTAGGCTGATGCTCGAGGTGCATGCCGAGCGCTGAGCCAGGAAACTTTGAGATGGAGAGGCAGCTTTGTGGAAAAGCTAGGATGATGCTCGAGGTGCATGTTGAGCGCCGAGCCAGAAGGCCTTAAGTACTGAGGCAATTTACTAGAAAAGCTAGGCTGATGCTCGAGGTGCATGTCGAGCGCTGAGCCAAGAAACTTTGAGCCGGAGAGGCAGCTATATGGAAAAGCTGGGCTGATGCTCGAGGTGCATGCCGAGCGCCGAGCCAGGAAACTTTGAACTGGAGAGTCAGCTTTATGGAAAAGCTAGGCTGATGCTAGAGGTGTATGCCGAGTGCTGAGCCAGAAGGCCTTGAGTATTGAGCCAGCTTTGTGGAAAAGCTAGGCTGATGCTCGAGGTGCATGCCGAGGGCCGAGCCAGGAAACTTTGAGTTGGAGAGGCAGCTTTGTGGAAAATCTAGGCTGATGCTCGAGGTGCATACCGAGCGCCGAGCTAGAAGGCCTTGAGTATTGAGGCAACTTTGTGGAAAAGCTAGGCTGACGCTCGAGGTGCATGCCGAGCGCCGAGCTAGGAAACTTTGAGCTGGAGAGGCAGCTTTGTGGAAAATCTAGGCTGATGCTCGAGGTGCATGTCGAGTGCCGAGCCAAAAGGCCAGGAGTATTGAGGCAATTTACTGGAAAAGCTAGGTTGATGCTCGAGGTGCATGCCGAGTGCCGAGCCAGAAGGCTTTGAGTATTGAGTCAATTTTCTGGACAGAGGTGTGGCTCGGCGTTTGGCGTGTCTGAGGTGGATGCCGGGCTTCGAGCGTTTGGGACTTGGAGATTTACCTCGAGACCGGAAGGCCCAGGAATGCGACACTGTCGAGTCATCGTACATGAAGTGGGCTCTGGCAAGTGTGCAAGTAAAATGGTAGTTGGTTGTGTTATACTTTTTGCACATTTTCTAAGTCTGTTTCCATCGGTTACTGGCTTGCGTGGAAGGCGCCCAACTGATGAAGTTGCAAAAGTGGGAGCTGGCGAACGAGACAAGGAATACCCAGCGCTTCGAGCGGGAGGCAAAAAACCTCAAGCTGGAGAAGACGGCGCTCGAGGGCCAAATCCAGGCTCTTCAGATGGAGTTAGCGGGCTAGGACGACGCCTATATGAAGAAAATGGTCGAGCTAAGGAAGACGGACGACGAGCCCGTGGAGGAGATGAGGACAGCCGGGATGGACAAAGTCATCGAGGCCCAGGATGTAGTCTACGCTCGGGCAATCCGGCATGTCAAGTTCCATCATCCAGAGCTGGACCTGAGCAGCTTCCACTATGACATTGTAATATCCCGGTTGGATATTATATTTGAATAATTACTATTTTTAAAAATTAAAATACTTTTATAGAAATTTCTTGGTTTTACTAATAAAAACTTATTTGTGTATATATACTAGTAAGTATATATATGTATTGTATCGGTTTTGTGCACTTGTACAAACTCCTGTAAAATGCATTTTTTGTGAAAATGTCTGTAAATTCCTGGGCTGATATTAAAAATTATTATTTTATTTTTATTTTTCAGAATTGAAATATTTTTGGTGGATATTACCCGGTTTAGTTAATAAACATAATCTATATGTATATACCAGTCTGTATACATCTGTATTGTATTAAATTGGTACTGAAATTTTCCGAGCCGGTAATAAAATTATTTTTATTATTATTTCTGAATTAAAATATTTTCAGTAGACATTATTATCTGTATAGACAGATATATGTACGTACATGTACTATATCGATTTCGTACGTTTGTACAAAATCATGTAGTATGTGATTTTGGAAAAATGTCTCTTATTTTTTATCAATCTTGATCAAATGGAGGGTAGGGATTTGATTGGGTGTTGATTGCAATTTTGATTTGCAAATATGCCTCAAATTTGTTTAACCACAAGAATGAGAACATGTGGTTTCTTCTCAACCACAAGCCCATCTCCCATTCTCCTATAAAAAACCCCTTCCCTCACATTGGCCGGCCATACATTTCCGAAGGCAAAATCCCTCTTTTCATTTGTGTTTTCTCCATCTTTTTCATCTCATTCTCCTTCTTCTAGTTGTTTTAATTTTAGAAAAAAAATTGAGAAGAAAGGAAAAGAAAAGAGAAATCAAAATCAAAAGAAAGAGTGGGTTCATTCTTTAGGTTGTTCTTGAAGAGGAACAATAACAAGGAGCAAGAACAAGGAGGAGAAGAGAGCAAGCTAGTCCTTCCTACTAGTTTGGGGTGGGGGTTCTCAACTCATCTATTATTATTTTGTGTTTTATTTTGCTTGATTATGTGAACAAGTTGGACAAATCTCATGTGCATATGAATGTTTATGGACTAGAATAAAAAGCATACAATATTGAAGTGGTAGAACACAAAAATAAAGCATAAAAGTTCAATCTTTGTAGTTTTAGGGTTAGAATTAATCACCTATGCTAAAGGTTTGAGCCCAAATTAATTTGAGAGGTTCTCATATGTGTTACTATCATGCTCTAATTCTTTTAGAATTTTTTGGGTTAATTTACTAGGCTAAATAAATTGATTTCCCAAAACAGCGAGAAATCAAGCAAAAAACTGTTGTTTTTTTGGGTTAATCTTGAGATGTGTTTTAAGGGTTTGATTTTGATTTCTTTACAGAATCTGAAAAAGTGTTCAACTATAGAGTTGTAGTAGATATTATCCCCTTTCCAGAATGGCCTATCTTGTTAGATTCCGATAAGTATTGCAAAAGTTATGAGCTTTACAAATCTCAGAAGCCAGTTTTTTGGCGAAAACTCGTTGTTTGGATTGTTCGAAGTTTTTGCACCTCTTATTGATTGAATCTGAAAAGGTGTTCAACTAGAGAGTTGTAGTAGAGTCTCTCACCTTTCCAAAATGTCCTATTTGGTTAGATTTCGATAAGCGGAGCAAGAGTTATGACCCTTACAAAATTACAGCAGCTGGCCTTTTGGCTGAAAGCTCGCTGTTTTGATTGTTCAAAGTTTTTTTGTACCTTTTAATGACTGAATTTGAGAAGTTCATCAGCTAGAGAGTTGTACTAGAGATTCTCACCTTTACAAAATGTCCTATTTGGTTAGATTCCGATAAGCGTAGTAGGAGTTATGGCTTTTACAAATCACAACAGCCAGCTTTTGGCTGAAAGCTCAATATTTAGATTGTTTGATATTTTTGTACCTCTTACTTACTGAATTTGGAAAATTGTTCAACTAGAGAGTTGTAGTAGAGATTCTCACCTTTCCAAAATGTTCTATTTTGTTAGATTCCGATAAGTAGAGCAAAAGTTACAAGCTTTAGAAGTTTCAGCTTTTTTGTTGAAAATCTGCAGTTTGGTAACCTTTGCGTCTGTTCAAGTGACCGAATTTTGAGATCCTTACGAAATCTGAGAAAGTGGTCAACTAGAAAGTTGTAGTAGACATTCTTCCCTTTTCAAAATGTCAGAAGTTTCAGCTTTTCTGTTGAAAATCTGCAATTTGGTTAATTTTTGCTTTGGTTAATTTTTGCGTGTGTTCAAGTGACCGGATTTTGATTTTCTTGCGGAATCTGAAAAAGCATTCATCTAGAGAGTTGTAGTAGATGTTCCCACCTTTTCGAAATGTCTAGTTTTGTTAGATTCCGACAAGTGGAGCAAAAGTTACAAGTTTTAGAAGTTTCGGCTTTTCTGTTGAAAATCTGCAGTTTGGTTAAGTTTTGCGTGTGTTCAACTGACTGGATTTTGAGTTCCTTATGGAATATGAGAGTGGTCAACTAGAGAGTTGTAGTAGATGTTCTCCCCATTTCAAAATGTCCTGTTTTGTTAGATTCCTATAAGTAGAGCAAAGGTTACAAGATTTAGAAGTTTCAGCTTTTCTGTTGAAAATCTGCAGTTTGGTTAATTTTTGCGTGTGTTCAAGTGACCAGATTTTGATTTCCTTGCGGAATCTGAAAAAGTCTTCAACTAGAGAGTTGTAGTAGATGCTCTCCCCTTTTCAAAATGTCCAATTTTGTTAGATTCTAATAAGTAGAGCAAAAGTTACAAGCTTTAGAAGTTTCAGCTTTGCTGTAAATTTGAGCTGTCTTTTGTTGTTTTGTATTGTGTTCAAAGGACCAAATTTTGAGTTCCTTACGGAATTTGAAAAAGTGATCAACTAGGAAGTTGTAATAGATGTTCTCACCTTTTCAAAATGTCCTATTTCATTAAATTCTGACAAGTATAGCAAAACTTATGAGCTTGGAAAAGTTCAGTTTTTTGTTGTACTGTTATTGTTTGAAATGGTGTTTAATGGACCGAATTTTGAGTTCCTTACCGAATCTGAAAAAGTGTTCAACTAGAGAGTTATAGTAGATGTTCTCGCCTTTTTAAAAAATTCTAATTTTGTCGAATTTCGATAAGCGCAACACTGTTTGCTTCTAGGTTGTTAGAAGACTTTTTATTTTGCTTTTGTGTACTCATTAGTAGTATGCTTATATTAGGCTGGTAGAAGATTCTTCTGTTGCTTCTAATTATAAAAGATGAATTTTTACTAGTGAGCATGTTACTTTGCTTCTAGGTTGTTAGAAGACTTTATGTTGCTTCTATGTGATTCATTTGTCGCATACATAGCTAATTGGCTCGTATGTAATTCGTTTGGCTCATAGTAGCTAGTTGGCTCGTATGTAATTTGTTTGGCTCATACGCAGCTAATCGGCTCGTATGTAAGTTGTTTTGCTCGTATGTAGCTTATTATCTAGTACGCAGTTATTGTGCTCGTGTAGGGTGATATCATTACCCTAGGAGCCATCGACCATCAGGACGTGTATTTATTTTACTCCTCATGGAATGTGGACGAGTCACCCCTCATGCACCGTCAGATTTTAACCGGTGTAAGTTGATCGCTGGCCGGGAGTATAAGCGGAATCCAGGTTCAGGGTAGTAGCATGCGAATACGTTCGTATTGCTGGGGTCTTGGATCGATAGGCTATGAACAGGATCCTTAGGAATTCTGGTAAGTCTAGGTTGAGCACCTAGTCGAATTATCTTGCGAAGTCTAACTTAAGACCTATCATGTTGTGTTAGTACTATTGTTATCCCTCGGATTGTTTAGGGTTAGTGACATCGTTAGGATAGTAACTTATGGCTATTACTACTTAACCCTTATTTATTATCATTTTCGCCGAAGGGAAAGAGTTGGTATTAAGGATGATACCTTATGATCCGACCTGTTCTATAGGCCAACACTAGGTGGTGTCATTGGTTGTACCCTTCCTGTCAAAGGGATACGGTCTGTGCCTTCTCACGAGTTGGGAGCATGGGATCCGTATCTCGTCTGTTAATTTCTGAAGTGCCATGATAAGGGCGGGAGAGATTCCTGTCAGAGCTAGGGGATGGACCCCCGGAACTCGTTCATGCTCTATATCAAGGAAGGCGAACAAGCCATAGACTACGGTCTATCTGCTAAGGGGGGCACAGGGGATGCTTCGAGCTAATCTGTGTTGCGGATACCTGCCCTAGGGTTCGTCAGATTTTTTAGTGAGGTCTAGTACGCCGGACAATAGTGGCAAATGGAGACACCACTATATGAATGCGAATGGCAGGATTAGACCATTTCAGAGCAACCTTATCAGTCACGCTATATCTTCAGAAACATGTTAAGTACAAGAGTATAATTCATGGCGTGGGTTCAAATCCCTATATATGAAGAAACATCTTGTTATGGGCATATGTGGTATGGGACGCATACTGTTCCAAAGACTTGCTTGCATTAGAATAAGAGCATCCTTGCATTAGTTAATCTTGCATTAGAGTCTAAATCATAGCATACACTGACACATCAATTATAAATATCCACGTTTCTCTTTTCATCAGTCTATTTGTTTAAAGTTGAGAATCACTGCTTGTCATCAGCCTTAAAGCGTCAGTATATGTACTGACGTCCCCAGTTCTATAGGTACTGAATTGCAAAATTAAAGGTACTGGATTACAAAATTACAGGCACTAGTAGAAAATGCTACAGTCGCAATAGAAATTTCCCTTGTAGAAGAGTACAATTCCATGGTTAGTGTACATTTGCAAGGGATTTTTCTTCATTCCCTTGTAATTGTGCTATTGCGAAATCTCTCCTGGTTAATGTACACATTCGCAACGGAATTTTAACTATCTCTTGCGAATATTAGCCACAATAGAATATCTGCAATGGAAGTTGTACCTTGCTATCTCCATATACAAGAGAATATTTACAACAAATTCGTCTCTTGCAAGTGTGTTTTAAAAGGGATTTTTTCCGTTGCTAATGAACTATTGCTACAGAGATCTGCAAGATACTGATTCCCTTGCAATTGCTATATCGCGAATGCAATTGCACACATTTTTTCTTCATTACTGATTTTATTTGAATGGTTTAACCAAATTTACAAATTAAAATAATATATTTTGACAATGAAGAACATATAATTATTTCACATATTGATTCACACAATTATATAAAGAAAACACAATAATGCAAAATAAATTTGAATATTATATAATCAAAACCTTCTCATTACAAAATTTTTTGTTTGTTTCATAGTGCCAAAACAACAATACATTCTAGAAGAAAAGATAAGTTGTGAAACTCCAAGAAACAAAATTAAATGTTTTCAAAATAACTTTTAACCCGCTACTGCTTCCATGTATCCCCAACTTCACTTTTCACGTAAGGTCTTCTACATGTTCCTCATTACCCACTGTCTCATAGTCATCGCCACTATATATAGACTACATGAAAAAGAAACAATACAAAATTAGAACTCGTTATTCAATATATATAGATAATAATATATTATCCAATTGAGACAATTAAATATATAGCTACCTCTTGTCGTATTTGACTATTGGATGAGTCGACAGTAGTATATTCCAACCTTTGTTTTAAGGCTTCCATTTTATCAGGATGCAGCTCACAAAAGAAGTCCATAAGAACTTGATTTTGTATTGCCAACTTGTCACACTTTTTGAACAAAGATTTAACAGTTGATTCTTCTTGTATCCTTTTATCTATTCTTGATTCCGATGAGAGAGAACCAGCATCATCTTCCTTTCTATTTCTCAGAATTTTTGTTCCTTTAAGTCTACTGCGATTCTTCTTTGGACTGCCAAACACACTGTAGACGCACCTATCATGAACTTCTTGGGGCAGCTTTGATGGATCTGGATTTTCAAAACCTTGTAACTTGAGTGCAGCTTGTTTGACAGAAAAAGTCAAAGCATCCTAAAATAAGAAAATGAATAATTGATATACATGCCACAATAAGAATCATCACAAAAATATTGAAGAAAGCAAATCTTACCACCATAATGAGGTTCTTGTTCTTCTTTGTTTCATTCTTGTATTCTTTGTTAAATGTTCCATATGATATCTTCGCAATTTGGTCGACAGTCAACTTATCGACTTTTAATTTTTTCTTCTGAAAAAAAATACTTAATTTGAAGGTTATAATTTTGTAGATATAATTGGAAGGAAGAGAAATATGAGAATTTTAATGTTTCTCTTACCAGCTTATACTCCGTCTGCGCATACGACCTTGATCCCAAGTGATGATCAAAATCATTTGATAGTCGATTTCTGCTGCACTGCAATGATTTTTTCTGCGAAAGTTTACAAAATATGTAATGCACAGAAGTACAATAATGCTCAGAAAGAAGGCTGATAGAAGTCAATAGTCTGGGAAAATAATTGAATTCAATCATATAAGCAAAATATCGAACAGTTCAGTAATTAAAAAAACTAGCCTCAGCATGTGCAACTATTGAAAAAACAAATGGTTGGCTTCCTATAAATACTAAGAACAAGAACAGAACCTTTTGTAAGAATTGAATTGTATAACAATACAATGAAACTTTGTAAATAGTTTACATATACTTTTCTTGTAGTTCAACCATAAGGACTGGTTGCATCTTTTAATCATCTGCCATCTATGAACAATAGAAACATAAGCAATTATGTGTCTTTCCTATAGAACTATCTTAAAGACAAAATAGAAAGGCCAATTCCTCTATTTTGAACTTTACTGGTTATCTTTCCAAAAAAGATAGAAACTTTTATTGCTCTACAGAAAGAGAGAAACAGACTCTCTCGGCCATGTTCAGCATATTTATCAAGTTTCCAGGGAATATGGGATGCATCCACTGGAGGATAATCACAATAATCAAGTGGTTCCAATTCAATAGTTACATTGACCCCGTTTAGAACCAATGGGATATTGCTACTATTCGAGATCTATTACCTGAATGCTTAGATACGAACTCAATAAATTAGCTAATAATCACATTAGCCCCTTTTATTCCATGACATTTAACTATAAATAATAGCAGAAGTTGAATATGACTTCATTAAATTAGTATGACATAAAAAACCTCATTTAAAGCTTAAGTAGTTAAGTCACCTTCTCTCCTTTACCATTGATGTCTACGCTTGTCCACATAATTTTGAGATTTTCATATTTCAATAAACCTATCTAGCATGCGGGCCTGTGTAACTTTGAGCAATTTTATTTGATTTACCAATATCAAATTATAAACCATATTTCTGCAACTTCCAAAGTGATTAACAGAAGGTACATCTTTCAGAGGACGTAAAATCATGTGAAATATGTTGATAAGCCAATCATCTCATCGTCTGTGGGTGATGTCAGGATCAAGGCGATTAGGTGATTAGGCTGTCAGCTTCACAATCCAGGTTGCAATACTCGGCAAGAGTTTACCATTGCCCCCTCAAAACAAAAGGCTTACGCAATTTCTACCAGTAAAAGAACCAACAAGAGATTAATTTTTCATAGATCATGCAAATTATCTTAGTGGAGTATCTGGTTCTAAGCATATCTAAGTATCTAACAAATTGTAATTACAGTCTATGAATTTTAGAAGTACCATTTGTAGATGTTTTATACTTTAACTGAAACTTTATTAGTAAAATATTTGTCCAACTTAATTTCTTGGGCACGTGAACAATCATTCATCTTCCTTGACATGATGAATTCCATAAACACCAGAAACTCATAGTATGTCAATTTAACTGAAATACATACTTGTACAGCTTTCAAATTCTTTTGTAAATAAAAAATCATACCCATAGTTCATTCCTATAGCAAAGGAACTAAAACTCTGACATTCACAAATACCTTCATCTGCAGATCTGCACATCTGATATTTTCCTATAGCAAAGTAAAACTCTGATATAGCAAAGCAAACCATACCCATAGTTCATTCCTATAGTAAAGGAACTAAAACTCTGATATTTTCCTATAGCAAAGTACACATCTGCAGATGAGTAAAATGAAGAATCATTTCAACCAAAATACTGAGACTATTAAGATCTGTTGTGGGGGTTTATTAATAAATATTGAAGAAGAATTGTGATAAAAAGACTATCAAATACTTCGATTCAAAAAGGTAAAACATGATAAAATTTTGATATAACAATTGTAAGGCATTGTAAAGACATGTGTTATGTTTTTATATAACAATTGCATTACACTTAAGCTATATGATTATACCCACAGAAAAATAACCCCATAAAGGATGTGTATGAAAGTAGCAATTGATATAACTTTAAATCGTGTGTATATAAATACGAGTGACGAAGAAAGCCCTGTGGAGATGTCAAAAGCTCAAAACAAAATTGATCCTTAATGTTTTGCTTTTCTATATTTGGAGTGCTGACTTATTTTTTCTCAATGATCTATTTCTGGATCAGGCTGTTTTTTCACGACTTCCAAGGGATTGCAGAGTTTTGAGCATCCCCTCAACGAGGTGAAGCCTTTCCCGAGAGTTGACAGCCAAGGGCAAGTTTGTGGTGCTAATTACAAGGTTGATGCACTGTCGAAAAAGAACACCGCGGGTATGCCTAGGGTTGGGAGTGCTGCTAATTGGTCCTCTCAGTACTAACCGACAACTATTATCCTACTTAAGGCTTTAATTTGCTCTGATTTTGTATTCTGCCTTGTTATTTACTAAAACATTTGTTCTATTATTTCCTGAATGTTGCCAAAGAACTCTTATCCGTATATCATGTTCTGCCATTGATTTGATTCAGTGCTGTTTAAAAATAAATCAGATAACTTAGTGATCTGCAGTGCGTTTTTCTTGTCTATGTTTTATCTGTAAACAATTGGTTAAAAGATGCAGGTATATATTAGAGATTCCATCTCAACATTTTTTTATTTCTTTCTTTTTTATGGGTCTTCTTTGTGGTATTAGATTGTCATTTGGTATTTATGTTGGAGAGAATGCAATAGAAAATGAACATGGTATTGACTTCGATTTTGGCCACTTGTTGAAGTAGATTTCAGAATTCAAGACATTGGGCTAGGATTTCTCGTCGCCTCATATTACCTTCAACAAGAAATCTGATGCTCGTCGCCTCATATAATCTGACAATTACCTTCAACAAGTGGCCAAAATCTGACAATTACCTTCGACGAGAAATCTACTTCAGAATTCAATTACATTCAAGACGAGAAATATGACAACATGGTATTGACTTCGAACATGGTAATGCAATAGAAAATGAAAAACATTCAAGAGATCTGACAATTACCTTGGAGCGGCGACGAGGAATAGGGGCGACGAAGAGCGGGTAGGGGCGACGAAGAGCGGCGAGGAGCGGCGGCGAGGAGCGGGGAGGAGCGGTGACGAAGAGGCTAGATGAAGAAAGAATCGATTTTGGTGGGATGCGGGCGTGGGGGCTGGGGGGGTTGCGAAATCAGGGTTATGTATTGGGGAAGGCGCGGGTTTTTTATTTTTTTGGTTCCGCCTTTCGATTTTGGCCCGGGAAATTGAAAGAATGTGTTTATTGGGTTTTTTTTCTTTTTACCCGCTCAATATTTGAAAAGTGAGAATAATTTTTTAACATGAAATTGTTGGGTGGCAAAATTATCTATGTAATGCACGTGTTTATATTTAATTTATTTTTAAAAATAAATATTTTATTACTACTTTGGTAATGGAGTATTGTTTGTTGCAATTGTTCCCTTGTAATTGTCAACACTTGCAACGGTTGAATAAAATCTCTTGCGGATGTCAAAATATTTGCAATGAATGGGTTTGTTGTGAGTAATTTGTTGTTGATAGTAACAACTACAACGAATTTTTGGTGCTTGCAAATAATCCATTATTATTGCAAGGTTTTCTACTAGTGAGGTACTGGATTGCAAAATTATAGATACTAGATTGCAGAGCTATAGGTACAGGATTCAGGAGGACTCAAAGCAAAAGAAGCAAAGTGTTGATTTATTTCAGTTGTAATATATGTTGGTTACCATTGTTTCATTAGTAACATATGTTGTAATTTATTAACTGTTGAGAAGCATCCAAGTGAAGTACCAATTGTTATGTATTATTCATTGTACTCTGATGTAATTTTTATTGAAAGTTTGTAACACTTGGGCTTATATGGGATTATTGTAACACTGATATAATGTATTGCAGTTTTATAGCATTCAGACTTGTAATACATTTGTGTTGAATAAAAAGTTTTAAATTTTCCTATTTTCTGTGTATTGTTGCTAATTGAATGAAAAGATTCTGGCTTATGTCACGGTTTCCCAGTGTATGGAAATCGTGGTGTTACAGACATAGAGGTGCCCGAGCTCTCGTTGACTCCTGGGGGTGGTGGTGATGATGCCGCGGGCGACGAGCCCAACTCTGAACTGCAGGACAAGGACGAGGTCGGATAGCAGTAGTCCTTGTCATTTCCTTTTTTTCTCATTTTCATTTGCATTTTTTGTAATAGCCAAAAGCGGACTGGCCACCGCATTTTTGTAAAATCACTTTTTTGAGCAATGAAAAGTGTTTTGGCCGAACCCCTTAACTTGAATGAATTTTGGATTTTTGGCTTGAATTTTTAGCAAAGTATTTCAGCTCGGAGTAATATTTCTCTGTTCGTTTGGCAGATGACTGACCCCAACAGTGGACCTTAGCAGCGCGGAGATGAGCCGGCTGAGAGGTAAGATCTTGGCCATGGAGTTAGCTTTGACTCGGTACCGTAAGGAGGCTCGCGACCGACAGGCCACCATCCAATACTTTATGGACAAGTCCAAAGGACTCAGCCTGGAGCTGGCACGATTCAAAAAGCTGATATCCGACCGTGACCTGGACCCTACCGGAGCCCCATTTTCAATGGCTAGTACCTCTGCTCATCGACTGTCATCTGAGTCTTTTCTTCACGATGTTATTGTGGAGAAGGAGTTGGAGGTGCAACGGTAAAAGATATTGCTCGGGATGTCTGGGTCCCGATCCGTCTCCTTTGCTGGCGCTTGTCTTCCTGATGGTGCTTCGTTGCCGACCCAAAGGAGGTGCGGCAAGGCTTTGTGTTGCGCATAGCTTGGTCGCCAATGTGTCCACCTTGGCAACACCGGGCGATCCGGTAAAGGAGCCAACTCGGTCGACCGAACTTGAACTTGTCTGTATTAACCCTGTGGCTCCGACACAGGAGCCCTAGGCTAAGTTTGACCAATGTAATGAAGCTTTCCTTTGTAACAATGAAATTTCCTTGGATGAAATAATAATGAGAAGACAATTGTCATGCTTTGAGGTTCTTTTGATCCGCCTTGATTTGTTTTTTAGATGACTGTCCAGGGATTGGGAGAAGACGAGAGATCGAAAAACCTCTTGTTCGTCGCTCCGTTTGGCTCAGGAAACGAGCTGAGGCTTGTGAACTTGGGAGATTGAGAAGTCTCCCGTTTGTCGAGTAGCCCCATTCGTCTTTGAATCCGAGCCCCTTAAGCTTGTGAGAAAGATAGGACTTTTGATTTCCAAGGACAGGTCCTCGACATCCTGGCCAAGGGAGGGGTTCGAGCCAAAGGGTGGTGGCGATGGCGAGGCATCCTGAACGTCTAGTAATGGAGGATGTTTCGTCTTCCAATGTCATTAATGGCTATCAGATGTTTTGACTTCCCAAGCCATAAATGCGCATTTCCTGAGGGCTATATAACCCTCACATCCTAATCAGAAATTTACTCACTTTACCGTGGGTTCTCATCGCCGGTGGGCTGGATGCCAGTGGGTGACAGTTGGGGGTACCTGCTATGAGTGTCGTTTATCCCCGAATGTTAGTGAGTGAAAGGTGGGCCGGTCTCGGACGGGGCTCGGGGTGCCTGCCGAGAGAGAGCGCCCCAAATGAAACTTGTCCAACAGTCCTCGGCCAATGGCTCTACTTCCACCCTCTGACAATTGAAGGTAATGACTATAAGTGTTGTTTATCACCAGTTGCCAGTGGGTGCAAGGTGAGTCGATCCGTGGTTCGGGATCGGTGGTTCTCGCCGTGGGCGAGGGCCGTAAATCTTAACAAAAATTTTGGGTACGGGAATCGGCTTAAGTCCCGGCCGAATGTTTAAGACTTGAGAAATTTTGATGAAACTCCCTTTGGTGCTCGAATTCCAAGCCTAATGGCGAGGATGTGAGAGGATGATTTCCGAGCCGAGGTCCAGGAGTTGAGTGATTAAAGAATCCCTCGTGGGTGCTCGAAGTCCATGCAAAGTGGCGAGAACGTGAGCGGATGATGTCCGAGCATGCTGGCTTATGAAAAAGCTAGGGCATTGCTCACTGTGTATGCCGAGCGTCGAGCCCCCAGCTTGTAAGAAAGCTAGGGCATTGGTCGCTATGCATACCGAGCACCGAGCCCCCCAGCTTGTGAGAAAGGTAGAGCGTCGCTCGCTGTGCATGCCGAGTGTGGAGCACCCCAGCTTGTGAGAAAGCTAGGGCATTGCTCGCTGTTCATGCCGAGCTTCGAGCCCCCAGCTTGTGAGAAAGCTAGGGCATTGTTCGTTGTGCATGCCGAGAGTCGAGCCCCCCAGCTTGTGAGAAAGCTAGGGCGTTGCTCGCTGTGCATGCCGAGCGTCGAGCCCCCAGCTTGTGAGAAATCTAGGGCGTTGCTCGCTGTGCATGCCGAGTGTGGAGCCCCCCGGCTTGTGAGAAAGCTACGGCATTGCTTGCTGTGCATGCCGAGCATCGAGCCCCCTGCTTGTGAGAAAGCTAGGATATTACTGGCTGTGCAGCCGAGTGTCGAGTCCCCCAGCTTGTGAGAAAGCTAGGGCATTGTTCGCTGTGCATATCGAGTGTCGAGCCCCCGAGCTTGTGAGAAAGCTAGGACATTGCTCGCTGTGTATGCCGAGCATCGAGTCCCCCCGCTTGTGAGAAAGCTAAGGCGTTGCTCGTTGTGCATGCCAAGTATGGAGCCCCCCAGCTTGTGAGAAAGCTAGGGCATTGCTCGTGGTGCATGCCGAGTGTCGAGCCCCCAAGCTTGTGAGAAAGATAGGGCATTGCTCGCTGTGTATGCCGAGCATTGATCCCCCAGCTTGTGATAAAACTAGGGTGTTGCTCGCTGTGCATGCCGAGCTTCGAGCCCCCCAGCTTGTCAGAAAGCTAGGGCGTTGGTCGATGTGCATGCCGAGTGTGGAGCCCCCCAATTTGTGAGAAAGCTAGGGCATTACTCGCTGTGCATGCCGAGCGTCGAGCCCCCAAGCTTGTGAGAAAGCTAGGGAATTGATCGCTGTGCATGCTCAGTGTCGAGCCCCCCAGCTTGTGAGAAAGCTAGGGTGTTACTCGATGTGCATACTGAGCGTCGAGTCCTCCCAGCTTGTAAGAAAGCTAGGGTGTTGCTCGCTGTGCATGCTGAGCGTCGAGCCCCCAAACTTGTGAGAAAGCTAGAGCGTTGCTCACTGTGCATACCGAGTGTCGAGCCTCCCCAGAAAGCAAGGGTGTTGCTCATTGTGCATGCTGAGCATCGAGCCCCCAGCTTATGAGAAAGCTAGGGCATTGCTCGCTGTGCAAGCACCCCAGCTTGTGAGAAAGCAAGGGCGTTGCTCGCTGTGCATACCGAGCAGCGAGCCCCCCAGCTTATGAGAAAGCTAGGGCATTGCTCGCTGTGCATGCCTAGTGTTGAGCCCTCAGCTTGTGAGAAAGCTAGGGCGTTGCTCGCTGTGCATGCCGAGCATCAAGCCCCCCAGCTTGTGAGAAAGCTAGGGCGTTGCTCATTGTGCATGCCGAGTGTCTAGCCCCCCAGCTAGTGAGAACACACAAAAATTTGAACCCAAAAGGGAATGAAATAAGATTACACTTTATTCCTTATACTATTTTATGTTTCCACAAAAGGGGTGGCATGTACTAACGATCACGTACTACCGATTACAAATGATTGGTTACAAAAGTTCGGCTGCAAAAGAAGTCTAGTCCTCCCCTTCGAGGAACTTGATGAAGTGCTCCACGTTCCAGGGCCTCTTCACTACCCTGCCCCCAGGTCTTCGAGTCATTACGTGCCGGGGCGAACCACTCCGGAGACCTTATACGGGCCCTCCCAGTTGGGGGCCAGCTTTCTCCTGCTGGGATCGGATATAGACAGTTTTCTGAGCACGATGTCACCTTGCTTGATGTTGGTAGGGCGGACCTTTTTGTTGTAGAATCTCTCTATCCGTTGTTGGTATATGCTCCGTCTAACGGCAGATTTTTCTCTAAGCTCGTCAATCAGATCCAAATTTGCTCTGAGGTGAGTTGAGTTGGTCTCCTTGTTGAAGCCCATGATCCTGGGCGAAGGTAGTCCGATTTCTAAGGGGATGGCCATCTCGGTACCGTAGGTTAGGTTGAATGGTTATTCGCCCATGGGGATCCTCTGAGTTGTTCGGTGCGACCAAAGTACGCTCGGTAGCTCGTCAACCCAAAGTTCCTTGGGAGAATTGTCCAACCGCTTCATGAACCCGTCAAGGATTTGGAAATTTGCATTTTCTTCCTGGCCATTTGACTAAGGATGAGATATCGACGAGATGCGCTGCTGGATGCCGATGTCTTCTCAAAATTTTCGAAAGTTCTTGCCAGCAAATTGGTTCCCATTATCGGTGATGAGCATCTGTGGGATCCCGAACCGACATATGATGTGCTTCCAGAAAAAAATTATTGAGTTTGATGTTCCGTGATCGTGGCCAGGGGTTCCTCCTCGATCCACTTGGTGAAGTAGTCGATGGCTACCACTAGGAATTTTCTCTGGCCTGTTGCTTTTGGGAAGGGGCCGACCAAGTCCATCCCCCACATGGAAAAGGGGGTCGAGCTAGCTAGTGACTGAAGGTTGTCTTGTGGAAGTCGTTTACCGAGGAGAATCTCTGGTAAGGGGCGCATCTTCTTACGAGGTCCTGGGCGTCTTGTAAAATGGTCGGCCAGTAATAATCGTGGGTTAGGGCTTTCCTAGCGAGCGACATGCTCCCCATGTGGCATCCTCTGATCCCCTAGTGTAGCTCCTGCAGTGCGTATTTGGCCTCATCGGGGGCCAAACAGTGGAGATAAGGTCTTCCTTCCACCTTAGTATATGAGCATTTGAAGAGTGTCCCATCAATTATAGTGAATCTTTCTGAGAAGATTTTGGTCCTTCTCGCCTCGGTCCGATCCTCAGGAAGTTCGCCCTTCGTCAGAAACTTTCGGATGGGAGCCATCCATGTGTCGGAATGAGCCTCGACAGCGAGCCACAGGACCTTGGGAAAGTCGATGCTAGGCTTCAGGAGAACTTTGATTAAGGCGGTGCGGTCAAGACCTTCGAAGGATGAGGAGGCGAGCTTGGACAAAGTGTCAGCTTGAGCGTTTTGCTATCTCGGAATCCTTTCTACCGAGGCGAAGTCGAAGGCAGTTAAGAGTTGCTGGACTAGTGCCAACTATTGGACCATCCGAATGTCACGGGCCTCATACTCGCCGGTGATCTGGTTGACTATGAGCTGGAAGTCGCTCAAGGCCCTGATTTGCCTTGCCCCCGCCTTACTTGCTAATGTGAGCCCTGCATTCATAGCCTTGTACGCCGCCTCATTGTTGGAGGTAGGGAAGTTCAGGCGCAGGAATACTGGAGAACGAAGTCGTCGGGGCCTCTGAGTATGACGCCCGCACCGCTTCCAACCTCGCAGGATGAACCGTCGACATAAACCTCCCAAATCGGTTCCCCTACCTGAAGTTCGGAAGGCTCGAAAATGGTGCACTTCGTGATGAATTCGGCGAGGGCCTGCCCTTTAATAACCATTTTGGGTTGGTAGCTGATGTCGAATTGGCTCAGCTCGATCGACCACTTGATTAAGCAGCCAAAATTCTTCGGCTTGAAGAGGACGGCCTTGAGAGGCTATTCCGTGAGAACCTAGATCGAGTGGGCCTGGAAATACGGATAGAGATTTCGGGCGGCCATGACCAGAGCGTAGGCGACCTTTTCCATCTTGGCATAAAATACCCCTAAACTTAAGATTTTGCTTGTGTAACACCCCGAATCCCAAATACACTGAATTCGGGATGTTCTACAGGATCTTTACACTTCCTTTAGTACAATTTTACAAGGAAATTTAAACTTTTCACTTTACATCAGAGTTTACATCAATATTACACTTTACATTGCACAGCGGAAGTAAAATTTTACAACAATGAAAATAAATATACAACAACATGGAGTAATCTTTAAGCATTTGTTCCTCTTTAATCTTTATCAAGCCATTTACCTGCATATAAGACTGTGGGTACGTCAGTTTATTCAACCGACGATCATTATACACGGCCATCATCTCTATGCCGGAAATAGTATAACTTATTTTCCATATTTAGCAAACACAAACTTGTCACGTATCAAACTAAGGGACTACCCTATTGATGTCGTATTGTGATTGTGCACTTAGTCCTTAATGCAGTTAATTATGTTACATGACACTAATGCGCACTTGTTCGGATTCTATGCATCCCATACTACATAGGTCCGAGGGCAAGCCCTTAATCGTTCTTCATCTTTGTAGGGTTCAATCCCTCGTTATGACCTAATCTACTACTGTAATTATGGTAGGTATCTTAAATGATCTATGAGTGCAAGCACGTGTACAGAAAACCTGGAGGGGAATCCCACGTCATGTCACGACTCATCGTAAAGAACCTGTGGCAGTTCAGCCTCCTTCATGGCACACGATCCTCATGCAGTCACCAAACATCCCACAAGCGTCGCCACCGGGACGGTACCCTGGAGCAGTATCCACGTCATGTCACGACGCATCGTGAAGACAGCCTGTGAAATACTCTCACACCGCCAATCCGATGGCCCTCATACTCGTGTTTTTCTCCTACTTTCATCACATCTCCACTATGTACTAATCCGTAGTTTTTATTAAAATCATGAATAAGAATCAAAGCTCTAGAGTTAGCCTCTCCACTAAACCGGACTTATTCATTCATTTCAACATGACCAACCTTGGTCTTTCCTTTCAATTTTCATTTCCAAATGCCGGGGGAGACTTAGCTACTCTTTTTGGTTTCAATTTTCAATTCACAATTTCTAATTTGAGCATTTCCAACTCATAAATTCATATGTTGAGTTGTCATACTCACATAGCATTTCTCTTTTCCAATCATGATTTCTCAATTGTTCAAATAGTCCATGACTATACATGAATTTCATATGCTTTATCAATTATCACTTTCACTTTGAAATTCACATCACTAACGAATATTCACAATTCATGTTTTTCATACTATTCTCAATTAGGAATAAATCACATCCATCACATAATATCACTTCAATCTTTACTATATTAATCTTCTCATCTTTCATTTCAAGTTCTTTTTGCAAGGTGTAAGTTTCCCAAAAATACACTTATAAAACCATAGTTCTAATTACTCATTTTATTCTCAAATCACATTTTATTTCATGCAATAATTCCCAAATCATTTTTATAAAGTCCCATATAATTTTAGAAGAATAACCAAATTTTTTTCATAATTTTTGGACAATTAAAAACCCCAAAAAAATATTTTTTTCAATCTTGCCGAGAGTAAGATTCGAACCCAGCACCCCAGAGACACGGCCCAGAGCACAGACCACTAGGCCGGTTTGTGCCAGCGGTATAAACATGGCTAAGAGCATTAAATGCTCTCGGCCCGCTGTTAAATTTGTTTTAAAAAAACAAACGAAATAATGTTGCCCACGGGATTCGAACCGGTCACCACAGGGAACCCAACCGCGCTCTCTGACCACTTGAGCTACGTGCTCAGGTTGTCACAGTACAATCTAAACTCTTTTTGAACTGTTGTTAAAATGTCTCGATGTTCAACTAGTCCTCATTTCATTTTGCTTTCATGAAAATTACTGTATAACTCCAGATTAATTCTCCCTCACATAATTTACATACCAGTATTAGCAAAATAATTTTTGTAACAATTAAAACATATTTTCATACACTAATTCAAATTATACATAATAATACTACATTTCTTCTCTTTTCGACATTTCTTCGTATTTAGCATTCTAATCTCTTTATCAATAAATTTTCACCTTAATTCTCTGTCCTTACCCAACATACAATACATATTTTAAATTATTCATGCCCATATTAACACAAAAGATCCATTTAACACAAGAAATGGTATTATCAATCTACTAACTTTTGTGTGTAATTCTTGATAGTAATAAATGTGTTTTTATCAATCAATCCATGATTCTAATCAATTCACATACAACTTAAATAATAGAACCACATATAAAATTGCATATCCACATTCAATCATTCAATAGATTATTAAAGTGTACTCTTCTTAATTATTTTCATGCTTCATTCTTTCTAATTAAACTAGCATGCATTCCTACTTTAGAAATAGGGAAAATTTACCCACCTTGTTGAAGAAAAGAACAATCAGCAAACTCCTAGACGAATGTCCTTGCAATGAGATGCTCCTCCTCCTTGAATGCCGCACTCGAGCCTCCAAAAGCACCAAAACCGAAAGCTCCTTCCCTTTGAATGCCGGCCTCTTCTCCTTTTGTAGTTGCAAGCACCACTCCCACACACAACTCAATCTTTTATCTCACAAAAATTACTACTAGATAATATAATTGGACTATAGGTTTGGAAGAGAATAGTTTGGCAAGAAGAACTAGCCATGGGGGGTATTTATACTAAAAGTCAAAGGGAATGGAGGGCTAGGATCAATTGGTTGGTTGTAAGATGGAGGGCTAGGATGAAAGTAGGAGTTGCAATAACCACCCACATCCAAGTAACCACCACACCATGATCACCACTCAAAATTTGGGTTTCCCTCCAAAAAGTCACAACCGGCCATGGAAGAGTGCATTTTGCACGTGTACGTGTAGTGCACGTGCATGCAACTAGACCCAAAAATTGTACATTTAATTTTTGTATAAAAATAAAATAGTCTTTAAATTGTATTCTACATGAAAAATTGCATAAAAATAGTCCATGGGCTTTAGTTTACGGGCCAAAATAGTTATTTTAAAATAAAATAAATAAATTACATTTTGGGCTTAAAGAAAAAGGCTTTTTAAAAAGGCTTTTCATCCATTTAAAGGAAGGCTTTTTGTATAAAATAATTTGAAAGCACAAATTTAAATATTTATACCCATCACAATGAAAATAATTATAAGATTTAATTCAATCAAAATATTGCACGTGCACACTACGTGCAAAATAAAATAATTTTTCATTAATTGAAAAATCAGGGCATTACAACACTCCCTCCTTAGAATAGTTCTGTCCCCGGAACTACAGTCAAGAGTGAGAAAACAAACACTCATAACAGGAAAAAATACAATCAAGCAAAAAGCTCAAGATAGTCCTTCAATATCCTCTCCCCAGACTCCCAAGTAGCCTCTTCAACCAAGTGGTTTCTCCAGACTACCTTGACCATCGGTATCGTCTTATTCCTCAGGACTTTCTCTCGACGATCAACAATCTCGACAGGAGACTCGATGTAATTCAGATCCAACTGCAAACCTTCCGGCACTTCAGGCAAATGATGACTCGGATCTGGAATATAACCTCTCAGCATAGACACATGGAAGACATTGTGCACCTGAGACAACTCTTCCGGTAGTTCAAGCCGGTAAGCAGTTTTTCCCAATCCTTTTCAATATCTTGTACGGGCCTATAAACCTCGGGGCTAACTTCCTGCCTTTGCCAAATCGAACCACACCTTTACTGGGTGATACCTTCAGAAAGACGAAGTCACCAACCTCAAACTCAAGGTCCCTTCTCCAGTTGTCTGCATAGCTTTTCTGCCTGCTCTGAGCTTCCACCAGCCTTTTCCTGATCAGAACAATCTTCTCAGAAGTTTGCTGCACAAGCTCAGGACCAAACAACTGACGCTCCCCAACTTCAAACCAACAAACAGGGGTCCTGCACTTCCTGCCATACAAAGCTTCGTACGGCGCCATCCCGATGCTAGTCTGAAAACTGTTGTTGTAGGCAAATTCTACCAAAGGTAAATGCCTTTCCCAACTGCCTCCAAAGTCTAGTATACAACACCGAAGCATATCCTCAAGAATACGGTTGACTCTCTCGGTCTGTCCATCGGTTTGCGGATGAAAAGCAGTGCTAAAATCCATCTTCGTACCCAAAGCTGTCTGAAGACTCCTCCAGAAATGCGAAGTAAACCGCGCATCTCGATCAGACACAATAGTTAACGGAACACCATGAAGTCGGACAATCTCGCCAACATACAACTCAGCCAACTTGTCCATCGAAGCAGTGAGTTTCATCGCCAGAAAGTGAGCGGATTTGGTTAGTCGATCGACTATGACCCAAATCGCATCATTGCCTTTAGGACTCTTAGGCAATCCCGTAATGAAATCCATACTGATGTTATCCCACTTCCATTCCGGAATAGGTAACGGCTGTAATAGACCTCCGGGTCTCTGATTTTCGGCTTTGACTTGCTGACAAACCTCACACTTCGCCACAAATTCAGCCACATCCCGCTTCAAACCTGACCACCAGAAATGCTGTTTGATGTCTTTGTACATCTTAGTACTCCCAAGATGTACCGACAAAAGAGTAGCATGCACCTCCTGAAGAATACTCTCTTTCAGGTCCGCCTAATTTGGAACGCACAGTCTATCTCCGAACCACAGCACTCCATCCTTGATTTGAAATCCGGGCAACCTGCCAGCACTAACCTGCTCCTTCATCTCCAAAATATCAGCATCAACCTCTTGACTTGCAATGATCCTTCCATTCAGTGTAGGCTGAAGCCTCAACTGAGCCAAAGATGCTCCCAATCCTTGCAGGACAACCTCAATACCCGCTCGGTCCAAATCCTCAATCAGATGCTTCTGAGTTGTAATCAAACTGGCTAAACTGCTCTTGCGACTAAGTGCATCAGCAACGACATTAGCCTTCCTAGGATGATACTTGATCTCAGGTCGCATGTCCTCAAGCACTTCCAACCATCTTCGCTGCCTCAAATTCGGATCCCTCTGCTGATATATGTACTTCAAACTCTTGTGGTCCGTGTACATGTTCAACTTCTCACCGTACACATAGTGCCTCCATTGCTTCAGGGAAAAGATAATCGCAGCCAACTCCAGATCATGAGTCGGGTAATTCTTCTCATGCGGTCGTAGTTGCCTAGACCCATAAGCGATTACTCTTCCTTCTTGCATTAAGACACAACCAAGCCCACGATGTGAAGCATCGCTATAGACATCATACTCAACACCTGCTCTAGGCAAAGCCAAAATAGGTGCAGTAGTCAGCTTCTCTTTCAACTCCTGAAAGCTCGCCTCACATTGCTTAGTCCACTTGAAGTTCACATTCTTCTTGGTCAGTCCAGTAAGCGGCACGGCTATCTGAGCATAACCTTGAATGAATCTCCTGTAGTATCCAGTCATTCCAAGGAAACTTCTGACTTCCTTCACTGTAGTAGGACTAGCCCAATCTCTCACTGCCTCTATCTTCTGAGGGTCAGTTGTCACTCCCTCCTTGGAAAGGATGTGACATAGGAATGCCACTTCAGATTTCCAGAAACGCACTTGGATAACTTGGCATACAACTTTTGCTCTTCCAGCTTCTTCAACACTACTGCCAGATGCTCGGTGTGCTCCTCCTCTGACTTGGAGTACACGAGAATATCGTCGATAAACACCACGATGAAAGAATCAATGAACGGCCTCAGAACTCTATTCATCAAATCCATGAAGATTGCGGGTGCATTCGTCACACCAAATGGCATAACTAAGAATTCGTAATGCCCATGTCAAGTTCTAAATGCAGTTTTGTGCACATCTTCAGCTTTTACTCGAACTTGGTGATATCCTGATCGAAGATCTATTTTGGAGAATACAGCTGCTCCTTGTAGACGATCGAACAAATCATCAATTCGAGGAATAGGATACTTATTCTGAACAGTGACCTTATTCAGCTCTCGGTAATCGATACACATTCTCATCGATCCATCCTTCTTCTTTACCAAAAGCACTGGTGCTCCCCAAGGTGACGCACTAGGTTGAATAAAGCCTTTCTCCAACAGTTCGTCAATCTGCCGTTTCACCTCATCCTGTTCCACTGGAGCCATCTTATACGGTGCCTTAGAAATGGGTGCACTTTCCGGTTGAACAGTGATGCTGAACTCTACATCACGATACGGGGGTAACCCAGGAAAATCATCCAAGAACACAGTCGGATAGTCCCGAACCACAGGAATTCCTTGCACTTCCGCAGGAGTCTCTTCCTTGCGGATAGTTGCCACCAGCCTAGAACACTTCTTCTTCCCTTGGAAAGTGACTTTAGGTCCACCTGGAGCCTTCACTGTTACCGTCTTGGTTTTACACTCGATGCTTGCACTGTACACCGACATCCAATCAATGCCAATGATAACATCGAATCCCAAGATAGTCAGCTCGATCAGATCAATCCCAAAGATTCGATCTCCAATTACAATCTCACAATCAGCATAATACCGATCAGTGGTTAAAGTTTTCCCTGATGGAGTAGCTACTGCTAAGATCCTGCCTGGAAAAATCTTCGGTTCAACTCCCAACACTTTAGCAAATTTAGGAGACACAAAAGTATGAGAGGATCCAGTATCGAACAAAACAACAGCTTTCATTCCATTAAGATAAAGTTCACCTGTTACATAATACACACTCATTACGTAACAGTTTCACTAAACAGCGGGAAAAGAAATGACAAAAAACCTCTAAACATCAGCCCTCGTACCAGTGATGACATGATCAACCTCATCAGCATCAGCTTCCGTCAAGGCAAATACTCGCCCTGGTTGGTACAGTCTCTTCCCATTCTGTTGAGTTGATCCCCCACGGATGACATTTCGCGGCTTGGAGCACTGAGACATGTAATGTCCCGTCTCACCACAGTTGAAGCAAGTCACCGCAGGAGGTCTCACTACATTGTTCCCAGGTCCTCCAGCCACACTAATAGCGTTCGTCCCTGTCGGTTTGAACCTTTGTGCAGATGGTTGCCCCTTGAAACTCCCAGAATTGGCGGGCCTCTTTCCAGACTGCCAGTTGTTCCTCCAGTTCTGAACAACATGAAACTACTCCATGTCTGCTTCCGTCGTTGCTGCTCTCTTGACCAACTTGTCAAATCTTCTGATACCAAGAAGTATCATCCGGGACCTCAAGCTTGGCCTCAATCCATGCTCGAACTTACGAGCCTTCTTAGCTTCATCCATCACTAATTCCGGAGCATACCTAGAGAGCTGAGTAAATTTGGTCTCGTACTCCCTCACTGACATGCTACCTTGCTGTAGTGATAGAAATTCCATAGCCTTCTTCTCTTGAACATCGGAGGGAAAATAGTGACTGCGGAATTCTTCCAGAAATTCCTCCCAGCCAAGCACTATGCCTCCCATTGTTCTCTTCATCGACTGCCACCAAACAGCCGCGTCCTTCTCAAATTGCAGAGTCGCCAACTTGACCTTACTGTCTTCAGGGGTCTCCAACACTTCAAAGATTGTCTCCACTTGACGAATCCAGTTGTCAGCAGCATCAGGGTCTGACTTCCCTTCAAATACAGGTGGTTTCATTCGCTTGAACGATTCCACGAGTTTAATCGCTTCGGGTACCGGATTCGCAGGCCCCCTTCCTTGGTTCTGATTCATAGCCACGGCGTTGAGCGTCTGATAGACTCTTGCAAGTTCCATTTCCAGATCCAGACCTTCCCCATTTCTAGCTCATCTTCTAGCCATATTCTGATGCAAAAGATCAATTAAATTCGAAGTATAAGACATGAATTTTAAATCAACTTGCATTTCATTGAATTCCAAACTTTATACATTCGAATTGAAAAACATTTCTTGACATCAGAATGAAAGATAGTAGAAGCTATAACAGTCTAACTCCTACGGTTCCTTTTCGCTTCTCGAAGTTCTCCCCGTAGTTCATCAACTTCATCCTTCAGCACATCTGTCAGATTCTTCCTCTTCTCGAGTTCCCATATACGATGACTGAGAACAGAATAGTCGTCCTTTCGCTTTGCCAGCTGAGCCTCCAATAATCCGACTCTCTCTCGCAGTGTTTCTACCTGCCTCTGAAGAGAAGTCACAAGACTATTTGGAACTGGTTCTTCTTCTTCATCAGAAGAAGAGTCATCAGATGAATCCGGAGGAGGGGTGATCTCTCGGGATTCAGGCCATTCTTCTCCGTCAGAATCTGGTGGGTAGTACTCGTCCTCGGAATCTGCCTGTCCAGGATGGTACTCTTCCTCGATGATATGCCAGTCGTCGTCTCCAGCAGGGTCGAAGTGATTAGCCATCTTAGAAATAGAGAGGGAGAAGCATAAGTCATAGAGCAACACAAATGTAAGTCACTTACATTTAAATCTCTAGACTCAAACACATACTCTAATGTCCACTTCTAGGGTGTCGTTCCTTATAAATTTGCACAAGGGTGGAAAGCGTGGCTCTGATACCACTCTGTAACGCCCCGAATCCCAAATACACTGAATTCGAAATGTTCTACAGGATCTTTACACTTTCTTTAGTACAATTTTACAACGAAATTTAAACTTTTCACTTTACATCAGAGTTTACATCAATATTACACTTTACATTGCACAGCGGAAGTAAAATTTTACAACAATGAAAATAAATATACAACAACATGGAGTAATCTTTAAGCATTTGTTCCTCTTTAATCTTTATCAAGCTATTTACCTGCATATAAGACTGTGGGTACGTTAGTTTATTCAACCGACGATCATTATACACGGTCATCCTCTCTATGCCGGAAATAGTATAACTTATTTTTCATATTTAGCAAACACAAACTTGTCACGTATCAAACTAAGGGACTACCCTATTGATGTCGTGTTGTGATTGTGCACTTAGTCCTTAATGCAGTTAGTTATGTTACATGATACTAATGCGCACTTGTAGGGATTCTATGCATCCCATACTATATAGGTCCGAGGGCAAGCCCTTAATCGTTCTTCATCTTTGTAGGGTTCAATCCCTCGTTATGACCTAATCTACTACTATAATTACAGTAGGTATCTTAAATGATCTATGAGTGCAAGCACGTGTACAGAAAACCTGGAGGGGAATCCCACGTCATGTCACGACTCATCGTGAAGAACTTGTGGCAATTCAGCCTCCTTCATGGCATACGATCCTCATGCAGTCACCAAACATCCCACAAGCGTTGCCACCGGGACGGTACCCTGGAGCAGTATCCACGTCATATCACGACGCATCGTGAAGACAGCCTGTGAAATACTCTCACGCCGTCAATCCGATGGCCCTCATACTCGTGTTTTTCTCCTACTTTCATCACAACTCCACTATGTACTAATCCTTAGTTTGTATTAAAATCATGAACAAGAATCAAAGCTCTAGAGTTAGCCTCTCCACTAAACCGGACTTATTCATTCATTTCAACATGACCAACCTTGGTCTTTCCTTTCGATTTTCATTTCCAAATGCCGGGGGAGACTTAGCTACTCTTTTTGGTTTCAATTTTCAATTCACAATTTCTAATTTGAGCATTTCCAACTCATAAATTCATATGTTGAGTTATCATACTCACATAGCATTTCTCTTTTCCAATCATGATTTCTCAATTGTTCAAATAGTCCATGACTATACATGAATTTCATATGCTTTAACAATTATCACTTTCACTTTGAAATTCACATCACTAACGAATATTCACAATTCATGTTTTTCATACTATTCTCAATTAGGAATAAAACACATCCATCACATAATATCACTTCAATCTTTACTATATTAATCTTCTCATCTTTCATTTCAAGTTCTTTTTGTAAGGTGTAATTTTCCCAAAAATACACTTATAAAACTATAGTTCTAATTACTCATTTTATTCTCAAATCACATTTTATTTCATGCAATAATTCCCAAATCATTTTTATAAAGTCCCATATAATTTTAGAAGAATAACCATATTTTTTTCATAATTTTTGGACAATTAAAAACCCCAAAAAAATAATTTTTTCAATCTTGCCGCAAGCAAGATTCGAACCCAGCACCCCAGAGACACGGCCCAAAGCACAGACCACTAGGCCGGTTTGTGCCAGCGGTATAAACATGGCTAAGAGCATTAAATGCTCTCGGCCCGCTGTTAAATTTGTTTTAAAAAAACAAACGAACTAATGTTGCCCACGGGATTCGAACCGGTCACCACAGGGAACCCAACCGCGCTCTCTGACCACTTGAGCTACGTGCTCAAGTTGTCACAGTACAATCTAAACTCTTTTTGAACTGTTGTTAAAATGTCTCGATGTTCAACTAGTCCTCATTTCATTTTGCTTTCATGAAAATTACTGTATAACTCCAGATTAATTCTCCCTCACATAATTTACATACCAGTATTAGCAAAATAATTTTTGTAACAATTAAAACATATTTTCATACACTAATTCAAATTATACATAATAATACTACATTTCTTCTCTTTTCGACATTTCTTCGTATTTAGCATTCTAATCTCTTTATCAATAAATTTTCACCTTAATTCTCTGTCCCTACCCAACATACAATACATATTTTAAATTATTCATGCCCATATTAACACAAAAGATCCATTTAACACAAGAAATGGTATTATCAATCTACTAACTTTTGTGTGTAATTCTTGATAGTAATAAATGTGTTTTTATCAATCAATCCATGATTCTAATCAATTCACATACAACTTAAATAATAGAACCACATATAAAATTGCATATCCACATTCAATCATTCAATAGATTATTAAAGTGTACTCTTCTTAATTATTTTCATGCTTCATTCTTTCTAATTAAACTAGCATGCATTCCTACTTTAGAAATAGGGAAAATTTACCCACCTTGTTGAAGAAAAGAACAATTAGCAAACTCCTAGACGAATGTCCTTGCAACAAGATGCTCCTCCTCCTTGAATGCCGCACTCGAGCCTCCAAAAGCACCAAAACCGAGAGCTCCTTCCCTTTGAATGCCGGCCTCTTCTCCTTTTGTAGTTGCAAGCACCACTCCCACACACAACTCAATCTTTTATCTCACAAAAATTACTACTAGATAATATAATTGGACTATAGGTTTGGAAGAGAATAGTTTGGCAAGAAGAACTAGCCATGGGGGGTATTTATACTAAAAGTCAAAGGGAATGGAGGGCTAGGATCAATTGGTTGGTTGTAAGATGGAGGGCTAGGATGAAAGTAGGAGTTGCAATAACCACCCACATCCAAGTAACCACCACACCATGATCACCACTCAAAATTTGGGTTTCCCTCCAAAAAGTCACAACCGGCCATGGAAGAGTGCATTTTGCACGTGTACGTGTAGTGCACGTGCATGCAACTAGACCCAAAAATTGTACATTTAATTTTTGTATAAAAATAAAATAGTCTTTAAATTGTATTCTACATGAAAAGTTGCATAAAAATAGCCCATGGGCTTTAGTTTACGGGCCAAAATAGTTATTTTAAAATAAAATAAATAAATTACATTTTGGGCTTAAACAAAAAGGCTTTTTAAAAAGGCTTTTCATCCATTTAAAGGAAGGCTTTTTGTATAAAATAATTTGAAAGCACAAATTTAAATATTTATACCCATCACAATGAAAATAATTATAAGATTTAATTCAATCAAAATATTGCACGTGCACACTACGTGCAAAATAAAATAACTTTTCATTAATTGAAAAATCAGGGCATTACAGCTTGTCCTCGAGCAAAAAGTAGAATCATGAACAAGGGAAGAATAATAGTAGGCTCAACCCATCACACTAGGAATTCTCATCATTCAAGCATCAAAATTTCAATTAAAAATATAAACAATAGCAAATAAAGTAAAACTAAACATACCCACTTTCTCCAGTGCAATTATTTATTCATAATTCCCTAGCCAATCGTATTTGTCATGCAATTAATGTAATTGTAGTATGTAACAACTTAATCTGTGATTATCCCTTCTCTCTACTACAAACCGAGTAGCAAACTAGAGTTTTTTTTTTTTTTTTTAGGAATAATTTTTTTTCAGTCTCTTCTCTAAGTTGTCACTTGCCTTTTGATGCGAATGCAAAATATTTGTGATGAATTCACCCGGTTACTCAACAAGTCACAAACTTAAAGTGCTTTGCATACTCATATTTCATGTTGCCGTTTTACGTAAAAGTAAACATTGGTGATGAATACCCCTAGTTACTAAGCAACTCAAAACATTGCAGTAGATTGACTTTATTCATAATTTTTTTCTTTTCATTATTACTCTATTTACTTAAACCCTGCTTAGGACTAGATCAAAGGGGATAATCACAAGAAAAAACATCACATTTGTCTTTTATGTATAATAGCATGACTCACACAACTTTGTAAGGAATTTTGAAACTCAATAATTCTAAAGTAAATAAGTATGCTTACTCTTGCTTTATAAGAAATTGTTTATCCCAAAAAAAATTATTTCAATGGTCATCTCAATGAAGAACTCAAAAGTGTAATGGTGAGCTTAATTGAAATCCTTCTAAAATTTTGTTTTTCTTTTCTAAAAATAAATCATAGATTTGTAAACCTTCCCCCCAAACTTGAATATCACATTGTCCTCAATGGGAAAGAAAAAGATAAACAAAAAGAATGCAAAAAGTTCAGAATTTCTCCCCTGATTCGTCTTTAAATTTCTGCACGCGCAGCGTTCAGTATTTTGGCGATATCTGGAGTTGTAGATGTCCAAATGGGCTGATTTTTTTTTTTTTGCTGGAAAGCTAAGAAAATTGTCTACAATTTCTCTTTGAATCACTTTTCCAAATTCTGACTCCATACTGCTTATAAACAACCATCAATGAAGGTGTTCAAAACAGCTCTGCCCGGCTACTTCCAAAATTGATGCAATCCTACAAGATAAAATCGAAAATTAAAATAAAATAAACTAAAAGATAAACCAAAACTACATGCAATTAAAGAAAAACATGGGTTGCCTCCCAAGAAGCGCTAAGTTTTAAGTCTTCAACCAAACATGGGGGTGAGATGGTTAAGTAACGCCAAGATCCAACAACATTAAAACATCCTTTCTAATTTTTCTCTTCTTGTGTGGATCGGGTTCAAGCTCCAATTTGAGGCGTTTCCTTCTTGATGATGATGTCTTTGATTCCCCCACCTCTTTGAATTTATGCTGCAAAAATGAATAAATAGAAGGTTCAGCATCCAAATACATGACATGTTCAAAAATATTTTCTTTCTTAGTTTCAAAAATTTCTGCACTTGTTGGACATACTTCAATTGGTGATTTTTCATTTTCAGCCTTATGTTTCTCTCCCACAATTAAATCAGTTTCACTTACTTGAATATATGACTGTTCTTCAGGAGGAAAATTTATGGAATTAAAAACATTAAAAGTTACTTGCTCATACTGAATTTGTTCCTCCACAATTTGTTCAATCTCATCTTGCTTTTCAACCACAATCTGTTCGCCCTTTTCTTCTTGTGGTTGCTCAATTGTCCTCCCGCTTCCTAGTGTTATAGCCTCGACATGCTCCTTGGGATTGACAACTGTGTTGCGTGGTAATGTTCCTGCAGTTTTTTCATTAACAATATTTGAAAATTGACTAATTTGTACCTCAAGATTGTGAATGGAAGCCGAAGTTGAATTTGTAACATTTTGGATTTCCAAATCTATCTTTTGAATGTATTGTTTTGCCCTTTGCATGTAGTGCTTAAACATGTCTTCAAGTGTTAGCTTCTTTTCTTGCTGTGAAAAGTTTTGAGGTGGTATAACTGCTTCTTGATTGTTGTTCCATAGATAATTGGGGGTGTTTCTCCATTCTGAATTGTATGTGTTTGCATAATGATTGTTTTGCATTTGAAAGTTTGACACAAAATTTTCATGTTCGGCATTTGATGGAGCAAAGGGGTTCTCCACTTGACAATCTGAACTTGCATGATTTCCTGCACAAAGATCACAAATCATATTAGATTGCATAACATTAAAATTCATATTTTCTACTTGTTTAGATAAAATATCATTTTTTTTATTTAAAGTAGAAAAAGGATCAAGTTCAAAAACTCTAGCCACATTTCTTAGCATTGTTCTCTCTGAAGACCACTGGTAATGATTTGATGCCATCTCCTCTAAAAGATCATAGGCTGCTGTGTAAGTTTTGCTCATAAGTGCACCACTTGCTGCTGCGTCAACGATAGATCTATGTGTAACTCTTAAACCATTATAGAATGTTTGCATTTGCAGCCATTTCGGTAGTTCATGATTAGGACACTTTCTTAATAACTCTTTGTACCTTTCCTATGCATCATACAAAGACTCAGTCTCAAATTGAATAAATGTGACAATATCATTGCTTAGTTTTGCTGTCTTTGCTGGAGGAAAATACTTGGCTAGAAATTTTTGTGCAAGTCCCTCCCAGGTAGTAATACTACCTGGTGGTAGATAATATAGCCAAGCCTTCGCCTTATCTCGTAATGAAAAAGGAAAGAGTCTCAATCTGATTGCATCATCTGATACTCCATTGTGCTTGAAAGTGTCACAAATTTCTAGAAAATTTGAAATGTGAGCATAAGGATCTTCGTGCGGTAGTCCCTAAAATTGAACAGTCTGATGAATCATTAGAATTATCTCCGGTTCAATCTCAAAATCGTTAGCTTCAATAACCGGCTTCTTTATACTTGATTCATAAATCGAGGGCATAGCATAGTCTCTCAAAGGCCTATTTTCATCGTTCCCCATGATAATGTACGTGTATGTCCTGAAATATAAGTATCGAAAAAGGAAAAAAAAATAGAAAAACTATAAAAAAAAATAAGAAAAATAAATAAAAGCAAAAGTTAGTCAAAAGAAAATAAAGATGTAAAATAATAATAAAATAAAAATAATTACAAAAAATCCAAACTAGCAATAATCTAGTAATTTTCAATATCAATAAAAGAATAACTAGTCCCCGGCAACGGCGCCAAAAACTTGATGTTGAATATTTGCAAGTGTACAAAATCGCACAAGTAATATAGATAGGTGAATAGAGTGTCGAACCCACAGGGACTAGATATTTTATTGAGTACCAATATTATAGATTAATCACTATTTGGAAGATCGAATTTTATAAATAATAAAACAACTAAATTAATTTAATCTAATTAAAACTAACTAAATTTGTGAAGAGGGAGAGGGCTGTGAAACAGTGAAGCTCTTGTAATTTATTAATGGTAAAATTAGTTCTAGGGCTCTTGGTTCACCTCGTTTATCACACACACAAATTATAATTCCTTATAAATAAAAATATTATCTTTCCAAGTTGTCGACCAAAATCCTAAAGATATTAACCACTCTATCCATGTAGTCTAAAAATTATTCTCAACTAATTCTTCGCCTATCCATCAAATTATTAATTGAAAATTTGGATTTCTTAACGGTCACGTCCTCCAACATACGGTGTTAATTTTTATTAATCACAAATTACCTGTTCGGTCTCTTTATGATTTGAAAAATTATACAAATGTCTATCCACCATGTTGTACGCATAAATAATAAAAATTAAAACACAACTAGGAAAAAATAGAGTAATAATAAGGAATTAAAATTTGTGTTCTACAAAACTCGGCTACATCTTAGCCTCTAGAACAATAAATTCAGTTCATGTTCATTTTGCAATTAATAAAAATATTTGGATTGCATCTAGAAGAAATTGGAGAAGAAAATGAGATACAAAAAGATTACAAAATTTAAAGCAAACCAGTCCTTTCTCTCTCTCTTTCTGTCTCAAAAACCGAACCCAGAAAATTGCCACGTCAGCATTCAGACCTGTCACGCCTGTGCTTCGTCCAATGGCTTCCTCCTGAGCGCGTGGGTCCCGCCACGTCAGATGCGCTGCCAGACGAAGGAGAAAACGCCCAGGTCCACGTCAGCCACAGGGACTAGATATTTTATTGAGTACCGATATTACTAGATTAATCACTATTTGGAAGATCGAATTTTATAAATAATAAAACAACTAAATTAACTTAATCTAATTAAAACTAACTAAATTTGTGAAGAGGGAGAGGGCTGTGAAACAGTGAGGCTCTTGTAATTTATTAATGGTAAAATTAGTTCTAGGGCTCTTGGTTCACCTCGTTTATTACACACACAAATTATAATTCCTTATAAATAAAAATATTATCTTTCCAAGTTGTCGACCAAAATCCTAAAGATATTAACCACTCTATCCACGTAGTCTAAAAATTATTCTCAACTAATTCTTCGCCTATCCATCAAATTATTAATTGAAAATTTGGATTTCTTAACGGTCACGTCCTCCAATATACGGTGTTAATTTTTATTAATCACAAATTACCTGTTCGGTCTCTTTATGATTTGAAAAATCATACAAATGTCTATCCACCATGTTGTACGCATAAATAATAAAAATTAAAACACAACTAGGAAAAAATAGAGTAATAATAAGGAATTAAAATTTGTATTCTACAAAACTCGGCTACATCTTAGCCTCTAGGACAATAAATTCAGTTCATATTCATTTTGCAATTAATAAAAATGTTTGGATTGCATCTAGAAAAAATTGGAGAAGAAAATGAGATACAAAAAGATTACAAAATTTAAAGCAAGCCAGTCCTTTCTTTCTCTCTTTCTGTCTCGAAAACCGAACCCAGAAAATCGCCACGTTAGTGTTCAAATCTGTCATGCCTATGCTTCGTCCAATGGCTTCCTCCTGAGCGCGTGGGTTCCGCCACGTCAGATGCGCTGCCAGACGAAGGAGACAACGTCCAGGTCCACGTCAGCCGACCTCGGGATCTGTGCAAAGTTCAAATAGGCTGTCTGGGTCCCACGTCAAAGAAGAAGAAGAAAGTAGCCCAGTCAGCCTGGTTTGAAACTCTTTTTTTTCGTCCTGTAGTGCAATAAATGATTTGTCCCTTGTGTCTTGGAGTGCAACCCGAAGAAGAAGAAACCAGTCAAAGCAAAAAAAACTTTCTCTGTTTTATTTTTTTATTTTGTGTTAGCCGTCACCTCTTTCCCTTCTCTCTCTTCTTTGCTTGTACTTATAGAGAACGGAAGAGGAGTAAGGGTTTGCACTTTTTGCAGAAAAGTCCTTTCTCTTCATTTATTTCCTTCCTTTTTAATCCAGAACTTTATTTCTTTCTCTTTCTTTCTTTTCTTCCTTTTCTGCCAACCACGTGCTGCTGCATACACAAAATAATATCTGAAATTAGGATTTTTAAATAAAATAAAATAAATTAGTTCAAAATTAATTAAACTAACTACAAATCATAATAGCTCATTAAAATCCTTCTAAAATTATTTATCGCACTTCAACAAAACAATAAAAATTGATAAATCCATTATTTTACTTTGTTTGTTGATTTTTTCTACAAATTTTTACTTTTTGCATCAAAAATATTATTTCTTCAAAAATAATTTATTAAATGAAATCTTATAGAAATAAGATGAATTATAGATAATATCAACGAAAACAAGCAATTTTAATCGGTAAATGAGTACAAATATTTGTATATAAATTAGACACATCACAGAGTGTAGGCGACCTTTTCCATCTTGGCATAACGGGTCTACGCCGTGAGTAGGACCTTACTGACATAGTAGAGCAGCTTCTGAACCCCGTCCTCCTCTCTAACTAACACAACGTTGAGCGCGTGTTCTGAGGCCGATAGGTAGAGGGAGAGGGATTCTCCTGGCTAAGGCTTTCTTAGAAGAGGAGGGTTGGCAAAGTAGACTTTCAGTTGGTCGAACGCTTGCTGCTGAGAGTCCTCCCATTCGAAGCCTTTCGCCCCTCGTAGGGCCTTCAAAAAGAGGAGCGACTTCTCTCCGGACTTGGAGAGGAAGCGGCCAATGGCCGCCAATCGCCCCATGAGCCGTTGAACTTCCTTTATATTTCTAGGAGGGGCCATGTCGATTATGGCCTGGATCTTCTCGGGGTTCGCCTCTATGCCGCGCTGGCTGACGACGAACCCGAGAAATTTTCTCGAAGAGACGCCGAATGCGCACTTAGTGGAATTGAGCCTCATGTTGTGGAATCGAAGAACGCCAAAAGCTTTCTCGAGGTTGGCCACATGATCCTGCCCTCGGCGACTCTTGATGAGCATGTCATCAACTTATGCCTCCAAGTTTCGACCGATCTACTCTTTGAACACTGGCCATCACTGACTGCATCAAGCGGAATGTTGATCTCTTTGCCTGGACACCCTCAGACATGCCAGGAATCTTAAAGGACCTCATCATGCATCGACTGAGCGTCCACCCGGATTCAAAGCCTATCCAGCAGAAGCGATACAAATTTGCCCCCGAGAGCAGCTGGAGAACAAAGAATAAGTGAACAAGCTCTTCTCGGCTCGTTTTATCCAGGAGGTCAGCTATCCCGAATGGCTGGCCAACGTAGTGATGGTGAAGAAAACGAGCGAAAAGTGGAGGATCTGTATAGACTTCATAAACCTCAACAAGGCCTGACCCAAAGATCCATCCATTCCCCCTTCTGAGCATCGATACCCTGATAGATGTGACTTCTGGTCATGAACTGCTAAGCTTCATGGACGCCTTTTCAGGCTATAACCAAATCATAATGTTCCCCTTGGACATCCCTAAAATTGCCTTCATGACTGACCAGGGCTTATATTATTACCTGGTCATGCCATTTGGGCTGAAGAACTCCGGTCTACCTACTAAAGGCTCGTCAATCGAGTGTTTAAGGAGCAAATAGATCAGAACATGGAGTTCTATGCTGACAAAATTCTCATCAAAAGCTTCCACGGCCAAGACCACATCACCGATCTCGAGGAAGCATTTGGGGTCCTAAGGTCCCACAACATGAGACTTAACCCCTCTAAATGTGCCTTCAGCGTCACTTCGGAGAAATTTCTCGAATTCGTGGTCAGTCAACCAACGGGGCATTAAGGCGAACCCCGAGAAGATCCAGGCCATACTAGACATGGCCCCTCCAAGAAATGTCAAAGAGGTCCAGAGGCTCACGGTTCGGTTGGAGGCCATCGGCCGTTTCCTTTCCAAATCCGGTGAAAAGTCGCTCCCGTTCTTCAAAGCCCTCAACTGGCTAAAAGCTTCGAATAGGGAGAACCCCAACATCAATCCTTTAACCAGCTGAAAACCTACCTGACCAAACCCCTGCTCCTCAACAAACCAAAACCAGGAGAGCCCCTCTACCTCTATCTGTCCACATCCGAACACGCGCTCAACATCATACTTGTCAAAAAGGAAGACGGGGTCCAGAAACCCATCTATTACGTCAATAAGGTCCTGCACGAGGCTGAAGTCCGATATGCCCGAATGGAAAAAGTTGCTTACTCATTGGTAATGGCCGCTCGAAAACTCTGACCGTTTTTTCAAGCTCACTCCATTCAAGTCCTAACAGATCAGCCACTCAAGCTCGTCCTCAACAAACCAGAAAATTCCGGTCGACTAATCAAGTGGTCAATTGAGCTGAGCCAACACGACATCAGCTATCAACCTTGGACAGCCATCAAAGGGCAAGCCCTCGCAGAATTCATCACAGAGTGTACATTTTAGAGGTACCCGATATCCCAGAGTCGGATCCCACTTGGGAGATTTATGTAGATGGATCGTCCTGCAAGGGTGGAAGCGAAGATGGCATCATACTTCGTGGTCTCGATGATTTCGTCCTCCAGTGTTCCTTACGCCTCAATTTTTAGGCATCTAATAACGAGGCATAATATGAAGCAATGACCGCCGGCCTCATACTGGCCCACAATGTGGGAGCAAGACGAATAAGGGCCTTCAGCGACTCCCAGGTCGTGGTTAGCCAAATTTCGGGGGATTACGAGACCCATGATTCTCAGATGGTCCAGTACTTGGTGCTCGTCAAACTCACCCTGGAAGCCTTCAAGCATGCCGCTGTCGAGCAGATACCTGGGGAACTAAATAGTCAGGCCGATGCCTTGTCCAAGCTTGCCTCATCATCCTTCGAGGGCCTCAACCACACAGTCCTCATCGAGGTCCTCTATCAGCCAAGCATCGAGAAGCCCGAGGTCATCTGCCTCAATACGGGAATGCAGTCGCATAATTGGATGGCTCACATCCAAAAATTCTTGGTGGAAGGCCAATTACCTAAAGACCCCATTGAAGCTAGGAAGATAAGGGTCCGGTCACAAAGGTTCACTTTGATTGAGAATATCCTCTTCAAACGCTCATAAACCAGGGTGGACGGTAGACCTTACCTCCGATGTTTGGGTCCCGATGAAGTGAGGTATGTGCTGGAAGAGTTACACAAGGAAATTGGAGGGTGCCATATGGGCAGCAGGTCGCTCGCGAGGAGGGTGCTCAACCACGGGTACTATTGGCCGACCATTCTACAAGATGCTCGTGATCTCGTTAAGAATGTGGCCCCTGCCAGAGATTCTCTTCCATCAGACACTTGCCCCAAGCCGAACTCAGGTCACTGACCAGTCCAGCCCCCTTCGCCATGTGGGGAATGGACTTGGTCGGCCCATTTCCGAAGGCCACAGGCCAAAGACGTTTCCTCATCGTGGCCATCGATTACTTCACCAAGTGGGTCAAAGCGGAACCCCTGGCCACAATCACCGAGCATCAATCCCGATAATTCTTCTAGAATCACACCATCAATCAGTTCGGTATCCCGCGCATGCTCTTCACCGATAACAGGACTCAATTTGCAGGCAAAAATTTTCGAAAGTTCTGCGAGGACCTCGGCATCCAACTGCGGTTCTCATCAATAGCTCATCCCCAATCGAACGATCAAGCTAAAAATGCCAATTGCCAGATTCTTGAAGGCCTCAAAAAACGATTAGACCAATCTTCTAAAGGACTGTGGGTCGATGAGCTGCCGAGCATCCTATGGTCATATCGAACAACCAAAAGAATCCCTACGGGCGAGTCCCCATTCAATCTAACATATGGGACAGAGGCTGTCATCCCACAGGCTGTCATCCCACTGGAGATCGGGCTCCCTTTGCCTAGGATCATGGGCTTCAATGAGGAATCCAACTCGAGCGACCTCAGGGCTAACTTGGACCTTGGACGATGAAATCCGCGAAAGATCCTCCATCCGACAAGCCATATATCAACAGCGAGTTGAAAGGTTCCGACCGACATTAATGAGGGTGCCCTCGTACTCAGAAGGCTCGCTATTTCTGACCCCAGCAAAAAGGGAAAACTTGCCCCGAACTGGGAGGGCCCATATAAGGTCTCCCAAGTAGTACATCCAGGAACGTATCGACCCAAAGACCTTGGGGGAAAGGCAGTCAAGCAACCCTAGAATGCGATCATCTTATCAAGTTTTGTGAGGAGAGACGTCCATAATTGTAATAGGCACTACACCTCTTTTATGTTGTACCCAAGAGTGAACATGTACAAAAGCAATGAAATTTCTTTTCAAAACATGTAAACATGTCAAAACTCAACATCGATCAAGCTACTTGCTCCTGCTCAAGCTAACATACGAGAGATTTCTCAATCTCTCACGTCCTCGCCTCTTAGCATGGACTTCGACCACCTATGAGAGATTTCTCAATCTCTCACGTCCTCGCCTCTCGGCTTGGACTTCGACCGCCTGAGAGAGATTTCTCATTCTCTCACTTCCTCACCACTCGGCTTGGACTTCGACTACCTACGAGAGACATCTCAGTCTTTCTCATCCTCGCCTCTCGACTTGGACTTTGACCACCTACGAGAAATTTCTCAATCTCTCACGTCCTTG